>JAODAL010002487.1:0-194983 GCA_025379985.1 Phyllomedusa bahiana
AAGCGATTTATGGGAGCAAATACCTCTAAAACATACAAAAACCCATCAAAACAAGAAGGTGAAATGTGCAGGTTATCCTGTGGACAGTATTAAGAAGGAATAACTGGTATTAAGAGTTTACGCGAGGAACAGAATCTCGACAGGTACTAGGTGTATCTCATTGACAGTGGACATTTTATAAAACACCTCTATAGTTCTATACTACATTCAAATTCTTTGACCAAAGTGGCCTGCAAATGAATGGGAGTCCGTGCCTAAAATACCACTTTACATAAAAGTATTAAAATACCTACATTATAAACTTGTGAAATAGGAATGTACAGTGACTTTAAATTACTTAATTTACGCATTGTGTAGTGGCCTTGAATGTGCCCTCAAAAACCATACAACTTTAGAAGAACACCTGATACCAAACTATAGGTCTCTTTCTCCTCTGCTGCATAGACTTTATATTGACTCGTGAAATAATGCATTTATTGTGTACAGTCCTTTACATTTGATGGTTTATCTTATGAGTAAATGTTCTTATTAGCTTGTAAATTGATGCCGTGTTGTGACTGTCGAAATAAAAATACCATTCATTCCTGAACATCTGATGATATTTCTTGCGTATATGGTTTTTCTTATTTTCTTTTTTTGTCTATTGAGATATAATAATCTGATGTGACTTATCTTGCAATGAGTACATAAGATGGACATTTAAGGTCTTCAGAAAAAAATAGTTTACTAGGGGCCATTATACACCATGCGTACAATAAAGGAGCTTACTAGTCTTATATACCTGGTGGCCTATCGTCAGTCTTAAACTGGTGGGTATTTCACTCAGGGCCACATGTCTAAAACTCACTTTTTTTCTCCATAGGTTTCTATGGATAAAAAAGTGAGTTTTAGACCAAAACCGTTTCATACATGTGGCTCTTGGCACTTGATTGGGTGATTGAAGCAGAGCAGATTTTAACACTTTTCAGTGTCTACATCCCTTCATATTTGTATTGATACACAGTAGCACTGCAGAACTACTCCTATCACTTTAATGGTACTGGGCTGCAGTACCTTTAACAACAATTGCAAGTACCTGTAATCTAAACTTTGAAGAGGCTGCAGGGCTCACACAACACTGTAATCGGCAGAGGTGCTGGGAGCTGGACCACCGCCAATCTATTATAGGATACAACAGGTCATCAAGTTTGTAAAGCTGAATAACTAGGAAGGGTAACTTCATACATAGAGTTTGTGCAGGACCTCTATATAACACCAAAGCCTACATACCTCTGTAACATGGCATCCAAGGCCAGGGTTTTTCCCCTATGGAGTAAAAAAAAAAAAAAACCCTTACATGACACCAAATGAAATTGAACCCCTCACGAGGTAGAGAAGACTTTAATTTCGGGTGATTAATACTGAAATACATACAATGGGGAAACTTAATAGGTCATGATTTCTCTTTTGAATTCTAGGAGATGCAACAAGCAAAATGTGAAGTACGTTCTTCTTTTACAGGAAAAGGGAAAAAATTTAAAAATGGAAGAGAAAATTTCGGGTAGATGGGGTTTTAAGTTTTTAAAAAAACCCCTTTAAAATTCCAGGGACGTACATTTGAAAGGGGTTTATATACATAGAATACAATATTACTAACTAAGAAACTGGTAAGACGGGGCCCTGGGCCCCGGGGTTTATCTTTTTTGGGGAGGATGGGGGGGAGTTTTGCACTTTTATATTTTAAAAGAAAAAGGGGGTAAAATTTGAACACTGTTTTAGGTTAACTAGCTCCCACTGGGGGTTTTATCTTCTGTCTTTGATTGAAAAGTTGAGCAAAATTGGAAAATTTAATTTTTTTGTGGACTTCAAAGGGTTCCCTAAAAATTTTCCTTTTGTTTTTTTAGTATGATATTCACTGTTCATTTAATCATTGGAGTAACGATATTGGACATGGAGGTTGCAGTAGCTAAAGGCAGGCAAGTTCCACATAAAAGACCTGTACTATAGGTAAGAATAATATTACAGATCTTATATTGGGGTCGAAGGGTTTCAAGTTGGGGACATTCAATTTTACTCGGCGTATCCTGTCATTTAAAAAAAAATTGTGTTTTCAATGAGTATTTCACATGCTTATTGTATGTGGATTTAGAGTCTCTTTTCTGCTTTGGTTTACTGTCAAAAAGATTTCTATTTTTTTCTATGTGGTTTTGGATGCAGATCCACATTAAAAACCACATACAAATGTTTTGGGGTTTTAAGCCATCAGTATTGAAATCAATAGTAAATTCCCAAGCATTTTCCACGTGGAATACAACCAGAAAATGAGCATGTTCAAAGTTTGTGGTGTTTTTTAAATGCGCATTGGTTTTGAAAAAAAAACAGAAAATCATTTTGAACACAACACCCATTTTCTATTTAGTCAATGGAATGGTTTAGTTTTGGGCCCAAAACAGTAAATCAAGTTGGAGTCTGCATGCCTTACAACTTGAAATGCTCATCATGTGGACAGAGCCTACGCTTTGATATCTGATGGCTCTGCAATGAATCTAGGTAATCTAGACCATAGATTATAAGTGGAAGACCCCAGAATTGTCTGAATCTGGAACAAATATCTCTGGCATCCTTACTTTTTCTGAGTGAAACTGATAAGACTCCTGGTACAGATTTGTGTAAAGTAGTCATGAAAGTATCAAACTACTTAGAAATATTCAGCATTGAAAAATCCAGTCAGGTCACTTGGTATCAGTTGTATCATAGTCTCTGTAAACTATTAAGTGGCAATTAATGGATGCATTTGCTTTTTGCACAGCCCTCAGCTTGACCAGGGGAGCTTTAATACTGGCGATGTGCTCTTTACTGCAGGGTTCCCTCTAGGCCAAACTTCATAGAGTTTTCATGCCCTTGACAGACTTGGTAAATTCAGAGAGAATTTTTAGCAGCTTGGTTCAAAGGGTATCCTGGTGAGTTGGTGACATCATCTCTATATCGATGAAATGTAAAGCTCTGATACTTCACACAGGAGATGGGATAGAAGTTTTACATACATTATTTAAATTAACTAACTGTAGCCTTTTCCATATGTAGCACTAGTTATTAGACCGGGCAAAATGGCCGCTGTTAAATCGCTTGTCACCTTTAGAGAGATGGAATCAAATAGGATTACATCGAGTTCACACTCCTAATTCCTATCAGAACTGGATATGATTCGGAGATAGTCCAGGTCATATCTTTTAAATTTAAAAACTAAAAATTGATCAGAACATTCAAAAGGATTTTAAAGAAATTTGTGTGGGTGCCCGCTGGTGAGGCCGCAAAGCAATGCAAACACAACAAAATGGCAGCAGCACTCTACAAACGCTGACAAAGTGAACATAGGAACTATTTTAAAATGCATTTCTGTTACTTTTTGAATACATGGAAATTTAAGGTGCTTAGTGCACAGACTGTTTTTAATCAGAGCATAATGTAGTTGGTACCTTCTCTTTGAAAAGATGGAGGTCTGAAAACGAACCAGGAATTGTAGGGAAATTTGCCTTAACACAAATTCATGCCTTAAACATTGGGTAGAAACAGGGGGGGGCAATTAATTTTCCCATGGGGCCGCATGAGAAAGTGCGATGGTTTTGGGGGGGGGGGGGGTGGGGGCGCCGGGCTAATAAAAACAAAGTTTTAACGGGAAAAAATTTGTTTTTGGGGGATTAACTTTGTGGAAACTTACTGGGGGATGTATTATATACCTCTATGTATACTGATGATACACAGTATGGCAGGTATATACAGCTCTCCTCAGTAAGGTAGGTATGTAGATGTATGTCTCCTCAGTCTGGCAGGTATAACAGCTCCCCTCAGTAGGTTATAGATATAGGTCCCCAGGCAGGTATTAAAAGGTCAGCTCCCCTCAGGCAGGTAATGATAGGTATAGTTCCCCTGGGGTTTAGTAGGGACAGCTCCCCTCAGGAGGTATTAGATGGTATAGTTCCCGAGGGAGGGAATAGATAGGGACAGCTCCCCCCAGGGGAGGTATATAGATAGGTTTAGCTCCCCCCAGGGAGGTATCTGATAGGGACCGCTCCCCCCAGGAAAGGGTTTAGTTAGTTAGGGCTCCCTACAGGAGGGTTTAGTTAAAGCTTACACAGGGAGGTATATAGCAGTTGGGGTCTAAGGTAGGTTATGTTAAAGCTCCACACAGGCATATATAGATAGGGTTTTCCCCCGGTGGGTATTTGAGGGTTCCCCCAGGGAAATTTTATTTTCCCCCCATATTTTTAAAATTTTGGGGGTTTTCCCCCCATTTATAATACCAGGGGTTTTTCCCCACAGGTTTTATAAATTTTCCCCAGCAGGTATATAATAGCTAGTGTTCCCCAGGCAGAAATATGAGGGTTGTCCCCCTGGCAGGTATAGAGATAGTGAGATGGTCCCAGGCATGTATACAGATAGCTAGGGTTCCCCAGGCGGTATTTGATAAACGGGTGTCCCCCAGGCAAAGGGATACAGACTAGGTGTGTCCCCAGGCAGGTATATAGATAGGTGAGGTTGTCCCCAGGCAAGGTATATAGTAGTGAGGTGTGCCCAGGCAGGTATATTTTGATAGTGAGGAGTGTCCCGGCAGGGTAAAATAGTAGCTAGGGTTAGTCCCCAGGGTTAGATAGTAGGTGGTTTTCCCTAGGAGGTATAAGATTAGTGGGTGTGTCACAGGCAGGTTATATGTTAGTGAGGTGTGTCCCCAGGCAGGGTATATAGATAGTGAAAGGGGTGTTCCCCCAGGAGGTATTTAGATGTGAGGTGTGTCCCCAGGGGTATATAGTAGCTTTGGTTGTGTCCCCAGGCAGGTATATAGATAGGGGAGGTGTGTACCCCCAGGTAGGGTATATAGATAGTGAGGTTTTGTCCCAGGCAGGTATATAGATAGTGAGGTGTGTCCCCCAGGCAGGTATATAGTGTGAGGGTGTGTCCCCAGGGAGGTATATAGATAGTGAGGTGTGTCCCCCCGGCAGGGGATATAGATAGTGAGGTGTGTCCCCAGGCAGGATATAGTAGCTAGGTGTGTCCCCCCCGGGAGGTATATATATAGTGAGGTGTGTCCCTAGGTAGGTATATAGATAGTGAGGTGTGTCCCCAGGCAGGTATATAGATGTGAGGTGTGTCCCAGGCAGGTATATAGGGTAAGTGGAGGTTGTGTCCCCAGGCAGGTATATAGTTTTATGGCCAAAATTAGAAATAACAAACACTAATACTCACCCTGGCTTATCTGCTTCCTGGCCGAGCGCGCTCATCTTCTATCCGAGGAGCGTCCCGGGCTGGTGGCGTGATGACGTCATGCCGCCAGCACCGGGACGCTCCTCCGTCAGCTCCTGGGCCCGCATAGAGTTATTACTGTGTGTGCGCCAGGAGAGGAGCGGGGGCGGTGAGCGGAGTTCATCGCGTCGCTGCCTAATTCACCAGCAATAGTAGCGTTGTCAGCGCTACTATTAGCAGACCTGGGCATCGTACGCCGCGGGCCGCATCTGACCCATCCCATCTGATCTGAGGTCATCTTGTCGATGGTGGATGGGCTCTTGTAATTTGAACAAAAATGTGCACAAGGGACCTCAAAGATTGATGTATTCCGAAAGTAGCAGAAATGCATTTTAAAATAGTTCCTAGGTTCACTTGGTCTCCTAGCGTATGCAGAGAGCTGCTGATGTTCTGTTTTTAAATAATTTTAGGCTACTGTAAAAATACATACTTAGCTTGTCACTTGCTGATATACCAGCCTTCTAGCTGCTGGCAGTGTCTCCCGCTCTTCTCTGTACATCTGGCTCTGCGGTTTGCATGAGTCTACAATTACATGCCATTGCCTTGATATTGCGGCTCGTGAACTGTTTACTTCTGAGTTGTGATATAAAGGATCTAGCACACAACTAGTGCAGCAAATCAGTGAGCCGACCGCAGAGCTAGATGTAAACAGGAGACCATGAGACACCACTGGCAGCTGCGGTGCTGGAACAGCAATGAGGGCTAAGCTGAAAATATTTTATATATATATATTTATTTATTTATTTTTATTTTTTTTTTCATTGTTGCCATATACATATATATATATATATATAGTAAAAGTATATAGTAAAAGTAGTTTAAAGTTATAAAAAAAATGACCACTGGACATGTATAATCTGATGTTGTGTAATAAACGGTATGGGATTTCTATGACATTTACTCGGTGTTTCCTATGCTGTGCAAACCTAGGTCTCCAAAGGCAATGTTCACACGGTTTACTCTGGGACGTATTTCAGCCCGTAATTCACGCCATACTGCGCGAATTACGGGCTGAAATACGTCCCAGTCATTACGGTAATCCACAGTTCTCATATATTCTGTGCACAATACTGTGCACAATACGGCGAACGGGGAGAGAAGTGACATGTCAACTATTCACGGTGTATATGGAGCTATTTAAATTCCTCTTTAATGAGTTGGACAACCCTTTAAATTTTTGGATGCTACTGTTTTCAATCTACTGTAAATGTCACAGGTTTGGAGGGTGGGGAGGCGGAACCTGACATTGAAAAAACTGGTGATTGTCGTTAAGCATTTATTAATAATTGCCACTTTGTAAACATCTGAATGTGGACCAGACTTGTCTATTCAAAATGTTGTATTGTTTGTAAACTTAAAATAAGATTTGATTTTAATGTAGTTGATTACATTTGGCTTATTAAAGATTAGAGCTACACTTTCGTATTCGCTTTCACGTCTTTGTAAGACTGCTTAGAGGTATATCAGCGGCAGAGGTTCCAAATGTGACATGAATGGCTCCCAACATGTATGTTTTGCTTACTGAATGAGCCTGCTTTTTAATGGTTGATGGTAGAGCCGTAGCTTAAACCTAGTGCAAAATTTATTAAAGGGCCCCCACATAGCATGCACCATTTATTAATACTTGTATCTTCCTATGAGGCAGAGGAGTCTTTACCGTGCCCTGAAACCTAAGGGGGCCCAGTGACTGCTACCCTGCACCCTCTATAGCTACGTCCCTAGTTAATGGTAAACAAACATTTAGCCAACATCTGTATTACACTTATAACAATCTTTTTGCATATTGACCGGTCTACAGGAAACTTAGAACTGTTTGCACTGCCGCCTTTCAGGGCTGAGGTCTCGGGTTCGATTTCGACCAGAGCGATATCTGTATGGAGTTTGTGTGCCGGCTCGGACTGGCCCACAGGGAAGCAGTGAAACCCCCTTGGGACATAATGTTCCCCCGGATATGGTAGGCCTGGGTCTGATTATCAGGATAAAAAACAGATAAAACGAGACAGACAGCAAGAGTCATATTCTGTGTATGCAGTAATGTACAGAAGCTGTAGGGTAAGAATGAACTCCAATGATGGGCCCAGGCTCCCCAGGCCAATACTGTTTGTATGTTCTCCCCCACTCCAAAAACATACAGATATTGACAGGGACCAATGTGCGGGAGGTCACATTCTGTACAGTGTTGTGGAATATATATATAAGTTCTATAAATACAATTACGGGGCTTTCACTATGTAAATTAGTGGCAGACATCCAGTTTTTAATTAAAATGACAGCTCTTTAAAGGCCTAATGAAGAACTATAAGAACCACTCTCCGTGCCTGATGTACCACAGGTGCAGTAATAAAACCTCATTGCATTTCATAGACCGTTGACTTGTTATGTAATAAAGACCACAAATGCAATAGGGCCATGTCAATTGTGAGAAAATCAATTTAAGCTTTATCCTGGCTTTCCATGCATAGGATTAGCAGGTTACCTCAAGGTCAGGGCACTTTGTAATAGGGTCTTATATTCAATAAAGAAAGGCTAGCATGCTTTGAAATACTGCTGGTAAAGGAACCTGGTGTGCATTTGTCTACTGGTGTAATAGTACTGGAAGCGTTAACCTTTATCAGTAACGTGATGCTTCACAGTTTGAGGTGAATAAAGGGAGCAAATAGACAAACAAAAGAGGAACAATAGAGCACAGGAAGCGAGGCTGCTAGTCCATTTGATGTCTAAGATCCCCCACTAGGTTTAGGCCCATCTCTTTGGTCTCATCCTTCTGTGAATCTATTTAACTTCCCCACACATTAACAGTCGGCATTCTGGACTTAGTGTGTGGATTTATACTATTATTAATAAATTAAAATCCTCTCCAATTACCAAACATCTCAAAAAGATACGCTTAAAGGAATTCATACAGATCCCATTGTAAGTCGGGGGTGGCATTATTATTATTATTTATTTTATAGCGCCATTGATTCCAGGGCGCTGTACATTCAGGGGGTTACATACATAACATAAGTCAAACATTTACAATAGTGACAATCTCTGACTAACAGCAGGTTACGAGGGAGAGAGGTCCCTGCCCGCGAAGGCTTACAATCTACAAGGAAGGGGGAAGGAGACAGGTGAGGGGCAGACATGTTTGTGGGGTGTAGTGGGGTTATTGTAGGTTGTAGGCTATCCTGAAGAAGTGGGTTTTCAGGTTGCTTTTGAAGCTGGTGAAAGTTGGAGAGAGTCTGATATGTTGGGGCAGCGAGTTCCAGAGTGTGGGGGAGGCACGAGAGAAATCTTGGAGACTGTTGTGTGAGGAGGTGACAAGAGGAGAGAGGAGAAGAAGGTTCTGTGAGGAGCGAAGGTTGCGTGAGGGGGAGTATCTGGAGATTAGAGCAGAGATGTATAGAGGGGAGAGGTTATGGAGAGCCTTGTAGGTCATGGTTAGTAGCTTGAAATTAATGCGCTGGGCATAAACATCTTTTGATCAAAACATGTGAACTAAGAATCTCAAAGTTTTTTTCATGTATGATAGATAGCATAAATGCTTCTTTAGGGATTTCCATGCATTGTATAGCCCTTTTAGCAGGTGGTGTGCCGCTGGTATTGGAGTGTGTGTATATACATATGCCGCAGCCAAGCCAGTGGCACCCGGGTTCACATTGTGTTTTTCAGAAATGTTTTTTGGTGCAGAACTATACGTTGTATTTGGTACATATTGCTTTTAACTTATAAAGGGAGGAATGGATGCCTCCATTTTGGTTTCCTGCACCCCGCCCACCTCCACAGCTTGTTATATCAGTGCAGTATGCGTGCAAGGTTGGTGCCTGTTTTTATTTTTCTCTCTGGATTATGGAGGTCGGTTGGCCCAATGAGAAGTCTGAATTTGGCTCTAGTGAGAGATAAAGATAGCGTAGGACCACCCGCCTTGAGATCCCATTGTAAGTCGGGGGTGGCATAAACATCTTTTGATCAAAACATGTGAACTAAGAAGTTTTTTTCATGTAGGATTCATACATGTCACCCACTCTCTCTCAAGACCTTTTTTTTTTTTTTTTTATCTATCAGACCCTTGACTAGGAGTTTGTGGACATGTAGCAGGGACTCACCCAGTGACTGTTGCTGGCTTGTCTTTCATAAAGAGAAAAGGAGGCACAATAAAAAAAAAAGGCACAGAGAGGATGCATAAATGTTATCATCCTCAAATCTTTTTTGCTATAGCTTAAGCCAGGCATCCTCAAACTGCAGCCCTCCAGCTGTTGGGAAACTACAACTCCCATCATGCCCACAGTTATAGACTATATAAATTCATGATGGGAGTTGTAGTTTCCCAACAGCTGGAGGGTCACAGTTTGAGGTTGCTTGGCTTAACCAATCAAACCATTGTGACTTGTAGAGAAGCGCCATTGTCAACCACAGTGCCCCCTGTATTCGTTCCATAACAAAACGTAAAGTTTCTAGTCACTTTCTTTACGCTTTTTTGCTGCAATAAGGAATATAACTTGTAATATCCTGTTTTTGTGTCAATCTGCAACTTATCAACATATGGGCATAATATTAACCAGTAACATTGTGCTTCAAATTTTAGTAAAGCCAGTTCAGCCCAATCTGGATTTTGCCAGCGACTATGGGAGAATCATACAGCCAGTCACCAGCAATATTCTAGATAGGAAATGAAGAATACATTTTCTTTTACCTGTTTGGAAAAAGGCTGTTTGGTTCCACGTTTTTCTGGCAATATTCAGATCGGTCTGAACCAGACCTACCTGAATCCAAAAGGCAACGGTATTAACCACAATACAAACATTTTTTCAGGGGAAATATGTGTTCACCCCAGGATTTAGCATGGGGAGGTAGTCTGGCATGACAGGAGACTAGGGGATATAGTATTTTCCTTAGGTTATGAAAAACATAGTTACCATATTTTTTGACAATAAGCCACAAGTTTGGGAGAAAAATGGAGGAGCTGTACATAGGATAAGCAATCATGCCCCATAGTGGTCAAGCGCCCTAGGGGGACTAAGTATCAAAGTTAAAAAGAGTTTTGAAAAAATAAATAAGTTTAAATCCCCCCCCCCCCTTTATGCCATTTTACAATTAAAAAAAAAAAGTTACACATAATTGATATTGCCACGTTCGTAACAGTCCGATCTATTAAAATATAACATAATTTATTCCATATGCTGAACACTATATATCCCCAAAAAAAGGAATATAAAGTGATCGAAAAATTGCATATATCCCAAAATGGTACCAATAAAAATTACACTTGAGCCCGCTAAAAATGAGCCCTTGCTCAGGTCTATTGGTGGAAAAACCAAAAAATTCTTGGCGACAGAGAATGGCAATTCAGTATACATTAACACGTCTGCATATTATAGTGCTAAGGAGGAGGGTACGCGGTGTTCTGGGTGATGGATGCATAAACAAGCGGTGCCGGTACATTAGGGTATGTTCCCACGGCGTATTGGGGCACGTATTGTATGCGCCGCAATACGCCGGGTGTTTTGGAAGTATGCGCTTACCTCCAAAGCCCATTCACATGCATTGTCAGCGGCGGGTAAACGCTGCGAACATTTGACATTTCACTTCTCTCCCCCGCCATACAATACGATTGTACGCCGGGGGAGAAAAGGCATAATTCGTAGTTCTCTATGAGAGCTTTGAATTACCGTAATTGTGGCGTACATTTTGCGCGTGTTAGAGCGCAAATACGTGTGGAAATGCACGCTGCAATTACGTTGTGTGAACATACCCTTAGGAGAAGAAAGCCTGCCCTGCCCATATGTGTCACTTACATTGGAGAAATATTATGTTATTTTTTTATTTTACTATACTTTTTGATTCACATTTTTTTCCTATTTTCCTCCTCTAAAACCTAGGTGTGTCTTATGGTCCGGTGCATCTTAAAATCCCAAAAATATGGTATGTTCATAAAGAACCTTTTTTGTTGTGAATGATCTTATTGACAAACAAAGCAAACTAAACAGTTACCAAACGGGATAAACCTACACATATTTAATGAGATGCTGTGATTGATAATGAAGCCCCAGAGGTGTGACTGACAGCAAATACACCTCCTTTTTCTCGAAACCTGTAGATTTCCCTGTATTTAGGTTTCATATTACACCTAAATCACTGGTAACCCGGCATTGTTTTTGGAGAGGATTGCTTGCTATTTTGAGATTGTGGAAATACCTGCCTACACAATATGAAGCACAGCCCCATTTGTTGTACATCTATAGAAAGGGGTGATCAAAACAAGGCAAGAAAAACAAACAAAGCAAGTAACACAACAAAAAAGAAACGGAATGAACCCAGTAAAGACCAGCATTTCAAGCAGATACCAGAACTGCCTGGAAAAGTTTTCATATGCAAAATGTAGACTTTACAATTCCAATAGATGAAACTGAATGCTTCCTGCTCCCGGCTGATTACAACACAAGATAAAAATTCAACCAGCCCTTATTATAGTCACTGTTCTGGTGCCACTATTTAGTGTGACTGTATCATATCCGTCAAATTTCTCTTCTTAACATAGCTCAATCATGATGATCATGATTATTAAACAACACCATCACTTGGCGGTAATACTATACCATGGTAGGCATACATTGTACAGTAAGAAGATATAGTAATAAAATAATTTGTTCATGGAAGCTTAAAATCTAATTAGTATTATCAATAATGAAAATAAGGCTATCTTCACACTCGCACCTTTGCTTCTACTATTACAGGAGGGACAATATATTGTATCCCTGGTAAACACTGATGTATTCAATAAATTTTGAATTAATTTAGCAGGAATCTTTTTCTTTTTTTTGTTAAGAAGAAAAATAGTGTTCGAGAGCATTGGATAAATTTGAGGTTCAGTTTTGGCAAATCAAAGTAAAAGAAAAAGGCAAACTGGTCTATTACAATCTAGAATATTAATGTGCAGCTAAGGCACAACAGATAACTAATAAAATGGGCAGAATTTGAAATACAACATATCAGTAAGCCTTTATCTTGATTTAGCTAGAGGGAGTTTCATATACAGTATATAGTGCATGTGAACTTGTATATGTATAAATAAAGAAGTTAAAACCAGAGTTTACATACACTACATAAAGAGACACATAGGCATGGTTTTCTCACTATCTGACATGAATCAGAATAACCTTTACCCGTTTTAGGTCAATTAGGAACCAAAATTATTTATATTTGCCAAATGCCAGAATAATGAGAGATAATTTTTTAAGGCATTTTTATTACTTTCTGCAAAGTCAAATGTTTTCATCCATTTCATTAGTATTTGGTAGCATTGCCTTTAAACTGTATGACTTGGGGCAAACTTTTTGGATATCCTATCACAAGCTTCTCACAATAGTTGGTAGGAATTTTGGCCCTTTCCTCCTGACAGAATTGGTGTAACTGAGCCATGTTTGTAGGTCGCCTTGCTCGCACCTGCTTTTTCATCTTTGCCCATAAATTTTCAATAGAGTTGAGATCAGGGCTTTGTGATGGCCACTCCAATACACTGACTTGGTTATCCTTAAATGGGTTTTGCCACAATCTCATTTCATGCCTCCTGTATCCAGCTCTTCAGCTCTGTGTGCTCAGAAGGGGGCGTAGGTGATGTGTTTTAATTTCCTCTGACCCTGCAGGATGACAGGAAAGAGGCCTTTCCTCTCTGTAGTCAAAGAAAGATCTGTTTATGTGTAGAACTGTAAGTAGCTACATTGTGACTCAGATGTAAAACTTTTGCCTCCAGGCACAAGGGTCCTCGGATCAAATCCCTGCAGGAACCAAACCTGTGTTTTTGTTTTTTTGCTCTTTATCAATGCACAAACCTCATTGAGGTTTATTTTTAATTTATTTGAACTGTTTGACTAATTACTAAGGAGTACAGAGGACAAGAGTAGAATGACAGCACCTGGGGTTTGAACACTCAGTAGCTACCTGAGAGGAGAAGTGATGTCTGAGCATGTGCCACCAGAACTGAGGAGCTCTCAGCGCTGGTCGTATCCCCTGGAGATGAGCTGTAAACAATGGATCACTAAAGGGTCAGCTAAAACAAAAACGGTGCAGAATTTTTAGTGATGAATGGCAAAAATGTTTATTATTTAATTTACAAACTTCCCACGTCAATTTTACTTTGTGACAAAACCCCTTTAAGCCACTTTGTAACCAATTTGGCAGTATGATTCGGGTTATTGTCCATTTGGAAGACCCATTTCCACCCAAGCTTTAACTTCCTGGCTGATGTCTTGAGATGTTGCTTCAGTATTGCCACATAATCTTCTTTCCTCATGATGCCATCTATTTTGTGAAGTGCACCAGTCCCCCCTGCTTCAAAATAACTCTACAACATGTTTCACAGTTGGGTTGGTGTTCTTAGGCTTCCAAGCTTCTCCCTTTTTCCTCCAAACGTAACGATGGTAATTATGGCCAACAGTTCAAATTTAGTTTCATCAGATCACAGGACAGGTCTCCAATAACGTAGGTCTTTGTTCCTGTGTGCATTTGCAAACATTAATCTGGCTTTTATATGTTTCTTTTGGAGCAAAGGCTTCTTCCTGGCAGAGTGCCCTTTCAGCCCATATTGATACAGTATTCGTTTCACTGTGGATAATGTCACAATCTTACCAGCCTCAGCCAGCATCTTCACAAAGTCTTTTGCTTTTTGTTCTTGGGTTGATCTGCACATGTCGGACCAAAACACGTTCATCTTTGAGACACAGAACCTGTCTCCTTCCTGAGTGGCATGATGGCTGGACATTCCCCTCTTGTTTGTACTTGTGTATAATTGTTTGTACAGATGAATGAGGCCCCTTCAGGTATCTGGAAATTGCACCCAAGGATGATCGAGACTAGCAACTACATAGTTTTCTTCTTGATATCTTGGCTGATTTCTTTAGACTTTCCCATGATGTTACACACAGTAGCAGTGTGTTTCTGTTGTGTATAAAAAATACATCCACAGGTGTGTATCCAGTTAACTCAGATGTTGCCAACAAACCGGATGCTTACAAAGACATGACACCATCATATGGGCGGTCCCAAATTGTTTAAAGGCATAGTAATCCTAGTGTATATAAGCTTTTGAATTTGCAGAAAGTAAAAAAAATGCCTCAAAAATGCTCTCTCTCATTATTCTGGCATTTGGCAAATATAAATAATTTTGGTAATCCTAACTGACCTAAAACAGGTAAGGTTTATTCGGAGAAAAACATGCATATGTATCTTTTTATATAGTGTATGTAAACTTCTGGTTTCAACTGTATATATATATAGGCCTTAGTGTGACCTGGATCAGCAGGGCACATGTTGTAATAGCCCTTTTGGGGTAGTTTGGAGATATGGTCCACTGATGAACCTGGCTACCATCTTCACAGGTGAAACATGGTGGGACAAAGGGCAGTGTAAAAATACTGGCTGGATTCCGATTAAAGAATGGCTGGTATTTTATCGTCTTTTAGATGTTTTGGGGGACGGTTCTGCCCGCGGTTTGTGGATTTACCCGTCCCCCTCAACCATTGACATGCACATCTTCCACCTGAAAACGGGGAAGAAGAATGAACATGTTCTAAGTTTTTAGGAACACCGGCGGTGTAAAAAAAAACGTCCGACAGAAAATCCGTTCAGTGTGGACTACTGAATGGCTTTTCTATTAAGTCGATGCAGATGGTTGACAGTTTTTAGACGGTTTTCAAATCCAAAAAACGTCTGAAAATCTGACCGAAAACCCTGCCGTGTAGATGGGCCCTAAGAGTTGGAGGTTATCACGTTAAGGAGCTATTGTATGCCATTTTTCTCTGTGGTGACTTATAGTTGGGCAAAATAGCTCTTTGTTAGGAAATAGCCAACAATAAGTAGGGCTGCCCTTGTTGGGGAGACTTCCCCACTTTTGAAACAGGATGAGGATAAGTGTAAGATTAGTTTTTACCACTACAATACACTTACACTTACACTACGGGCTACGGATTGGACCAGGAGGACCCAAACACAGCCCGGAGGAATGCGTATGCTGGGGGTACCGTTAGTCCGAGCTAGATGTCTATTTGTCTATTATATTCCGTTGCAGTGGATTTTTGGCTACTCCCAGGCTTTATGCTGAAATAAAATTAAATACAATTTATTGTCCTTTTTGGGGGGGTTTGACATTCTTTTATAGATATTTGACATTAAAAGTTGTTATATTTTTCATTGGGATTATTCTTTTGCAGTGATTGGTTGCTTGACAAGCTGATTCTGCATTTTATTGTAACTGTGATATAATTGGGTCAGTTTGTAAAATAAATACTGCCACTATGTGGTTAGTTTGCTGCATGACATGCTAACACTCTAAATGACTGGCTGCAGACACTGCTGCAGTATTGGGAAGAGGGGAGAGCAGGGGTCTGCAGATATTATTCTGTCTTTTACTACAATTTTTTGAAAATTGCATTAACACTACAAAGACCTCTTCATCCCTGTCTGCACTGTAGATGTAATTGTCCTCGGCAAGACATTTGTGGTGTCGATATAATATCGACACAGGTCGGACAGGTATAATTACACCATACTTGCCAACTTTTAGAGATTGCAAAGAGAAACACCTCAGGCATGCCTTCTAACTATCCTGGATCCTGCGGTGTGATGCAACAATGCCAACCTGTATGGCACCTATAGCTTCCTAAAACCCTGCCTGCCTACCTATATGGCCCCTATAGCTACCTAGAACTCTCCCTACCTACATGGCCACTATAGCTACCTAAAACCCTGTCTGCCTATCTATATGGCCCCTATAGCTACCTAAAACATTGCCTGTCTACCTATATGGCCCCTATAGCTACCTAAAACATTGCCTGTCTGCCTCTATGGCCCCTATAGCTACCTTAACACTGCCTGTCTGCCTATATGGCCCCTATAGCTAAGTAAAACACTGCTTGCCTACCAATATGGGGCCCATGTAGCCTACGTAAACCCTGCCTGTCGACCTAGATGGCCCCTATAGCCTGCCTAAAGCCAGTCTGCCTATTTGGGGCCCCTTATAGCCTATTTACCTACCTATGTAGGTCCCACCTATAGCCTATCTACCTATCTACCTTGGACCCACCTACTGCTTTCCTGTGGTTCACCTACTGCCTACCTAGCTATCTGGGGCCTAGCAACAGCCTACTTAGCTAGCTGGGGCTGCCTACCTAACTGGGGCCTAACTACTTCCTACCTAGGCCAATCTACCTACCTAACTGGGAACTGTCTACCTACCCAGGACCAATCTACCTACCTACATGTGGCCTACCTACCTGAGGCCTATATACTGCCTACCTACCTGGGGCCCACCTACAGCCTAACTGTGGCCTATCTACTTCCTACTTAGCTACCTGGGGCTTAACTACTGCCTACCTATAGCTGTAACATAATCTCCGGGGGGTGACTCATCTGTTCTTCCTCTCTAGGAGACTGTGCCTCTAAGCTATAGCCTGTACCCACTCTGCCACCCCTGAGAAGTTTGTACAAATGTGGCAGACAGTGGGAAGGTGCTGAAAAAAGTGAGGATTCTAAGATTTTGTTTCCAAATCTGCAGGGACGAGTGGTGGCCGGGAGAAGTCATCATGCCGGTTTGGACCGGATACAAAACAAAAGGGAAAGTCAACGACTCATCAGAGAAACGTCAACTGTGAGTCCCAAAATGTGACTGCACTGTAATCAATTATATGTCTGCAGAGCCTGTGTACACCTATCTACCACTATATCGTCACTGTATGGGGGTAATATACAGTCTGCAGAGCCTTTGTATACAAATCTACCACTATATGGTCACTGTATGGAGGTAATATACAGTCTGTAGGGCACCTGTGTACACTAGTATCTACCACTATATGGTCACTATATGGCGATTATATTGGTCTTTGTATACTTTATTCAGTAATTGTATAGGGGTATTATTCAGTCAATATGTGGTGTTAATTTTTGGTCATGTTCTGCCTGTATAATTAGTATGTAGTAGCGTTATTGGTAATGTTGGTTTTGGTATAGTGGGATTTGTTTGGTAGCAGTGTGATGGTGATATCTATGGTGAGTTTTTTGCCTCTTGTATTATCAAGTAACTGCATGAAATATTAGAGGTCCCAGTAAATTTTTGTGATGGGGGAGGCGGGGATGACTCTGTAAGTTTGTTCTTATATTAAATTTGTGTATAAGTTGGAAGAGATACATTTTTTAATGCTAACAATTTTTATATATATATATTTATATATATATAAATTTTTTATATATTTTATATATATATCCAGCGTTTTTGCTCGGGTCGGCCTTATTTCAGTCAGGTCTGGTGGCACATGTGCAAGAGGTTGCAACTCCGCTAAAGTAGGGAACCAAAAAGATGTCATACGTATTTTTGGACGTACAACATTGCCATTGTACATTCTACCCCCATACTACTAGAGTAATCAGATTGGTAAACACTGGGGGGAGGGGGAGAAATCTATGTGTGGGTTAAAAAAATTCACCCCCAGTGTCAGGGGTGTCACTAGGTTGTTTTATTCGGGGCTCGGGCCCCGAATAAAACTCCCTGTGCCCCGAGTCTCCCGGGCTCCAGGCCTCTGCGCTGGGCCTGGAGCACCGATTGGCTCTTCAGCTGCATGTGCGTCCGCTGGACGCACACACAGCTGAGGGCTTCTGCGGAGTAGAGAGCGAGCGCTCCCTGCTCCGCAGACAGTGTCGGACCCGCTCTGGGTCCGACACTGCGGGGCCGCCGGGTCCTCACAGCGCTGAGGACCCGCCGTGGCCCCGTGCGCCTCAGCCGACAGCGTCGCGATGATGTGATGTCATCGCGACGCTGCCTCTCCTTGGGCGCCGGGGGAGTTAAGGTGAGTATTAATGTTGTTATTTTTAAAGCGTTTACCTGCCTCAGTGCCCCTATATACTGCCTGTGCCCCTATAATGCCTGCCTGTGGCCCCCATATCCCTGCCTGTGCCCCTATAATGCCTGCCTGTGGCCCCCATATCCCTGCCTGTGCCCCTATAATGCCTGCCTGTGGCCCCCATATCCCTGCCTGTGGCCCCCTATATACTGCCTGTGCCCCTATAATGCCTGCCTGTGGCCCCCATATCCCTGCCTGTGCCCCTATATGCCTGCCTGTGGCCCCCATATCCCTGCCTGTGCCCCTATAATGCCTGCCTGTGGCCCCCATATCCCTGCCTGTGCCCTATAATGCCTGCCTGTGGCCCCCATATCCATGCCTGTGACCCCCAATACTGCCTGTGCCCCTATAATGCCTGCCTGTGGCCCCCATATCCCTGCCTGTGGCCCCCATAATACTGCCTGTGGCCCCCATATCCCTGCCTGTGGCCCCCATATAACTGGCCTGTGCCCCTATAATGCCTGCCTGTGGCCCCCATATCCCTGCCTGTGGCCCCCATATTACTGCCTGTGGCCCCCATATACTGCCTGTGGCCCCCATATACTGCCTGTGGCCCCATATCCCTGCCTGTGGCCCCCATATACTGCCTGTGGCCCCCATATACTGCCTGTGCCCCCCATATACTGCCTGTGGCCCCCATATCCCTGCCTGTGGCCCCCATATCCCTGCCTGTGCCCCTATAATGCCTGACTGTGCCCCCCATATACTGCCTGTGGCCCCCATATCCCTGCCTGTGGCCCCCATATGCTGCCTGTGGCCCCCCATATACTGCCTCAGTGCCCCTATATTCTGCCTCAGTGCCCCTATATACCTTCTTGTGGCCCGTATATACTGCCTCAGTGCCCCCATATACTGCCTGTGGCCCCATATACTACCTCAGTGCCCCCATATACTGCCTGTGCCCCCCTACATACTGCCTGTGGCCCCTATATACCTGCCTGTGGCCCCTATATACCTGCCTGTGGCCCCATATACCTACCTGTGGCCCCATATACTGCTTCAGTGCCCCTATATACCTAACTGAGGGGACTGCTATACCTATAATTAAGGAGTTGCTGGAAATGTGAGGATTCTAAGATATTTGTGTCCAAATCCTCAGGGACGAGTATTGGCCGGGAGAAATCAGCATGAAGGTGTGAACCGGATGGAGAAGAAAAGGGAAAGTGAACGACGCTGATCAGAAATGACGTCTCCTGTGAGTCACTAAATGTAACTGCAGTGTAATCACTTATATGTCTGCAGAGCCTACATACAACTAGTAACTACCACTATATGGTCACTATATGGCAGTGGTATATGTCTTCAGAGCCTGTGTACAGCTGATAGTCACATGTGGGGTCTGGCAGGATTATTTGATCCTTATGTAGTAATAGTTTTGGGTCTTGGTTTTGTAGGAGGGTTTTAGTAACAATCACTTGTCTGGTAGATTTGCTCCATGTATCGGTGTATGTTTTGGTGACTGTTTAGGGGTATTGTCATATGAAGGTGAGAAGTTCTGAAAAAGTAAATTTGTCATTGGTGATTTTTACTGTAGAGTGACTGCTGAGGAGATGGACGGGATCTGTGTGGGATGTGCAGAAAATTAGTGACAGGAACACAAGGTTTTTCCTGTAAAAAAACATCCACAGTTCACAATGAGGCGTGAAAAAATGTCGTGTGAACCCAGCCCTACCCAGAAAAACACAAAGGGCCCGAGCCCCGGATGTTTTAGGACCCTAGCAACGCCCCTGCCCAGTGTAGAGTATATGTCCTAATTGTATGGGTGCAGAATCAGGATGCTGGGACATGTAGTTCCTTGGAGCTACAAGTATCAGAATGGCACACTAGATATCCCTCAAAATTAGGCATATATATATATATATTGTGAGCCGCAGGCGCTCTGGGATCGTAGCAAAAGTCCAGTTTGACAGAGACTCAGACAGGTGTGTAGTCCAAATACGGTTGCTCCGTATTTTATTGGCACACTTCAAGCAAGACAGTGGCAACAATTGAAAACGTAAAAACAAAAACAAATGAAACAAACTCCTGCTCGTCTGAGCGCTGGCTAATACAAAGGTAATAGTTGTCCTCACTATACCTTAAACTCAGCCGTGGCTGTATGGGAGATCTTGCCTGTCTCCAGTCCACAACCTCTCAGGTCAAAACTTCTTTTGCCTTGGGTAACAGCCACACCTAGTCAGCTGACTAGCTGACTTATATGAGGCAGCCAAACTGTGGACTGGATCCTGGGGGAGGGGAGCAGTCACCCACCCAACACTTTGACTGCTCCCGGTAAGAGCCGTCCCGGAGTAAGCTGTTTTCTAACAGCTATGCTAGCTGTTAAACATGTGCCAACTACATATCACAGCTGACAACAAAACAACGGCTCCTACCTCACCAAGGCCAGTACCTTGGTGACACGTAACTGCCACCTACCAGTGGCGGGACCATGCGACTTTCCTTTTCTTTGAAGTCGCTTGCCATCCATTCATCATGGTGCATGCAGAACCCTGGCGGAATATATACACCATTGCAGACTCTTCCGGCTGCCATCTTACATATCCCCCCCCTCTGCTCAGCCCCGTGGGGAGGAGCACCTTGTGCCTTACAACAATAAACCCGTGACAACGCATCTGCATTGCCTTGTTGTGACCCTGGGCGATGTTCCACATAGAACTTAAAATCTTGCAAGGCCAAAAACCACCTGGTCACTCTTGCATTGTTTCCCTTATTCTGGGCCATCCATTTTAAGGGCGAGTGGTCAGTAACTAACCTGAACTGCCTCCCTAGTAGGTAGTATTTCAGTGATTCAATTGCCCATTTCAAAGCCAGACATTCCCTTTCTATGATAGCATAGTTCTTCTCCGCCGATGTCAACTTCCTGCTTAGATAAACTACGGGGTGCTCTTCCCCGTCAACCACCTGGGACAGGACTGCTCCCAGTCCCACATTAGAGGCATCTGCCTGTACCATAAACTCGGCTCTAAAATTAGGGGCAATTAATACTGGTCTCTTACATAACACTTCTTTTAATTTACAGAACGCTTCCTCTGCCTTCTCATCCCATTTTACCATTGAGGATTTAGACCCTTTTGTGAGGTCTGTGAGAGGAGCTGCAATTGTGGCAAAGTTAGGCACAAACCTTCTGTAGTATCCGGCAATCCCTAAGAAGGCCCTGACTTGTTTTTTTGACATAGGTTTAGGCCAATTTTTGATAGCATAGAAAAAAACTGTTTGGAAAGTGCACTAAATATACTGGAATAAAAATTAACCTTTATTAATAGTATTTAAAATAAATATTCCAAAAAAAATATAAATCGATGAAAAAAAAAAAAAAAGACCACAGCACATCTGGACATATAGTGATAAACAACATGTATGTGTGACCAGGGCAAGGAGAAAAAGTGTGTAGAAGGGAACAAAAGATAATAAATATAGTACCACAGAGTGAGGTGGTCTCCTACTATAGACCCTGCCTACAAAAATGGGGGAGAAGACGTCCCAATAAGGACGATCCCACCAGGAACCTAGCCCTGCCACTAAATACTGGTAATTATCCTATTGACAAGTATCAGCAATCAGGATAGTAGTATATATATAAAAGTATAGAGTAACACATCACCTTGAGTTAAATATAGTATCGCATAGAAGTGCTGCAATATATCCAATAATTGCAGCAAAATGATTGCGGTGAATTATAATGATGTAGACAACATACACACCGCTATAGCATAACACTTACGATACCACAAGAATCCCAACATGTTTCGGCACCCACAAACGCCACATCAGGGGATAGGTAGGTGGGCTGTAAAGGTGAATAGAAAAGACACATACAAAGAATATCCTATAAGAAAGTTACATAAAGAGACAAAGACTATCACACTACATGATGCAAACTTTATAGGGGTTATAAATGAAGCGTACGGCTCCAAAACCCGGTTACAGCTATGGTGGGCTGCACGCTGGTCTACAAACAAAGACCGCCTTAAATATCTACCAGACCTGTGTAGAGAGTCCAATCATCGCATGCCACGTCAGGGAAATGAAAATGATCATGCCGGTTCCGGGTCCGAGGAACCGGAAGTGACGTATCGGCACTCAAAACGAGGCTTGGAACTCATCACGACATCACTGACATGTAAATGATATCCTCACATTCAGTGAACACAGGACCGGAAGTGACGTATCGGCATTAAGAGCAGGACATGCACAGCACATCGCTCATAGATACAAAAGGTAATATAATACATAAAAAATCTCGTGACAGCAATATTAAGCGCCATCAACAGAAAGAAAGGAGCTTGGTTAATAGTCCCACAAGATAAATAGATTATTGTAAGTGTATTTGAACAATAATATTAAATAATAAGCGTATCTGCATAGCACAGAAGGTGTAATCACACAGCAAAGGTATTAATGCACAAGGCTAAGTGGCATAATATAATGTCTAAGAGGCTCACAAAAAACAACCAAAATTGAGTTGGTCATTAAGCCCTTCCGGGAACATCGTATTTAATGTATAAATCCAAAAAGCTTCTTTACAGAGTAGTGA
Source organism: Phyllomedusa bahiana (assembly GCA_025379985.1). NCBI lineage: Eukaryota > Metazoa > Chordata > Amphibia > Anura > Hylidae > Phyllomedusa > Phyllomedusa bahiana. Next base: position 22,681 of record JAODAL010002487.1, read on the forward strand.
TTTATCAAAATCTCCTTTGCGAATGTCGGGCAGAATCATGTCTATACCCATAAATTTTAAACATCTGGGATCTCCGCTATGATATGACACAACGTGTCTCGCTACGTTAGTGTCTCTACCATTACGAATGTCTCCCAGATGTTCCCCAATACGGCGACGGAACTCACGCATTGTCTTCCCAATGTATTCTTTACCACATTGGCATTTAATCCGGTAAATTACCCCCTTGGAACGACAATTAATGAAATGTCGGATGGAGAACTGACGTCCGGCTTTATGATTGGAGAAATATTTACCAACTTCCAGAAATGGACAACCAATACAACCACTGCATTTAAAGCAGCCAGCCGGCTGTCTTTCTAACCAGGTCTTGGAGGTAGGTGATGGTTTATAGTGACTTTTGACTAGTTTGTTGTATAGACTAGGACCCTTTCTGAAAGTGACTAGAGGGTGAGGCCCAACTTTATCTCGTATGTCTGGATCAAGCAGTAGGATGTCCCAATGCTTTGTCAAGATCTTTCTGACCTCTCCCGCTGCCTCATCAAAAGTACCAATAATCCTGGCAGGATCCTTGTTTGGATCTTTTTCATGGGTTTTAGGGGCCAATAATTCTGATCTCTCTGAATGTAATGCAAAGTGGAAGCCCTTTAGGATCACATCTTCGGGATAACCCTTCTCCCTGAATCGTCTTTTAAGGTCCAGAGCTTGTGTTTCATATTCAGACACACTGGAACAATTTCTCCGTAACCGGAGAAACTGACCTCTTGGTATACCTTTTTTTAGGGGCACAGGGTGGCCACTTCTCCAGTGTAGTAGAGAATTGGAAGCAGTAGGTTTACGATAAAGTGTGGTAGAGATTTTACCATCTGGATCTTTTATGATTTTAACATCCAGGAAGTTCAAAGTATCTGAATGAATTTCAGAAGTAAACCTAAGTCCCAAGGAATAACAGTTAAGAAGATCAATGAATTCAAAAAATTCTGATTTGGTCCCACTCCACACAATTAGAATATCGTCTATGTAACGTGTCCATAGAACGATGAAATCAGTCCAATGTGTGAGCTCCTCACTAAAAACGTGGAGGTCCTCCCACCAGCCGAGATACAGATTTGCATATGATGGAGCACAGGCACTGCCCATGGCAGTGCCCCTCAGCTGGTGGAAGAACCTCCCGTTAAACAAGAAATAATTCCTGGTGAGGATAAAGTTCAAAAGTTGTAGAACAAAATCATTGTGTGGGCCAAACTGTATACCCCTCGAGGACAGAAAAGATTTAACTGCTTCAATACCTAAAGTATGGGGTATACTGGTGTAGAGTGCTTCAACATCAATGCTGGCGAGCCAGCACCCAGGTGCCACCTGTATCCCATCAAGTCTACACAAGAGGTCAGTTGTATCCCGGGTGTAAGACGATAGTGACTGGACGAAAGGAGCAAGAATGCGGTCAATATATTTACCACAATTTTGAGTGAGAGAATCGATCCCAGATACTTTTTCTCCTTGCCTGGTCACACATACATGTTGTTTATCACTATATGTCCAGATGTGCTGTGGTCTTTTTTTTTCATCGATTTATATATTTTTTGGAATATTTATTTTAAATACTATTAATAAAGGTTAATTTTTATTCCAGTATATTTAGTGCCCTTTCCAAACAGTTTTTTTCTATGTTATATGCGGGATTTGGAACTGGTTCCTATTTTTGCATCTAATTTCTTTATAGGTATCTTTGTGACATGTCAATTTTTGATAGCCTCAATTTTATCCACCTGTGGCTTGATAACTCCCCGACCAATACTGTACCCCAGGTACCGGGCCTCCTCGAGGCCTATAGCACATTTTTTGGGGTTTGCCGTCAAGCCCGCCTCCCGAATGGAATCCAGGACCGCCTGGACCTTCGCCAGATGGGATTCCCAGTCTGTGCTGAAGATGACCACGTCATCTAGATAGGCGGCCGCATAATTTCTATGGGGCTGTAAGACGAGATCCATTAATCTCTGGAACGTGGCAGGGGCACGACATATTGGAAATGGCCCTCGGGCGTGGAAAAGGCTGTTTTCTCCCTGGCTGCTTTGGTAAGTGGGACCTGCCAATAGCCCTTAGTTAGGTCAAGAGTGGTAATGTATCTGGCGGGCCCTAATCTTTCTATAAGCTCATCCACTCTTGGCATAGGATATGCGTCAAACTTTGAAATCTCATTTAATTTCCTGAAGTCATTGCAAAATCTTATGCTGCCGTCGGGTTTAGTAATGAGTACTATGGGGCTGGACCAACCACTCTGTGACCTTTCTATAACCCCTAGTGACAGCATTTTTTGTACCTCCTCCGAGATGGCCTGTCTCTGGGCCTCGGGCACCCGATAGGGCCTTAGCCTCACCTTTTGGCCTGGCTCTGTTACTATCTCATGCTTGATGAGACTGGTTCTACCTGGTAAATCGGAAAACACCTCTGTATTTTTCCCCAGGAACTCCTTTACCTCTTGTACTTGGACTGCTGACAACGAATCGGAGATATGGACTTCTGGTAGCTCCTTACTAGCGACCTCCCTAGGCTTACTTACACCAATGAGAGCTTCCCTGTCCTTCCAAGATTTGAGCAAGTTCACATGATAAATTTGTAGCGGCTTCCTTTTCCCTGGCTGATATACCTTATAGTTTACTTCACTGATTTTCTCTCTGACCTCATAAGGACCTTGCCACTTTGCCAGAAATTTACTCTCCGCCGTAGGAACCAGCACCAACACACGGTCACCAGGCTGAAAGGACCTTATCTTTGCCGACCTATTATATACTCGGGCTTGCGCTTCCTGCGCTTGTTGCATATTCTCCCTCACAATTGGCATTACTGCCGCAATCCTATCTTGCATCTCAGCCACATGCTCGATGACACTGCGGTGAGGCGTGTGCTCCTGCTCCCAGGTCTCCTTAGCTATATCCAATAGCCCCCGGGGATGTCTACTGTATAACAGTTCGAATGGGGAAAACCCTGTGGAAGCCTGCGGAACCTCCCTTATAGAAAACATTAAGTACGGCAATAACCGGTCCCAGTCTTTCCCGTCCTTGTCGACCACCTTTTTTAGCATCCCCTTCAATGTCCTGTTAAACCTTTCCACCAGGCCATCAGTCTGGGGGTGATACACTGAGGTTCGCAGTTGTATAATACCTAAGAGGCGACACAGCTCCTTCATAATCTTGGACATGAACGGGGTGCCCTGATCAGTGAGGATTTCCTTGGGGATCCCTGTCCGGGTGAACATGTGGAACAGTTCCCTGGCAATCACCTTAGATGAGGTGTTTCTGAGTGGGATGGCTTCCGGATAACGGGTGGCATAGTCAAGCACCACCAAGATGTGTTGGTGGCCTCTGGCCGACTTAGGAAGTGGCCCTACAAGGTCCATAGCTATGCGCTCAAAGGGCACTTCAATTATCGGGAGCGGAACTAGGGGGTTACGGAGGTGTGGCCGCGGGGTATTAACCTGGCACTCTGGACAGGACTGACAAAAATCCTCTACCGCTTTATATATACCGGGCCAATAAAAATTTCGCTCAATGCGCTCCCTGGTCTTGTCTACCCCTAAATGCCCCCCAAGCACATGTGAATGACCCAGCTCCAAAACCATGCGTACATGTGACTGTGGCACTACAAGTTGTTCCACAACCTCGGATGGGGTTTTCTTTACCCTGTAAAGGAGATTATTATGTACTGCGAAATGTGGGTACCCCAAATTGGAGTCAGGTTCTTGCAATACCCCATTTATGACCTTAACACTCCTCCAGGCATTTGCTAGGTTTGGATCCCTTAATTGTTCTGTCCCAAAGTTACCTTTGGCGACCTGTAAGGTGGAAAACTCAACCTCAGGGGGATTTTCCTCCGAGTCTCCAGCCAGGACCACTAAGGGAAAGCTATCAGGACCCTCTGATACCCCTGTCACGGCACTTACAGGTTCACATACTTTAGACATACGTTGTTTACACACCTTGGCCTGCTTATTTTCCCATACTTTCCAAAACAAGGGAAAATCACGGCCTATTATTACATGGTGCATTAAGTCCTTTACCACGCCGACTTCGTGGCTCACGGACCCGCATGGAGTCTCTATCGTGACGATTGCTGTTGGATAGTCCTTAGTGTCCCCATGTATGCAAACCACCCCTAGGCAGCGGGTCTGGAGTTTCTCAGAGTCCACTAAGTTGGCACGGACTAGTGTAACCAGACTTCCAGAGTCCATCAAGGCCATCACCGAATGGCCTCCTATCCGCACCGGGCATACTTGCCAGTCGCTCATGTTGTCTCTGTGAGCAGCACAAACAGGCCTGGCAAAATAAGACCTGCGTCTCCCGAAGTCACACTCCATGGCCTCGGACTGCACCGGGCAATTGGTAGCAACATGTCCCAGTCCATGGCAGCGCCAGCACACTATCTGGCTGCGGGGCCGAACGCTTACGTCCTTTCTGGGACTTGGCACCCGTTTACTGGGACGCTCTGGAAACGTGCCACCCTCCTTAGGATACAGTCTATCCCCCCCAACAGCAGGAACAGTCTTACCGTATGCCGGCCTCTTCTGGTTCCCAGGAGCAGGTAAGTCCTGAAGGAAGTCCTCGGTGGCAGTAAATCTCTCCACGATGGACACTATGTCATCCACACTTTTCGGGTCTGAGTATCCCAAGCAGCGCTGTATCCTCACCGGAAGAGCACGGACGAATCGGTCGCATACGACCCGTTCCACGATTTGGGCCGGTGTGAGCTCCTCCGGCTGCAGCCACTTGCTGGTTAGGTGGTATAGGTCGTACATTTGGGACCTCGCTGGTTTCTTTGCATCGTACTCCCAGGTGAAGACTCGCCGTGCGCGGACCGCCAAGGTAACGCCAAGCCGGGCCAGTATTTCCTCCTTCAGCCGTGTATACACCCTGGCGTCCTGGACTCGCAGGTCGAAATACGCTTTTTGGGGTTCACCAGTCAGGAAGGGTGCCAACACGTCAGCCCACTGGTCTTGAGGCAGCTGTGCCCCTTCAGCGATTCTTTCAAACGTGACCAAGTAGGCTTCAATGTCATCCTCCGCAGTCATTTTTGTCAGCGCCCTCTGCACCAGCTGACGGGGTGCCGGCTGCAACCCCTGAGGCATCCCTTGTCTCTCTGTTAAAGCTTGCAGAGCCTGGTTCATACTGTGCTGTTCTGTGGCCGTGGCCTGGTGCACCTGCAGCAGCAGACGATTGGTCTCACTTTGGGTCTTGACCGCTTCTTCATGCACCTGTTTTTGATATGCCGTGGCCTCCTGTTGTGCAGTAATGGCTTGTTGGAGTCTGAGGTTTGATTGAACCAGCTGCTTGATCAGCTCCTCCATTTTAGCAGCTCCGTCCTGTGGCGTAGTTGCAGCTTTCACCCAGGACATGGATCACCACACTCACTCTGTCTGTCCCTTTAATATGCCCTTCGCATACCTCCACCATATGTGAGCCGCAGGCGCTCTGGGATCGTAGCAAAAGTCCAGTTTGACAGAGACTCAGACAGGTGTGTAGTCCAAATACGGTTGCTCCGTATTTTATTGGCACACTTCAAGCAAGACAGTGGCAACAATTGAAAACGTAAAAACAAAAACAAATGAAACAAACTCCTGCTCGTCTGAGCGCTGGCTAATACAAAGGTAATAGTTGTCCTCACTATACCTTAAACTCAGCCGTGGCTGTATGGGAGATCTTGCCTGTCTCCAGTCCACAACCTCTCAGGTCAAAACTTCTTTTGCCTTGGGTAACAGCCACACCTAGTCAGCTGACTAGCTGACTTATATGAGGCAGCCAAACTGTGGACTGGATCCTGGGGGAGGGGAGCAGTCACCCACCCAACACTTTGACTGCTCCCGGTAAGAGCCGTCCCGGAGTAAGCTGTTTTCTAACAGCTATGCTAGCTGTTAAACATGTGCCAACTACATATCGCAGCTGACAACAAAACAACGGCTCCTACCTCACCAAGGCCAGTACCTTGGTGACACGTAACTGCCACCTACCAGTGGCGGGACCATGCGACTTTCCTTTTCTTTGAAGTCGCTTGCCATCCATTCATCATGGTGCATGCAGAACCCTGGCGGAATATATACACCATTGCAGACTCTTCCGGCTGCCATCTTACAATATATATTATATATATATATAATTATATTTAATTTTAATTTTTTTTTTTCCTTTAAGGGTAGGTTAATTTTAACATTGAGAGATAGAATTTCCAAAAGAAAATCACATTTTGTATAAATTATATAAATTTATTTGCATCTTGCTGAGAGAAATAAGTATTTGATCGCTCTGGCAAACCAGACTTAATGGCAAAACTCTTGTTAGCAAGCACAGCAATCAGACGTTTTTTGTAGTTGATGATTAGGTTTGTGCACGTCAGGAGGAATTTTGGTCCACTCCTCTTTGCAGATTATCTCTAAATCATTAAGATTTTGAAGCTGTCGCTTGGCAACTCAGAGCTTCAACTCCCTAAATAAGTTTTCTATAGGCTTAAGGTCCATGACCTTAAATTAAAGGGGTTGTCTCGTTACAAAAGTTGGTCTCCTTTTGTGCTAGTTGCCAAGCAGGGTATAACTTCACTATCTGCAGACACGCCCCCAAAGTGTGCACGTAATGATTCATTCTGTGTGAGCTGGGGAAGGGAGAGGTTCTCAGCTATCATTGGAATCACTGGAAGTGAAAAGCTAAGTGTAACTCGATAGTGTTTATCTAAATTTCTCGCTCTCTCTCCATACTTTGTAACTAGAATGGGTGAATTCAGAGCCCTAGGAAAGATGGGTGATTTTTTTCTCTGTCTCTCTCTCTCTCTCACACAGTGATATATCCTACAGATTATAACAACTCTGACCAATGCAGAACAAAACTATACACTTTATCTGTTTGTGTTTACATGTTCACTGTAATATTTCTGCAGAGTCTACATACAACTAGTATCTACCACCATCTGGTCACTGTAAGGCATTAATATACATCTTCAGAGCCTGTGTAAAACTGATAACCACATGAGATGGTCGCGTTTGGCTATTGTCTGGCAGTATTATTTGATCCTTAAGTAGTAACTGTTTTGGGTCTTGGTTTTGTAGGCGGTTTTTTTAGTAACAATGGTTCGTCTGGTATATTTGCTCCATGTATAGGTGTATTTTTTGGTGACTGTTATGTAGAAGGTATTACACTGTCATATGTAGGTGAGCGATTTTGAAAAAGAAGATTTGTCAGCTGATTTTCATTGTACAGTGACTGCTGAGGTGATGGACAAAAAATTAATGACAGGAACATACGTTTCTTTCTCTGTAAAAATACATGCCGCAGTTCACAATGTGGTGTGAAAAATGCTGTGTGAACAGAGCCCTACTGAGCAAAATGTAACAAAGAGGGCCCGGGGATGTTTTGGGGCCCTAACAATGCATGCAATTCTTTGATCGCATCCGTAAGACAGACCCGACAGGCGCGATGCAAACACGCAGTGGCGATCTCTCATGTGAACGCCGCTGTGTGTCTGTCATTGCCGGCAGTGATAATCTCACTGCTAATTGTTAGATGCGTCTCTGGGTCCGTTCTGATGGATCCAGAGACGCATCAGAAAAGCGTATGTTCACACGGCATGAGGACGCCTTGTGAACATACACTTAGGGTACATCTAAACAGCAATGTTAGAATGCTGTCAAAAATCTGTCATCATTTTAACATTACTTTACCACGGCTTTTCCACGGGTTTGCACCAAAAACTGCGGTCGGATTTCCTGCTGGACCAGTACATGGACTGTACAGGAATCTGACAGGTATCCAGCAGAAGATAGAATATGTTCTGTCTTCTTCTACTGGACACAGCGCTGGCTACAGTCGGATTTTCAGTGGATTCAATATACTGAATCCGCTGAAAATCTGATGAGAATCCAGTGCTGGCTAGACATAGCCTTAAGATGCTGCAGCACACATAGATGCAACATCTGAAGCATTAATGAGCAATGCTGTGCACTGTTGCATTGTTCGATCGCCCCCTGAACCGCAACAAGATGGCATGGCAGCTGGGGGCCTAAAGGAGGCCTCCATGGTTGACATCTCTCTACTATTACATGCTGCCATAGCCAATGTAATAGGAGAACAATATTTGTGCACTGTCCTACATTATCTTGTTATTGTAGACATTCTGCAGAGCCTGTGTACACTGGTGTCTACCACTATATTGTACAGCATGGGGGTTATATATAGTCTGCAGAGCCTGTGTACACTGGAGTCTACCACTATATGGTACTGAATGGTGGTTATATACAGTCTGCAGAGCATTTGTACACTGGTGTCTACCAAAATATGATCACTATATGGAGGTAATATACAGTCTGCAGAGCCTGTGTACACTGGTGTTTACCACTATATGGTCACTGTATGGAGGTAATATACAGTCTGCAGAGCCTGTGTACACTGGTGTCTACCACTATATGGTCACTGTATGGAGGTAATATACAGTCTGCAGAGCCTGTGTACACTGGTGTCTACCGCTATATGGTCACTGTATGGAGGTAATATACAGTCTGCAGAGCCTGTGTACACTGGAGTCTACCACTATATGGTACTGAATGGTGGTTATATACAGTCTGCAGAGCTTTTGTACACTGGTGTCTACCATTATATGACCACTGTATGGTGGTAATATACAGTCTGAAGAGCCTGTGTACACTGGTGTGTACCACTATATGGTCACTGTATGGAGGTAACATACAGTCTGCAGAGCCTGTGTACACTGGTGTTTACCACTATATGGTCACTGTATGGAGGTAATATACAGTCTGCAGAGCCTGTGTACAATGGTGTCTACCGCTATATGGTCACTGTATGGAGGTAATATACAGTCTGCAGAGCCTGTGTACACTGGTATATACCACTATATGGTCACTGTATGGAGGTAATATACAGTCTGTAGAGCCTGTGTACACTGGTGTCTACCACTATATGGTCACTGTATGGAGGTAACATACAGTCTGCAGAGCCTGTGTACACTGGTGTCTACCACTATATGGTCACTGTATGGAGGTAATATACAGTCTGCAGAGCCTGTGTACACTGGTGTCTACCACTATATGGTCATTGTATGATGGAAATATTGGTTGTAGTGTAATGGTTTACGTTCAGGCACAGTTTGGAGTTATCTTCCAGCTCTCTTGGATGCTGAAGAGGCTATCCAACGTCTAGGAAAGCTGGGTGACAGCAAACTGTTCAATTAACTTTCTTCTACAGCCGTTACATGATTGTAGTGGGCATGGCTTTTGTAAAGGGGTGTGGCAAGATATGAAAGGGGCGTGTTAATGCAAATTGTTAATGGGGGCGTATTCAGGTTTAGTGGCTAGGGCAGCATGACCTATAAATACAGCCCTGCGTAGCACCCCATCACTCTCCTTCTTGGTCAAATAGCCTTACACAGTCTGGAGGAGTGTTTGGGGTCATTGTGCTGTTGAAAAATAAATGATGGTCCAACTAAATGCAAACCGGATGGAATAGCATGCCGCTGCAAGATGCTGTGGTAACCATGCTGGTTCAGTATTCCTTCAATTTTGAATAAATCCCCAACAGTGTCACCAGCAACGCCCCCCCCCCCCAAGCCTCCCCGCTCACGGAACCACCCCCCCACACTATCATACCTCCTCCTCCATGCTTCACGGTGGGAACCAGGCATGTAGAGTCCATTCGTTCACCTTTTCTGCGTCGCACAAAGACACGGTGGTTGGAACCAAAGATCTCAAATTTTAACTCATCAGACCAAAGCACAGATTTCCACTGATCTAATATCCATTCCTTGTGTTCTTTAGCCCAAACAAGTCTCTTCTGCTTGTTGCCTGTCCTTAGCAGTGGTTTCCTAGCAGCTATTTTACCATGAAGGCTGCTGCACACAGTCTCCTCTTAACAGTTGTTATAGACATATATCTGCTGCTAGAACTCTGTGTGACCTGGTCGCTAATCTGAGCTGCTGTTAACCTGCGATTTCTGAGGCTGGTGACTCGGATGAACTTGTCCTCCGCAGCAGAGGTGACTCTTGGTCTTCCTTTCTTGGGGCGGTCCTAGCCAGTTTCTTTGTAGTGCTTGATGGGTTTTGCCGCTGCACTTGGGGACACTTTCAAAGTTTCCCCCAATTTTTCTGACTGACTGACCTTCATTTCTTAAAGTAATGATGCACACTCGTTTTTCTTTACTTAGCTGTTTTTTTCTTGACATAATAGAAATTCTAACCATTCAGTAGGACTATCAGCTGTGTATCCACCTGACTTCTGAACAACACAACTGATGGCCCCAAACCCATTTATAAGGCAAGAAATCCCACTTATTAAACCTGACAGGGCGACCTGTGAAGTGAAAACCATTTCAGGTGACGACCTCTTGAAGCTCATCAAGAGAATGCCAAGAGTGTGCAAAGCAGTAATCAAAGCATAAAGGTGGCTACTTTGAAGAACCTAGAATATAAGACATATTTTCAGTTGTTTCACACTTTTTTGTTAAGTATAAAATTCCACATGTGTTAATTCATAGTTTTGATGCCTTCAATGTGAATCAGTGAGAGAAAGAGAGAGATACTGAGCTTGAAAGCCAAAAGTTCTAAACATTGTTGCCCCTTTGCTTGTCAGAGTATATACACACACACACACTCATATATATGTAGATATAAACAGTCCCTCATTTTAAAGTGTGATTATGCTTTTTGACTACACGGCGTGTATATATAATATATATATATATATATATATATATATATATATATATATATATATATATATATATATTGACTATACACACCAGCCCAGACCATCATGATGACTTCTCCCAGCCAGAATTTATCACATTTTAGAATCCTTATTTTTCCAGCAGCTATATACCTACCCATTTACTTTGAGAAGGCAGGTGTTTATATACTTCCCTACATGATGGTAACCTATATAGAAAAGCATGGTGACACACTATCTCATACAGTAACCTGATTTCCTATGATAGAGGATGTGGAGGATTAGGAGTCACCCACCATTCTCATTTAGGCCCCCATTAGGTAGGAAGGTATATAGTAAGAACGCCTTAGTTTCAAATAAACATAGTTCAGAGTTTGGCTCACCTCCAATGCGGCAGTAACTTCACCTGATCTGCTTCTCCCGTAACTCCAGGCTGCACAGCTGCACGGGTCAAAAGTCCTCGACCACAGGACAAAAATGCCAACACTTCAAAAGGAAAACGTGATCCGGCAATACGTACAAAAAACTGGAAAAATGTTTATTTATATACAAACCTTCATGGTTTCATAGTACAGAGGGACAAATATGGCTACATCCACGTGGATGTAGCCATATTTGTCCCTCTGTACTAAGAAACCATGAAGGTGTGTATATAAATAAAAAAAATTCCAGTTTTTTGCACGTGTTGCCGGATCACGTTTTCCTTTTGAAGTGTTGGCAGGAAGGTATATAGACCACCCTCCACAGTAGGTAGTTAGGTATATAAGTCCCTTAATTAAATAGGAATATAGCCCTTTAGTAGGTAGAAAGATATATATCCCCGTAGGTAGTTTATATAGTCCCCCTATAGTAGGTAGGTAGGTATACAGGTCCCCTGAGTAGATAGGTATATAGCCACCCCCTTCAAAATAAGCAGGTAGATATATAGGCCAGTCCATTAAGTAAGTAGATATATAAGTCCCCGAGTAAGTAGGTAGGTATATAGGTCCCTCAATAGGTAGGTATGTATATAGGGTCATCCAGTAGGTTGGTAGGGACATAGGTCCTCTAGTAGGTAGTAAGGTATATAGGTCCTCTTAGTAGTCTTGTAGGTATAAAAGTACCCCCAGTATGTAGGTAACCCAGAAGCTAGGTTATAGTATAGTATATAGGCATCCCAGTATGTTTGTAAATATATAGATCCCTCTAGTAGGTTAACGGGTATATAGGACCCCAAAGTAGGTTGGTAGATATATAGGGCCTCCAGTAGATAGGTATATATGTACCCAAGTATGTAGGTGAGGATTTAGGGCCTTCCAGTAGGTTGGGAGGTCTATAGGTCCCCTAGTAGGTAGTAAGGTATATAGGTCTTCTAAGTAGTCATGTAGGTATATAATTGCCCCCAGTACGTAGGTAACCCAGAAGGTAGGTACATTAGGCCTTGAGTAGGTTGGTAGGTATATAGGCATCCCAATATGTTTGTAAGTATATATATCCCCCTAGTAGGTTAGCAGGTATATAGGGACCCAAAGTATTGTGGTAGATATATCAGGCCCCCAGTAGGTAGACAGGTATATAGGTACCCCAGTATGTAGGTGGGTTTATAGGGCCTTCCAGTAGGTTGGTAGGTCTATACGTCTCCCAGTACGTTGGTAGGTATTTAGGTCTGCCTAGTAGATAGGTAGGTATATAGATAGATCTCTGATAAAAATAATACTCACCTCCCCCATTCCCCTGTCGAATAACTCTATTCTCCTGTCCCGCAGAGGTGGTGTGAGGTCTGTGTGGTTATGCTACTCCCAGTGTACTTACATCACGCCGTTTATTCTGCGCTTATGCGCAATTCAGCAGGCCTTTCGGCTTTGCTATAGTGCATACAGCAAGGAATGACATTCTGAACAGAACGCCATCACTTACTGCTATACACATAGTAATAAAAATAAAAGTGTAAAACACAAACACATTACATCAATAAAGTTAATATATACACTATTACCCATTGTAAGCCTAATCAATGCAAAAAAAGAACCAGACAACCCCTTTAACAGCAGCTTGTACCTTAATGGCACTGGGCATAACAAATTAACATAAAGAGGTATGCTAATACATTATAAACAAGTATAAACTAAATATGTCAAAAAGTATTCCTTTAATTAGATTAAAAAAAGTAATAAAATATCTACAGCACAGTCAATATGTACAGTGTTATCTTCATAAAACAGGAGATATTTGAATTTCATTACTTCTGTTACAAATACTAAGGACACAGGATTTATTTCTCATGTTAGAAATACATCCACAGTTGTAGAGTTACAAGTTCAGAGCCATTGTTGTTCTGAATAGTTTGTATTATGTATTTTGCATATATAGTCACATTATTATGACTACCACCTAATATTTAGAGTAACCACAGACAGCAACTAGATGGGCTAAGAGTCAATAAGTTCCTGGTAAGTTGCCACAGGTATCTTAAGCCATGTTGACTGCCTTGCATGTGGAAGGATCAGGCTCAGACTGGCCCAAAGGTGAACAAGGGAAACCCCCGATAGACCCCTGAGTATGCCAGACCTAGAGTTTCTTTTAAACAGAAGCAAAAAGCAAGATGCAGAGTATAAGATGTATGAACAGTAGCTGTAGGGTGGGCCTCCAAAATGAAATCCACTGTTGGGCCACCAAAATTAAATTCTACTGGTGGGCCTACAGAATGAAATTCCACTGGTGGGCCCCAGGCACCCCAGTCCAACACTGGAGACAGGCCCGGACTGGCAATAAGACACAACCAGGCGAATTCCTGGGCGGCCACCAGGGTCCGGGACACTGAATAGGCCCAGATTGTCCGCCGGGGGAGGCAGTGGTTAGCTATATATCTACTGGGGGGATGCCTTATCTACCTACCTAACACCTGGAGGAAGCCCTGACTACATACATAAGTACTGGGCGGCATGTGTAACTATCTAATGATGGTCTACCTATTTACCTACTTATCTGCCTTTTTCATCTCTAATATTTAGGGCCTAATGTACCTAAAAGGAGTGTTTACCTATCTCCCTGCCTAATTTGGGGAGCTGCCTACTATATGGGGTGTGTACCTTCCTATCGGTGGCACAAATAGGGGCCCTATAATTGTCTTGAAGCACCTTAGCTGTGTGAGACACCAAAAGGAGCACTAATACTATTTGGGGCACTATCGATGGGTCAGTTTGTACAGAGGTGGGAATTGATAGAGAAGTGCTGGAAAAGAGAGAGACTAAGGTGTGTGTCTGTGTGTGTGTGTCTGTCTGTCTGTCTATCTACAGGGACAAGTAGTGGTCAGGAGAAGACGTCATTGCATTCTGTACCGAACGGAGAAAGAAAGGGAAGAGAACAACTCATCAGAGAAGACATCATGGAGGTTTGGGCCAGATGGAGAAAAGGACGAGACTAACTCCCATCAGAGATGACGTTTCCTGTGAGTCCCTGAATGTCAGGGGCTATTCTGCTTCTATATTAGATCAGTGCAGTATTCACAGTATGTGATGCAACCACTATGTGTCCTCTATACGGCATCATTGTAGGCTCTATCGTCGCTTGTGTAATGGCAGCGTAGACGTGTCCCTGATTGTAAAGCAGGTGCACGCCTGTCCCTGTGATTAGTGGTTTCTCTGTGCCTCTTTTACTTTCTTGCTTATGTTAGAAGTGTTTATTTTAGAAAGTGGTGAGGTCCGTGACAGAGGTAAATTTTGGAGGCAGGTATTGTATGTGGGCTGGTGGGGTTTTGTGCCAAGGCTACTTTTTATTCCCAGTCTGGCCCTGACTGGGGAGGATCTATGGAGAAAACATGGTGATCAAGGTGGTCCCATAGGCTGGGAAATTAGGGGGCCAGGGTAGTATTTGGAAGTCTTGTTCATGCTCTTTTAACCAATATTGGACATCTCTAGCCATGTGGCATGTTGTCCTGCTGGAAAATTGCATCTATCCCTAGGAAGACAATCAGCATGTATGGGTGATCTGCAAGCTTGGAATGATACCCAAATCAGTTGAGAATGCCTTCCACATGGATGAGTGGCCCAGAGAATGCCATGAAAACATAACTCAAGATCATAGCACTGCCACCACTAGCTTGTGCTATTCCAGCAATGGTTGCAGAGTGTTTTTCCTTGGATAATTCTCTCCTGATATGCTAATATCCTTCCTTTGGATAAAGCAGAAAACATGAGTAGAGATTCAATTGACCCGAAAGCAAATAATCATCCCTTCTTGTAATTCTGATAAATCACCACATTTACCTATGACAGCAATGAGAGATATGTGTGCAGACAACCTATTGCACACCTTATGTACCCACCAAGCCATCTCACCACACATGACTTCCTTCATGAGCTACTTGCTGCTGATTGTCCAAAGTAGGAAGTGGTCATAATAATGTGACTTGACTGTACATTAAATTGTAAATCATTAAAAGCCTGATAGTAACTCCTCCCTGTCTGCTGTGTTTTTATGAAAACACTAGAGCGCAGCAGAGTACACACAACTTTCATGAAAGACCAAAATCTTATTACAAGACATAAATTTGATATTGCTGCTCTTAACATGTATTGCACATTTATGTAAATATAGAAAAGTCTCAGAAATCAATTTCCGATTGTATGTAACCTAAGAAGCAAACACATTAGCCTTATAGCGGTCATATTTATGCTATAGGTTTCATTGTTATTATTACTATTAAACACAGTCATCCACAAACTAAAGATTGTTTTCAATATAGGTCCATTCATAAGACATTACTGCTCATCTTAGTATTCCTGATGCTGAAACCTTAGGAAATTGCTTACAATTAAAACTGTTAATACAATAAAAATACCAGAGATTACTTAGCGCGCTCCTAGGAGAACGGTAGAAGTATTATGAAATTTGTATTAAATTAGCTCTGAGTCACTGATCTCCTCCCTGCCTCTGGGTCATTGTGTAGTTTATCTTCCTCCCATGGGATTGTCACTGAAATGACATTAGACCTCTACTTTGTGCTTATGTGATGATGTTCTCATGTATTTTTTATATCTCTGGATTTCACACTATTTATCGTGTCATTGCTTCTTTTATAGTAGGTGATTACGATAAACTGTTAGCCTTGTGACTCTAAAATGTGTTCCTTAAGCAGCACTTCACACAGCGCTTCAGGCAAACTATGTAGAAATTATAAGTGAAAATGGAAGTATTGCAAAAATCCATTTATTAAATGTATGCAATAAAATTCCTTAGCCATGTTGCAGCTGCTGCTCCAGCTTTATCCTCAGGACCAGGGCAAGACACCAGGAGGGTAGAATGTGCTATCTGGCCATTCACGTTCAGCCTCCTCCGCTGACATCTTTTGCTCTATTCCAGTATTTCACTATTTCTTGCTTCTGTTTCTGTGCTGCTTGACTTACACTTTTAAAGGGAATCTGTCGAAATTTTTTTTTTACTAATTAAAACAAGATACTGATACATATTCTTTTAGCTTTACCTGTTTTTTATTTTCTGATTGTAGATTTCTCAGTTCTATTGTCTATATATGATTGTGGGGAAAGTTTTCTTGCTTGCACTGCTTTTAACAGCATTTTGAGGGATGCTTTACAGCAGCTTCATGCACAAAGGAGCCTGTGAACTGGATTTTACAATACATGGAAACCTCTAAAGAAGCATTTATGCTATCTACAATACATGAAAAAAACTTTGAGATAATTAGTTCACACGTTTTGATCAAAAAATGTTTAAGCCACCCCCGGCTTACAACGTGATCTCAAGGCGGGTGGTCCTACGCTATCTTTACCTCTCAATAGAGCCAAATTCAGACTTCTCATTGGATCAACCAACCTCCCTAATCCAGAGAGAAAAATAAAAAAAGCACCAACCTTGCAAACATACTGCACTGATATAACAACCTGTGGAAGTGGGCGGGGTGCAAGAGACCAAAATGGAGGCATCCATTCCTCCCTATATAAATTAAAAGCAATATATCCCAAATACAACGTATAGTTCTGCACAAAAAAAGATTTCTGAAAAACACAATGTGAACCAGGGTGCCACTGGCTTGGTTGCGGCATATGTATATGCACGCATTCCAATACCAGCGGCACACCATCTGCTAAAAGGGCTATACAATACATGGAAACCTCTAAAGAAGCATTTATGCAATCTGCAATACATGAAAAAAACTTTGAGATTCTTAGTTCACATGTTTTGATCAAAAAATGCTTAAGTCACCCCCGGCTTACAACGGGATCTCAAGGTGGGTGTGAACAGGATTTGTCCCATTGACTTTTATAGGAGAGTTTTCTAGGCATGCTCTGTGACCTGGGAAGAAGTCAGTGTGCAGGGAGAGGGATAGGGGGAACTGTGACTGTCTCATATTGTGATCAGGGCCATCTTTTCCATTGGGTACAGTAGGCAGTTGCCCAGGGGCCCCAATTGATGTATGTATGTCCCAGGAATACAAGAAACATGCCCTGGCTCTCTTGGTTGGCTTCCTATTTAATCTTTGTGTATTTTTTAAGGATGATGCAAACAGTATAAAACCATGGTGATAAGGGAGCCAAATGTTTCTGCCTGCAAATAAATCACAATATTAAAATGTTTAAAAAGGAGGCAAAGTATATTAAAAGAGTACCCGTCCTGACCTCCTTCGTATGCAGGGAACGTGACTGTCCATATTGGATCGGGGCCCATCTTTTCCATTGGGTACAGTAGGCAGTTGCCAGGGGCCCCCAAAATTGTGTATGTATGCCCCAGGATACAAAAAAATGCCTGCCCCTTTTGGGTTTGGGTTCACTTATTTAACTGTTTGTGTTTTTTTTAGGATTTGCAAACATTTAAAAAAAACCATGGTGGAGAAGGGACCCAAAATTTTCCTGCCCTGCCAAATAGTCTTGTAGGCTGCAGGCTGCCGGTGTCCAGACATAAGTGGCATGATAATATGGGTGTACTTGGGGGAGGTTTCGAGGCATGGCCAAGTGTGATGTCATGTATATTGGCAGGACCCACTCCAGTGCTATGCCCAGGGGTCCATAATTGTGTTAAGATGGCTCTGATTGTGACTGATAGATCCTGTGTTATCTATATACATTGGTGTCACCTTTCACTGTAACCCTGCTTGTACTGATCATGAGCAGACTACTGAAAATCTTTCTCTACAGAACAGGAAGTGTCAGACTATTATTAGGTATAGTGGGCAAAGTGAAAACTGTAAGACAGAATTTATTAAAAGTATTGAAAGTGATATAAAAAAAATAAAAATACTAAACAAAATGTATTTAACATTAAAATGTGAGTTAAACAATAAGTCATTTCTTGATGACACATTCCCTTTAACGAGGGTCGGGACGATGGGTAGGCGAAGGTAGGCGACTGCCTAGGGTTCCACTTCATCCCAGGCAGGAAGGAGGTGCAAACAGGTATGGAGTGGGCTGAATTTTACATTGGGAGCAGAGGGGTGGGACACTACATGCCTTATTTGTCTAGGGCACCAGAATACCTTGTCCCAGACCTGCCTTTAACCCTGAATTCTGGCTGAGCTATCTCAAACCCCTGGCATCTTAGATGACTATTTGTTGCTAAACCTTTGGCAGGATTCCATGGAATTATAAGTAATATCTAAGTTTGTACATAATAAATATGACAAAGTATGCATACAACTCACACTTTTGTAAAGAGTATGAAAATGGGAAATTTAGGTTAAAAAATTAGAAAAAATTATTTTATTACATACAAATTTGCATATAATGTGCAAAATTACATATCTCTGATATCAGGGATTTACAATCTATATCCATCCTACGGTAGCTGGCTTGAGTGACACGATACCCTCCTCACTGTCACACATTGAACTGCAGACTGAGATTTTCATCAAAAGCCCACTGAGCTTATGAAAATACAGTCAAAACACCTTCAAATTTTGAACATGGTCCAAAACCAACACCGCACCAAAAACCGTGCCACACTTGTGGATGAGGTTTTTTATGAGTTTTTGAAGGACTCCATTGATTCTTCTTAGTATTATTATTATTTATTTTATAGCGCCATTGATTCCAGGGGGCTGTACATTCAGGGGGTTACATACATAACATAAGTCAAACATTTACAATAGTGACAATCTCTGACTAACAGCAGGTTACGAGGGAGAGAGGGCCCTGCCCGCGAAGTCTTACAATCTACAAGGAAGGGGGAAAGAGACAAAAGGTGGGGGCGAAGTTTGTGGAGGGTGTGTGACAGCGGGGTTATTTTGGTTGTAGGTATCCTGAAAGGGGGGTTTTCAGGTTGCTTTTGAAGCGGTGAAAGTTGGGGAGTTGATGTTTTGGGGGCATGATTTCCGAGTAGGGGGGAGGCGGAGAGAAATTTGGAGAGGTGGTGGGGAGGGATAAGAGGGAGCAGAGAAAAGGCCCTGTGGGAGCGGAGGTTGCTGAGGGGAGGTACTGGAGGATTCTTATGAAGATTTTCCTTTGAAAAATTTCAAAAAACTGAAAAATTTAATTTTTTTTTCAGAGCCCAAAAAAGCACAGAAAATGCATCTTTTGGGAAATAGAAATATACATAAAAGGGGTTGTTCATTACAAGGATTGCTTTTATTTTAAGATTTGCAAAAAAAAGTCACTTTGCAATATGGTCCATTAACAGTGTCTCCCTATTCCGATATCCCCTCTTGTATGACTGCACACCCTCAGGGGCATAGCACAGATGTTTGATCTCCCCTGAGGGGGCTGCCGCACGGGTTGCTATAGCTACGCCCTGGCTTTACTGCGCCTAGTGGAAACCCCGTATACATACCCTGAATTAAAAATAAACCAAGAAAACACACGGGTAAAATAGGAGGAGTAGTAGTGTATTTAGAATTGGGAAAACCCCCTTTAAAAATAAGCTAGGGGATTTTAGGGGTTTTTGGGAGATTTTTTTGTGCGGGGGAAAAGCTAAATAGTGAAGAACTGCATCCAAATTGTTCTGTGAATTCCCTAGGAGGGGTTTGGGGGAATTTACTGCACATGAGGTTGTAATGGTGGAGTCATTGAACAAGCTCAAAAGAGGCTTTGATGCCTTTCTTCAAAAACATAATATTACAGATTATGGGGACCAGATTCTAGAGATGGTTTATTAATCAGACCTATTTGTTCCCATATTTGTAATTCCGAAAAAATTTTTTGCTCTTTAGGGGAATTGGTTTCCCTTATATGGGTTTTTTCCCTTCCCTTAGATCAAAATATGGGTTTAAAAATTTGGACTCGATAGATTTGTGTCATTTTCCAACCTTATCTGCTATGTTATCCAAATTAAAATAAATGGATGATCATGTGTTTTATAGTGAAAATAGCTGCTCTCTCCTCAAGCTCAAAGCCGGCGGGAAGGGAGATATCGTATGCCCTTGTAGGGCACAAGAAAAAGGATTTTCCTGGAGAGACAAACCCTTTACCACATTGGGCATATGCGTACGTCCTGATGTCGGTAAGGGTTTTTTGTGCAGATCCAGTGTGATCCCCTTACCTAGCCACTGGGTGTTAGCTGCTAATTGGGCGGCGGCACTCCCACCCTGTTTAATCCTTGGGGCCCACGGCAAACTGGCCCAATCTAAATCAATGAGAAATGGTGCCATGCAGGAAGTAGTAAAACAAAGAACATGGCGGCGATGGAAGAATTCACAAGGCTTTAGAACAGGCATTCTCAAACTGTGGCCCACCAGCTGTTGGGAAACTACAACTCCCATCATTACCACTATTATAGATTATATAAAAGCATGAGGGGATTTTATTTCCCCCAAACTGGGGGCCCCACATTTTGGGATCCCCTGACTAGAAGTTTTTAAGATGATAGACAAAAAAGCCTGTAAAAGTTTGCAAAATATAAGCAACTAGGGAATACACCACGGCCCACTTTATTAGGTAAAACATGCAGTAAGGGTTGGACCCCTTTTGCCTTTCAGAACTGCCTAAATTCTTGTGGTAGATTAAAACAAGGTGCTGGAAGCATTCCTCATTAAAGGGAAACCTCTGAGATAATTCCATTTATACATGGGCATTACCCTGCTAAAAGTGCCATCAGATGTTGGGTACTTTGTGGTCAAAAAGGGATGGACAGGTCACAAAATACCAGGTGGGTTTGGGTTTTTGGAAAAACGAGCTCAATTGGTACCAAGGGCCAAAGAGTGCCAAGAAAAATCCCCCCCCATGACCCACCACCACCACCCCTGAACCGTTGATAAAAGGGCGGGATGCATCCATGCTTTCATGTTGTTGACGCCAAATTTTCGACCCTACCACCGAATGTCGCAGCAGAAATCGAGACTCATCGACCAGGCAATTTTTCCAATTTTACGTAAAATTTCGATGAGTTTGGGAAAATTGGGGCCCTCTTTTTCCTTTTTTTTTTAGCGAAAGGAGGGGGCCCCGGTTGGTCTTTTCTGCTGTAGCCCAATGCCTCAAATTCCCCGGTACTGTGGTTCAAATGCTTTTCCCTCCCTTGGGTTTTGAAAGGGGGTGGTTTTTTGGAGTACTGTTCCCTTTTTCTATCAGCTCGAACCATCTGCCCCTTCCCTTTGACCCCTGGGATCAACAAGGATTTCCCCCCACAGGACTGCCCTCATGGAGTTTTTTTCTTTTTCGGGCCATTCCTTTTAAACCCCAGAGTGGGGGTTTCATGAAAATTTCCCGGGGATCAGCTTTTGATATACTCAGACCAGCCCTTCTGGCACCAAAAACAGCCCCGTTCAAAAGGGTCAATTTACCTTTCTTCCCCTACTGATGCTCGGGTTTTTTAACTGCAGGGATTGTCTTGACCATTTTAATGCCTAAAAGCCTGAGTTCCGCCATTATTGGCTGATTAGAAATTAAATGTTAACGAGCATTGGGCAGGTGTACCCAAAAAGTGGCCGGTGAGTTAGATAACGGAACCATTCCCGTGGTTTATGAACCAAAATAAATTTTCTTTGGGGAAATAAAAAGACAAGTGTTTGTGCCTACAGTAAGCATAATCGTCAAGTGTCTGGGTTTTTTTACTCCATAATGCGCTCTGGGGGAGCTACAGTTTAATGAGGGAACCAGAAAATTTCCCAAAATGTACTGTGCCATACTAAGCAAGAAAGTCCCCTTCCCCCTTTAGAAAAAAGGGGCCCAAGGGGTTTTTCCCAAAATGGTAACAACCCCAAAAAACCCCCCCAGGGGACCCCTGCTTGCTAAGAAAATGAAGTTTAAAGGGGCGGACTGGTTTAACATGTCTCCAACCTAAACCCCATTTTAGCTTTGTCGAGATTCCTCAAACGAAGGGGGGGAGCATAAGGCCTAAAACCACTGGGCCCGATGCAGTGGGCAAGGATTTTATGGGTGCATCCCGTGAAATCTAGGACCTCCATGCCCAAGAGTAAGTCCGTGCTATAAAATAATGGTGACCACAAAAATAATTTAACTTTGGGGACATTTTTATTCTCACTTAGTGGTAGTCCCTTTCGTTACCAGCGGTATAGACTTGTGGGGTTTTGTTGAGTTTTTTAAGGGACACCAAATTTACATGGGTTTGGGTATGTTCCCCAAAGGCTGTTGTGTCTGGTGAACATAGCTTTTGTCCGTTCAGACGGGCCCCGCAGCATTAACAATGAACATGTTTTTTTAAAATTCCGGGAATTAAAACATACGGGGTTCCATGATGATCCCGGGTGCTGTTTACATTGCTTGTCGGGGCCCCTCTTTTGGGGTCCGCCCAAGAAAAAAATTCACTTACGAAAAGGATCCAAAAGAGGGTCAACAGACGACGCAAACCTAATGTGAACGCCCTATATGTCTCGCATTTCCCGGGGAAATTTTAAACACCTGCATTGTTTTGGTGTCTGGGGCCGTTTTAACGACCCCGAACCATCCAAAAGCGTATGTTCAACAGACAAAACCCCCAATAGTGAAAAAACCCTTACAAAGCGTACATTGCTGCTTTTACTTGTATCAAATGTCATATCTTTAGGCCTCTTTACAGGCTTATTTGGGGACGGATTGGGCCCCTACTCCGGGCCCCTTTGCGCTTCAGTACGGCTCCAATCCCTGCATTACGGTAATCTTTTCTCTATAGAGGGAAAAGTGGATTCCGTTTTCCCCCCCCGCTCGGCGGAAAACCCCGCGGGGGGGGGAAAAGTGAAAGCAATATTTACGGCGCGTAGCGCCGTAAACAAGCATTTTTGGGGCCCGGGGGCGCCCCCCGCCCCGGGGGCCCCCCCCGTCCCCCCCTTATCACGGCAGATTTGTGAGCTCAATAGGTACAAAACCGTCGGGAATAAAACCCTGTGAACACGGCCTTGTGTTTGTCCCTAATATTTACAAAAATGTGAGGGGTTTTTTTTCACTTTTGTGAATACTAAATCTATGAAAAGAGGGGTTAACCAATAATAGAATGGGTCTGCCAACTATCTACCTGACTTATTTGGGGGCTACCTGATTAATTGGGGTCTATCTACCTAAAAAGAGGTCAACTTACATG
Organism: Phyllomedusa bahiana; assembly: GCA_025379985.1. NCBI lineage: Eukaryota > Metazoa > Chordata > Amphibia > Anura > Hylidae > Phyllomedusa > Phyllomedusa bahiana. Next base: position 45,827 of record JAODAL010002487.1, read on the forward strand.
TTTACTTTAATTAGGGGACTTACCTACTAAATGGAGGCAAAAAGGAGACTACAACTGGATTCATAAATGGGAGCCCCATAACCATCTGAGTACACTTTTATTATTTGGGGGTTACTCCTGTGTGGGGCACCAAGGAGGTCATTATGGGTAGTTTGTTTAGGCATGGGGAACAGGTAGGGAGGTGCTGAAAAAATGTTTGTGTGGCAAATTCTGCAGAGACGAGTCATTGCTGGAAGAAGTAGTCATGGGGTTTGGACCGGATGCAGAAAAACAAAGTGACAGAGAGTGACTACAATCAGAGAAGACCTCATAATGTAAACTGTATTTAACTTAATCTGCATGCACCAGGGTTTTTTAAAAGCATTTAAGGGCCCCTTTTAGCAGAAGGCAACCCATTAGCAATTTTGGGAGGCCCCAGAGGTAGGAGGTCTACTCTAATTGCCTTTGTAGATAGTGAGGCAAGCCCCTAGTAGGTATGCAGTCCCCCGAATAGGTAGGAACCTGGATACGTAGACAGGGCCCCATCCTTAAAGGGGTTTCGCCACAAATTTATTTCATGCCTGCTTTATCCAGCTTCAGCTTTCAGTGCTCTCAAAAGGGGACATGTGATATTTGTTTGAAGTGCATATCATGTGACCCAGCAGGCTTTACATCACCATGCATTTCCCCACAGTGTGCTCACTCTAGTCAAACGAAGGTCTGTTTATGTGAAGGACTGTGAGTAGATACAATGTAGCTGAGCAGTTAGCACTTCTGCCTTTCAGCATAGGCGTCCTTGGCTCAAATCCCTCCAGGAATCAAACATGTGGATTTTTTTTTTCTCAATGCACATACCTGATTGAGGTTTCTTTTTTCCTTTTATTTGCTTGTAGTGTTTGACTAATTACTAAAGAGTACAGAGGATAGGTGCAAAATGACAGCACTTGGGGTTGAACACAGTGAGTGTGTGTGATTACTAAGCAGGGAAGAGACTGACAGTAGCTCTCTGAGAGGACAGGTGATGTCTGAGCATGTGTGGCCAGGACTGAGGAGCCCTCATCACTGGTTGTATTCCCTGGAGACGAGCTGTAAACTATGGATCACTAATGTTGCAGCTACAACAAAAATGGTACAGAATTTTTAATGATGATGAATGGTGAAAATGTTTATTATTTAATTTAAGCACCAAAATGGGAATCTACAGTAGGACATATGCTTTGGATTCCCAGGACATATCTGCTGGGGCCCCTGTGCAACTGCCTAGTGTGCCCAGTGGATAAAATAGCCCTGCAGTCCTGTGTGAAACCTGCATCTACCACTCTCTGGTTACTGTGTAGCTGTTATATTGGTCCAAGTATAATAATTTATATTCAGAAACAGTATGATTCAGTCACAATCTGGTGGTGAAATATGGTTTTACTGTGGCGGTATTATATGGTTTTTGTATAGTTGTATTATTGGTAATATTAGCCTTGGTATACTAGTCTGGTCAGTAACAGTATGGCGATACTATTTGTTCCTTATAAGATGGCATCATTGGGTAACAGTATGTACATTATGTAGAGGTATCCTCCATAGCAAATTGTTTTATAGCTATTTTTATTTTATGTAAATACAATTCCCAAAGACCCTAGTAATGTCACTGTTATTTAGCCCCTGGTCTTCCTGGAGGAGGCTAGGCATGATTGGGTGTGCTTGGGGGTGTTTAAGGCAAGGCTTAGTGTGGTGTTATGTTTGGGCATGGTTAGAGGTGTAACCCCTTATGATGTCATGGTTGTGGTTCAAGTCAAAAACAGCATTTGGTTTTGCACATCAAAAAAACTGTTTAAAAAAAAGCACAAATGCTAAACTGGTGTGGCAGCAATACATATAGACATTCAAATTAAAAAAACAGTGGCACACTATGGACTAAAGAATCTATCAAAAAGGACATAGAAATTTGGGAAAAAGCATTACTGCTAACTAGGATACGTGGAAAATTTTTTCGAGGTTCTTAGTTCACACTTTTGGCCAAAACTGCTTAAGCCCACTTCCGAACTTCACCGGGACCTCATATGCAGGTGGGTCCTACGCTATTGTTACCTCTATTGGGTCCTGTTCAGACCAGCACACTCCAGGGAGCGAAGGTACCTGCTTCAAGGCACAAAGCACTGATTTAAAACCTGACGAAGTGGGTGGGGTGCAAAAACCAAAATGGAGCCAGCTACTCCTCCCTACATACAGTCAAAAACAGCATTTGGTTTTGCACATCAAAAGAACTGTTTAAAAAAAGCACAAATGCAGACTGGTGTGGCAGCAATACACATAGACATTCAAATTCAAGGTTGTGGTTCAAGGCATGACCCGATGTGATGTAAAATGCTAGGGGATGGTTAGAAATGTAGCCTAATGTGTCCCTCTTTGGGTTTGCAACATATTAGGAGGCATGGTACTCTGTTATGTATGTCTGTATGTATGCTGTTCAGCGCCACACTGGGGCGATACCAGGAACTGACTTTTTTTGAATAATAAAAATTAAATGATTTTCTTTTTTTTATCTTTCCTGTGGTTTCTTTGTGCCCTCTACAATATGGAATATTCTTCCTTACTAGGTTCTTTAAGTGAATGTTAAAACATACATAACTTAATTTAATAAAGCAAGAATTGAAACTTTGTATTAAAGTTACAGGAACCTTAGTTTCATGTATGTTAACTTGAAACAAATTATACCATGAGAATATCTGGTCAGTCTCAAAATAGTACAGTCATTGCAAGACATTTCATATGGCATTGATTCCTGACATCTGCAGACAGCTCTTATATTCTCTGGTTGCATTCTGGTAGGTTAGCTGGTTCCCAAGTTGACAGTAGTCTGCAAACAAATGGAGTTATATACTGACGCCTGCTGGCCATGTTTGAAACTGCACTGCTTGGTTTTGTTAACACTTTCCTGACAGCCGGTCATAATAATATGACTTTTGGTTTTTTTTTCCTCCCCGCTTGCCAAAAGCCAGGATTTTGTTGTTTTTTCCATCTACATAGACATAAAAGGGCTTTTATTTTGTGGGACAGGATGTACTTTCTAATAGTTGTATTGATCGAACCATAGAATATACTGGGAAACTGCAGAAAAATTGGGGTGAAATGTTTAAGAAACGTACTGACCCCATCTTTGTGGGGGTTTTACGATGTTCATGCTATAGTATAAATAATATGGTCTCTGTATTCTGCACGTTAATATGATTTCAGCAATACCAAATATGTAGGACTTTCTTTATGTGTTGTTACCAGTAACAAATCCAAACATTTTCTGTTTCTTAATTTCCACTGCAGCGGTATTTTCTGCGACCAATAGTTCTTTTGTACTTCTACCTATGGACCTGAGGGATTTTTTTTGCAGGCTGAAGTATACTTTTTATTTGTACCATTTTGGGATCGGTGTGACTCTTTTGTTATTTTTTATTCTAATTTGTAGGGGACATGAAGTGACCAAAAAATGCAATTTTGACAGTTAGAATATTTTTCTTCTATTGTGTTTAGCTAATGAGATAAATGATGTTATATTTTAATAGATCAGACATTTATGAATGCAGCTATACCAAGTATGTGTAACTTTTTTGTTTTTATTTGTAAAATAGTAAAAGGGGGGTGATTTGAACTTTTAATGTTTTTTTTTTTTTTACTTTAAAACACTTTTTTTCCCCACATAAACAGTAGATCTCCCTAGGGTACTTGACCATTATGCAGAGCTTGCAGGTGTACAAAGCTGGCGGTTCTGTCACTTCCTGGGGCAGGAAGAGATACATTGGCAGACACGGTGGCGATGTCAGCCTCCTTAAGGCTTCCAGCTGCCATTGTAACATATCTGCACCCTTCAATCTCACCACAGGGGTGCAGATCACTATGAGAAACAGTGGTCAGCACCATTTGTTATTGATTTAAATGATGAGGCTGCGATCTCCATAGCACCTTATAGGAACGAAGACGGTCTCAAGTCATCTTATTATGTTTACTGCCCTGATACATGTTTTCCCTGGTTTTTTTCCTAGTCTGAGCATGTTTTTAGTTAGTTTTTTGCACATGAATGCTTTTAATGCATGTGCTCATTCAGTATTAGCCAGGAGAATGTCACAGAATATCATAGCAGCTGCCACAAAAGACTTAAAGGTATTGTCTCACTACAAGGATTGCTTTTTATGTTAAAGATCTTGCAAAAACATGTCACTTTGCAATATGTGTCCATTAACAGTGTCCTACCTATTCTGAGATATCCCCTCTTGTATGGGCTGCATCAACTCCTCAGGTTGCTATAGCTACAGATCTGTTAAATCTCTCACAATAGGCTGCCAGCACTGGTTGCTATAGCTACAGACCTGGCATCTACTGCAGCCTAGTGGAAGCCAGTAAACACGCACCTGAATGCAAAATGAAACCAAGAAAACAGGACAAATTAATGTAGTGAGACAACCCCTTTAATATGGTTTAAACATGACAATTGAAGGCTGTCTTGAGATTTCTAAGCAGTAACTTAGAAACCTTACTGTCTCTAAGTACTCTGCAGTCCCCACTCATGACCGCTGACACGTCGGTGTCCAGATTTGCTGCTCATAGCGGCTCCCTTACCAAGCCACAATGCTGCCTGCCCTTCGCACCACTGTGTGAACTGCACCGTGGGCTGGGTACTCTAGTGAATGTCCATCCGAATACATGAGGAATTTAACAAGGAATTCAATGCAGAATCATGTGAACTTCCCATAAAACTGTTTTGATAGATCCCAAGTTGTAGGACAGAGAATTTGGGGGAGGTTAAACAATGTTATTATTCTTTGTTTTTTAGCCAGGAGCAGGCGGCAGTGAAGGCAGAAAACATGTTATTAAGTCACATAGTTATGAGGAAATTGTGTCTCCAATCATTTGACTTAGTCCTGATATTCTCATTTCTGAAACTATTAGAGAGCAGTAACCCCAAGAGTGAAAACTGTGTCGTTCTCATGTTTACTTTAGGGCTGTGGATTATATTAGCAGGGGTGTTTCTTGGATGTGAATTATAAAGTTATATGGGTCATTACATTTATTAGAGTGTGGACTATAGTATCATATTCATCTAATGCACAAATATGACGCTCTGGAGCCCCAAAGAAGAATCTTTAGCTGGGCCACTGATGTGCTACTTGTAGTACTGGTAACTTGTTATGTGCCAAATTTCTTTTTTGGCTCCTCATGCACCAGGTCTAAAGATGTGAGTGCTGCCTCTGCACCTCTATGAATATACCCCTGTTACATTGTCAGTCCAGTGCTCATAGTACATTGTCTTATAAATATAGGTCTCTGCAATATGTTCTTTAGGAAAAGCCACATTCTCACATGTTAATGGTATAATTACTTTTTCTTTAAGTTTTTGAGGAAGAATAGAAAAGATGACCAGGAAGAGAAAGAGAGAGCTGATGGCTTGTTATGAGTGAAGAAATGTAAGTGCAAGATTCTAGATAAATTCAGTCACCACCTACAGTGGGGGAAAAAAAGTATTTAGTCAGCCACCAAATTGTGCAAGTTCTCCCACTTCAAAAGATGAGAGAGGCCTGTAATTGTCATCATAGGTCGACCTCAACTATGAGAGACAAAATGAGAAAACAAATCCAGAAAATCACATTGTCTGTTTTGGAAAGAATTTATTTGCTAATTATGGTGGAAAATAAGTATTTGGTCAATAACAAAAGTTCATCTACATACTTTGTTATATATCCTTTGTTGGCAATGACAGAGGTCAATCGTTTTCTGTAAGTCTTCACAAGGTTGGCACACACTGTTGCTGGTATGTTGGCCTATTCCTCCATGCAGATCTCCTCTACAGCAGTGATGTTTTGGGGCTGTTGCCGGGCAACACGGACTTTCAACTCCCTCCAAAGGTTTTCTATGTGGTCGAGATCTGGAGACTGGCTAGGCCGCTCCAGGATCTTGAAAGGCTTCTTATGAAGCCACACCTTCGTTGCCCTGGCGGTGTGCTTGGGATCTGTAACGAGTCGCGCCACGATCCGGTCCACGGACCGCGGGCGCACCCGTGTCCCTCTCGGCGGGTCCCCGGCGAGGACGGGTGGCGCCGAGGGGCCGCGCTGCTGGCCATGGTCGCACCCGTCCCATCCACTCACCTGACCTCGTTCCTGTTCTGCTCTCTTCCCCTGTCGGCCGGAATGCGCATGCACGCTCCCTAGCGCGCGCGCGCTCCTTCATGTAAATTTAAAGGGACAGTGCGCCGGTAATTGGTTAATTGCCGGGCGCTGAATCTATATAGTTTTTGGATCCACGTCACTTCCCTGCTGGATCTTTGTTGCCTCCGTGCCCTAGAGAAAGCATTCCTGTGTATCTACTGTCTTACCGTGTTTCCTGACCTCTGCCTACGTTTATCGACTCTGAACCTCTGCCGCCTGCCCCGACTACACCTACGTCTCACGATTCTGTACCACGCTTACCCTTGGCCACCACCGCAAGCAAGTCACGTCAGGGGTAGCGACCGGTAGACTCCCGCCGCAGCAAGTCCATCCCGCTTTGCGGCGGGCTCTGGTGAAAACCGGGACCTACTTAGATTCCGCTCCCTGGCGTGGCTTACACCATCGCTTGCGGTGGTCCAGCGGATCCACTACCAAGTCCATTACAGGATCATTGTCATGCTGAAGGACCCAGCCATGTTTCATCTTCAATGCCCTTGCTGATGGAAGGAGGTTTGCACTCAAAATCTCAGGATACATGGCCCTATTCATTCTTTCATGTACATGGATCAGTGATCCTAGTCCCTTTGCAGAGAAACAGCCCCAAAGCATGATGTTGCCACCCCCATGCTTCACAATAGGTATGGTGTTCTTTGGATGCAACTCAGCATTCTCTCTCCTCCAAACACAATGAGTTGTGTTTCTACAAACAGTTCTACTTTGGTTTCATGTGACCATATGACATTCTCCCAATACTCTCCTGGATCATCCAAATACTCTCTAGTGAACTTCAGACAGGACCGGACATGTACTGGCTTAAGCAGGGGGACACGTCTGGCACTGCAGGATCTGAGTCCTTCGCGGCGTAGTGTGTTTCAGATGGTAGCCTTTGTTACGTTGGTCCCAGCTCTCTGCAGGTCATTCACTAGGTCCCCCCGTGTGGTTCTGGGCTTTTTGCTCATCATTTTTGTGATCAATTTGACCCCACGGGGTGAGATCTTGCGTGGAGCCCCAGATGGAGGGAGATTATCAGTGGTCTTGTATGTCATTCATTTCCTAATTATTGCTCCCACAGTTGATTTCTTCACAACAAGCTGCTTGCATATTGCAGATTAAATTATGTTTATGTTGTCCTTCAACAGCTCTTTGGTCTTCCCCATAGTGGAGTTTGGAGTGTGACGGAGGTTGTGGACGGGTGTCTTTTATACTGTTAACAAGTTCAAACAAGGGCCATTACTACAGGTAATGAGTGGAGGAGGAGGATCCTCTTAAAGAAGAAGTTACAGGTCTGTGAGAGCCAGAAATCTTACTTGTTTGTAGGTGACCAAATACTTATTTTCCACCATAATTTGAAAATAAATTCTTTCCAAATCAGACAATGTGATTTTCGGGATTAGTTTTCTCATGTTGTCTCTCATAGTTGAGGTCGACCTATGATGCCAATTACAGGCCTCTCTCATCTTTTTAAGTGGGAAAACTTGCACAATTGGTGGCTGACTGACTACTTTTTTTCCCCACTGTATAAAATTTTGACATAGTGCCACAAATTGTTATATATATAATATTTAAAGCATACAACTAAGGAATTATCTTCTTCTCGCTCCCTCTTCCAACCTGACAGTCCTAACCACAAAGATAGGTTTTGTATTTTCTTTATATTGTGATGTCATTTATTCATTTACTTTGTAAACTTACTTGTAAACCTATTGCTATATATCTGTGTACATGAATAGATTGTAACATTGGACATTTCATTAAAATCTCTGTTTCTGATATTACAGTGCATTGACCACCATGCTAGAAGATTACCACAAGAAGAACAGGCTGCTTTCTTCAAACTGGTTTTTCCAATGTGACTGTTGAGGACCTGACTTCTGCAGCACCCACCTATTGGCTTAGTGAAGGGGCTGCAGTTTTACAGTGACCATCTCCTTTCCCTCATGTTGTCCACTGGGAAGATTCCATACATATGCACGTGGTGACTCTTAATCCTGCAGTTTGCTATATCTTAGTTACATTTAAGTGAATGGGACTGAACAGCACCAGACATAAAAACAGCTGTATGTACAGTGCTGCACCTCGAGAAGCTTTGAAAGGAATGGATCAATACTAAAGTTTTAAATCTTTGTAATTCAAGAAATATTTAAAATAAAAAAGTCCCACTTTTTTCCTACAGTATCGCGACATCCAGCTCTTTTTGGCCAAGGACACTTGTTTCAGGATTTTGGACAAGGTACTTCAATAACAGTAAAAAAAATTTACATTAGGCAGTTAAATACTTGAGTGCGTCAAAGTCCAAAGATAGGTGGTGCATTTTCTTAACATTGTGATGTTTCCATGAAACATTTATGTGGCTTTATTACATATTCTACTTTAAAACAACAAACTTGGTAAAGTCATAAGATTAATTGGTGAACAAGTAATATGAACCCATGAATCATGCGTGTTAGGATTATAGATTTACATTATTGAACATAGAAACAGAATCACTACAGGAATGTAAAGCCTAATTTTGAAAAAGGGGTAACCCCTTTTTATTCCCCCCTAGATTGTGCCCTGGGCCCTTTGTTTATTTTTAAAGGGGGCGGAGAGCACTGAGGAATATAGAGAATATTTCTTTGGATCTCAATGAGTTTCTTCAGGTGAATTTTGTGAAAAATCCCTTAGTAAGTGTGGTAGGATTTTTAAAATAAAAATTAGCAGTATTTTAAAAAAAAATTTTTTTAATTATAATATTCAGATAGAAAACAGCAAATTTTAGGCTATGTCTCCACGGCATAGCAATACGATTATTTTCGGCGGTTTTAGGATTGTAATACGATCGATTAAAATACGATCGTTCAGGCAGCCCCATAGACAAAAAAGAAAAGGACAACTGTGTTCCCCGCTTTCTTTTCTGGCTCGTTTTTGGGCCCCCGGCGTATATCAACATGTGTAAAATATGGCAGCACTTTGAGTTTTTTCGTTGTCTTCCCATACAGTCAATTGTATGGGTGACAGCAATAAACCGACCACGTTTTTCACGCCAAACATGACAAAAACCGCAGCCGTGCATCGAATAAAAAACAGTTGATTTCAGACGTTTTTTGTACGATACAGTGGGGATTCAGCCTTACTCTGCAGCCTTTTAGGTTTATATAAAGGAGTATATTGTATACTGCTCTAACATGTATTATAGCTTATTTCCTTATTTTCAGATGTTTAGCAAACTAATTTGAAGAAGGCAAAGATTAAGAAAAAAACTGGGGAAAAAAAGGGCAGAAAAAAAAAGGCTACAATGTAAATAACCCGTTGTTCCAGATGTGCTTAATAGTGTCAATGACTGGGGGTTACTGTGATTAGTTGAAAAAAAAAAAAACCCCATGGGTATATAAATTTCACCCTATATTACTTTAAATTTTATATCTCACCAAGTCCCTTTCCACTCGTCATTGATGAGGAACAGATCCATCACAGCTGGGCTATATGTGACCATATGAGGAGTGTACAGGAGCTTAACACACAGGCCCATGGGTAAAACCGTTGTGTGTGTTGTTGTGGGGGAAATCATTTTTATCCATGCATGTGGGAAAAAGAATGGTAAATTTATTTGCCAATAGAACGTAGTGTAAATGTTACTATATCTGTATTCATGTATAGATTTTTAGTTTGCTTATTGCAGTTTTTTTGACCCCCCATGTTTAAAAGATTATCACAAACATAGGAAGGGTCTCATCTTGCAGCCAGAAGAATGGGCTGCTGTCTTCAAAAAAGCTTTGTGAAATTTATGGTTTATTTGTGATTTCCCCATGCCGTGGTCCCTAACAAAAAAATTAATATGTTACCGGACGACCATTGTATGTTGAGGGACTGTTTTTTCAAAGGGGGGTCCCAGTTTGATGACGTTTAAAGAGCCCAGTACAGAACATGTAGTTCCACACAGTACAAGTGATCTAGTTACCATAAAAAAGAACCAAAAACAGAAGACGTGCGGTCTTTGAGTGAGAGTCTCTCACGAGAGTACAAGTTTCACTCATATACTACTTAATTCAATATAATTGCACAAGACCCTTTCCATTGGGCATGGATGAGGAACAGACAGATCCATCACAGCTGGGCTATACATGACTGTAGGAAGAGTGTATAGGAGTTCAAAGCCCAAGGCCAATGAGGAAAACCCACTGTCCTGTGTTCATTGTAGGAACATCATTTTGTGTCTATGTATGTGGAAAGGGGATGGTAACATCGCCCAAAAATTGGCCAAAAAAAATTTACTATCATGGTGAGGAATGGTTTGGGGTTACTAAAAAAAAAAAGAAAAAAAAAAATGCTAACTAACATTAAAGTAGTTGCCAACCTCCGGTTTTGGGGGTCACTCCCCCTAATGGGGGCGGTTTCCCCCCCCCCGTTGGGTGGGTTACCCCCGCATCTTTAGAGATGCCCCGAGGTTATTTGTTTCAGAGGCATCGGGAGTGTTCTTGACGCGCCTACAGCCCCTTTTTTCCCGTGCCGCTGTCCCCCAATGCTCTCCTAGCTTCAGAGGAAGCTGCAAGAGCACTGCGGGGAAAGGGGGCGGAGCTTAGTGGGACCCACGAAGCTCCACCCCCTTTCCCCGAGCAGCGTTTGAAAAACTAGGATGCCAGCAGAACAGTGAGTGCAGGGATGGCTGTGTGTGTGGGGGGAGGGAGGGTGGCTGATTGCCTGTGAGGGGAGGGGTGTGTGTGCAGTAACTGAGTGCATGTGAGGGGAGGAGTGTGAAGTAGATTTTATTATTTTATTGTTACTAGCTATAAGGGCACTGCCTGGCTCATGGGGACATCTACCTGGCTCATGGGGGCATCTACCTGGATAAAGGGGGCATCTGCCTGGCTATTGGGGGAACTAACTGGCTGTAAGGAACATCTACCTGGCCTTTGGGGACACTACCTGGCTATTGGGGGCACTACCTGGCTATTGGGGACACTACCTGGCTAATGGAGGCACTACCTGGCTAATGGAGGCACTACCTGGCTATTGGGGACACTACCTGGCTATTGGAGGCACTACCTGGCTAATGGAGGCATTACCTGGCTAATAGAGGCACTACCTGGCTATTGGGGGCACTACCTGGCTGTAAGGGGCACTACCTAGCTGTAAGGGGCACTATCTGGCTATTGGGGACAGCTACCTGGCTACAGGTTGACAGCAACCTGGCTAGAAAGGGGCATTAACCTGGCTACAGAAGGCTACTACCTGGTTACAGGGTTCAAATAGGGCACCGAGATACCGACCTATTGAGGCACAGTTTGGCAGTATCTCCCAGCTCTCCTGGATGCTGAATAGACAATCCAACAGTCCAGGGAAGCTGGGTGACGCCAAAACCCTAATTTAGCTCTCTTCCAGAGCCATTACACAGTTAGTGGAGTAGGGTGTGGCTTTTTCGAAGGTGGCGTGGCTTACATGCAAGATGGGCATGGATATGCAAATTTTTGCCGCAGCGTGCTACGCACGCCACCCCTTCAATTCTCCTGCTTTCTTACCTTTGAAAGTTGGAATGTATGATTTAAAGTAGTCTATATCTGTTAAATAGAAAATACAATAAGATCATTATCATGTTGCTGAATGTTTTTTCCTGCACCTTTTTCTAATCTGAATATACTGCTGCCTGACCTATGAGAGGTGGGGACAAGAACAATGAAAAAAAGTGGGTAATGAATAATACATACAAATATACACACATTTTACACACTGTATAGCGTTACCTCTCTTAGTTCAGATGAAGGGCAATACAGTGACCCCCCTGCAGGTTTCCTCCACTGGGGTTTTTTTTTCCTGTCCTGTACACCATGAGTGATGGGAGATAACAAATAACAAAAACAAGTACTCACAATAAATTTGACAAATTTTACCTGTCCTTTGAGTTTTTTCTTGTGTGAAAGCAACATACAGTGCCTTGCGAAAGTATGTTGGAAGTGAAAGTTGAAGGTGGACTGAATTCAGATTTCAGTCCATGCACTCCAAGGATCCAGCCAAAGTACTTTCTGCTCATACTGACAATATGAGTATCTCTGGCTGCGTGTTACAAATAGCAGGGCTCTTCGTGCTATTTCATATTTTCCTTCTTATTTGTTTGGGGCAGTTGCATAGCAACAGCTTCACACCTGTTTTTTCAGGGTAGATCAGCTGAGCATACTGTGCAGTCAGTGGTTGTTAAGAGCGGGAGCTGCTAATTATTATACTACCTATAAGGTTCCCTGGTTTTGGCAACATGTCCTAGTCTGTGTGGTAAGTCCTTTAGTTTTTATACATCTCATTTATTGTCAGTATTGTATTTAGTACCTGGATCCTAAAGTTCTCTTGTTTCAGGGTCAGTTGTAGCTTACGGCTATTTTCAGGGACAATGAGGATCAATGGTATCTGTGGTTAAGGTCAGCTCCAAGAAGAATGTGGGGGAAAAGATTCGGGGACAAGTTTTTCTGGGTTGTTTTGTTTGTTGCTGCTCATCAACTAGATTGATTATATTTGTGTTGTTATCTTCATCTATGTCATCTATTGGTGAGTGTTTTAAGATTGAAATTGTTCTTGCAATTCAAATTTATTTTAAGCCCTGGGGTTTGAGTACGGGTACCCATGTAAGGATCGGAAAGGTGACTTCTATAGGTAAAGTCAAATTTTGTAGTCTTGTACCAACTATCGTTGTTACACTGTCTTTATATTTCCTATAACATGATTTTCAGAGGCATCGGGCCTAGTAGATCTAATTAGAGAGTGCTGTGTGGCTTTCATTGAAGAGACTGGTTGCAAAGTATTGTAGCAAGTGAGTGCTGCAGCATAAGAGCATGTCCTACTGCCAGATGCTGCATTTGGGGATTCTGCCCCTTAAACCCAAACACAGCATGCATTTTGACGCTAAAAAGAAGTGTTGGGCAGAGAGTAAGGGGTGTGGAATTATGTTTTTACCAGGTTTGTAAGCAGAAAAAAAAATGTTTATTTACTTTAGACAAGCAGTCTAAGGATACACTAAATTCATCACAGTGGCTCATGTGGTTTAAAAGATGTGGCATATCTTAACCACTTTTTTATACTATTGGGTGGTTTGTTTTGCACCAAAATTCCACATTAAAATTTTGGTGTCATTTTCTTGCAGTTTGTCAGAATGATGCAAAGTCTCCCGGGAAATTAGGCCAATAAGGAGGGAAACCACCTAAAAAACAGCCTGAAAATTTTTTATTGTTTTTATGGGATTCCCTACCTCTCAATCGGACATTCAGTGTCTCCACTCTTGCACCACCTCTCCTCCTGCCCCGTCTCTGTTGGTTTTCCCCGGGGGTCTGCCCGGCCCCCATCTCTTCTCTATCTACCCTTGGGCCTGGGGCAGTCTAGCATCACATGGCTTTCAATCCCCTGTATGTGGACGACACCACTTTATATCTCCCTCCTGATATTTAAATCTCTTCTCCCGATCCCAATTCCTGTCATCCATTCCTCCTTCTTCTTTCCCGTCTCCTAAAACTTTAATGTAGGAAAAACTGAAATTTATTTTTTCCCCCGCCGCACTCCCTCCCCACCCCTGAAATTTTTCAAGTCAATGGCTACCTCCTCACCGGGTCCAAACCCTGCCTTGGGATAACTTTGACTCCTCTTTTTCACAAAACCCATATCCAAACCCTCACCTTGCCTGTCGCCCTCCACCTGAAAAATACTATACTCCCCCCCTTCCCAACTCTGACACACAAAAATTGCCCCCGTTTCCAAACCCCCCCATCCCCCGCCCGACTACTGCAACTCCCTTTCTTGGGCCCCCCCTCCGCACTCTCGTCCCCCCTTTAAACCACCTAACTCTGCTGCCCCTCTTTCCCCCTCTCCCCCGCTACCCTCTGCCCCTTTCCCCCCTGTCAATCCCTTCACTGGCTCCCATGCCCAGCGAATCCAGTTCAAGTTACTAACCCTGACCTACAAGGCTCTCCATAACCTCTCTCCTCCATACATCTTGCCCTAATCTCCCCTCCTCACAGGGCCTTCTCCTCTGCTCCCCTCTCATCAGCTCCTCACACAACCGTCTCCAAGACTTCACTCGTGCTTCACCCATTCTCTGGAACTCCTTAACACAAAACATCAGACTCTCCCCAACTTTCACCAGTTTCAAAAGCAACCTGAAAACCCATCTCTTCAGGATAGCCTATAACCTACACTAACCCCACCACCAGTACACTGGCCCACAAACATGTCCGCCCCACACCTTCTGTCTCTCCCCTCCTCCCTTCTAGATTGTAAGCCCTCACGGGCAGGGCCCTCTTTCCTCTCTGTATCAGTTACTAGTCATTTTTCTTCACCATTGTATTTGTTCACCATTTGTTATGTATGTAACCCTCCTGAATGTACAGCGCCCTGGAATCAATGGCGCTCTAAAATAAATAATAATAACATTTTTAAAAAAAAGGTCAAAAACTGCCTAAAAATGCATCACAATTTAATTCAGTATCTCACAAAAGTGAGTACACTCCTCACATTTTTGAAAAAATTGTTGTCATGATCATGCCAGAAAGTACCCCAGCTTTGAGTTCTGGTCGCCGGCCACGGCCGGTGCGACGTAAGCCGTGGTTTTTGACATAATGTTTACATTTGTGTTCACTAGTGTGAACTGGGTTTTCTTACCTGCTATCCTGATTGATTCCTGGCCGACGCCTAGGCCAGGAATCTTCCAGCACTCCACGGGTTAACCTGCTCCTTGATCCATGGTGATTGACAGCTCTACTTCCTATCTGGTCTTCTGTTTCTTCTCCTATTGCCTTTGTCCTTGGTTCTTCTGGAAGGTATTTAAGGGCTCTTCTGTCTCCTCTCTTTGCTGGTTATACTGGTCCTTTCCTGTCTTTTGCTCACCTACTCTATTCTGTGCCTCCCTGGTTACCGTACTCTGCTTGGATCACGTTTATTCTTCTGCCTTCTGACTTTGTACTGCGTTCCCGTTAGTTACCGACTTGGCTTGCTTGACGTTCCCATATTGTGTTTGTATTGTTTGTCTGCGTCTTGTGTCTTCCACGCTATTCAGTATAGTGCTCAGTCTTCTGGTTGGGGCCGACCTATTAAGGAGTCGGGCACCCCAAAAGGCAGGGACAGGGGTTGGGATCAGTGTCAGGGCCTCACGCTTGTCTGGTTCTGTTCGTGCGCCCCTGACGGATCCCTTACATTATAACCAGCCCATACCCAAGTCAGCTCTCCCGGCGATTCAATATGAGTACCGGCCTGTCGGTCACTGATCGCTTGGACGAGTTGGCAACTCAGCTTCAGGGCATGGCGGGGCTTATTAATCAAGTCTCGCAGCGTCTGGATGCCATAACTAACCCGGGACCCGGACTTGCCGGCCCCTGTTTTTGTGGATCCTAGCATACGTCATAAGTCTAAGATGCTTCTTCCTGATCGCTTTGACGGAAATCCTGAAAGGTTCCGAACCTTTAGGGAATCATGTAATTTATTTTTTCGCTTCAACTATTTTCCCACTGAGGCTGAGAAAGTAGCGGTTGTTGTGTCTCTCCTCCAGGGCCCACCTCAGGATTGGGCATTAGCTATACCCTCTGAAGCCCCTGAGTGGAGATCAGTGGACAGATTTTTTTTGGCTTTAGGACAGGTTTATGATAACCCCAACCGTGTGGCATGGGCGGAGACTCATTGCTATCTATTCAGCAGGGCCGCCGCTCTGCTGAAGACTACTGTTCCGAGTTCCGCCAATGGTGTACGTTGACCTGGGTGGTCGGACCAACCTCTGAAGACCCTTTTCAGACAAGGACTGTCTGATGCCGTGAAGGATGCTATGGTCAGCCATCCAATCCCTGAGACCCTGAGTGACTTTATGACTCTAGCTGTGACTATTGACAGAAGACTAAGGGAGAGACGCAGGGAAAAGCAAGGGGGTTTGACCGCTCAGCCTCAAAGTCATGCGTTTCCTGTAAAACCTGCCTCTTCCTTCTTTGAGAGTTCTTCTCTCCCATCTCCCTCTCAGTCTTCTGGAGAAGAACCCATGTGTGTTGGGTCCTTACGTCTGCTGCCACCAGGAGGAGACACCGTTTGGAGAACGCCTTGTGCCTTTATTGCGGGAAGCCTGACCATTTCCTGAGAAACTGTCCTATTAGGCCTAACTCACCCCAAGGTAACACCGAACCTCTGCACACTGTCCAGGAAGGTAAACTCGGATGTACAGGTACCTCCTAACTCTGCCTAACAAGTTTGTTTTTGCCCGTAACCTTAGTTTCTAGCTCCAAGACTTTTGCTTGTCGTGCCCTGATTGACTCGGGTGCAGCTTTCTAATTTCATCAGTATGGCTGTTGCTAAAGCCTTGGGTTTGGAACTTGTACCTTTGTGTTCTCCATTTTTTGTTTCAGGTGTAGATTCTACCTCACTAACCGGAGGAAGAATAAAATTTTGTACTGCTGAGGTCACTTTGAATGTTGGGAGTTCCCATACTGAAAAACTTTCATTTTTTGTCATGGAGAAACTCTCTGCAGATATTATTCTTGGGTTGCCCTGGCTCCGCCTCCATAATCCTGTTTTCGACTGGAGGACCACTGAGTTGATCAAATGGGGTGACTCATGTGTTTCTCATTCTATGGTGGTCCATCCCTTGGTGTGTGCTGTGATTAATGCTCAGGATAATGTCAGAATGTAATTCTGATTCAATTATGTCTGTGATGGGGACGTTGCTGATAATCGGTCTCCACACCTGCCTGATGATGGCGCTACAGACCTCATTCCTGGTGCAAATCTCAACTTGTCTCCCCGGAACGAGAATCTATGCATCAGTATATTGAGGAACCTGTAAATATTCCTTATACGGTAAAGAATGTTGCAACCTAGATTTATAATCCAGTGTCTATGTCTGCCGACTCAGCAGATTCTGCTTCTTCTGAACTGTTCCCTTTTTCTGTGAGGATGATTTCCACCTCAGGTATTCTGCCAGTGCAGGTGATAAAACTAAAAAGAAACCGCCGTTAATCGACTGTGCACAGTCTGGGCTAGGAGTCATAAGACTCTAAAAAAAACGCCCAACTAAAAATCAAAAAACCTAGTAAAAACCGCCGAACCAGACCAAAGTATGTCCGCCTCCGAGTCTCATCTACAAACCAGGCCCCCAAGCTGGAAAAGGAAAGAGTTCACCAGGTCCATTCTGCTAAACATAGAGGGTCTGTTGAGGGTCCGGTGGCCCCTCATAAAGGGGGGGGTACTGTCATGATCATGCCAGAAAGTACCCCAGCTTTGAGTTCTGGTCGCCGGCCACGGCCGGTGCGACGTAAGCCGTGGTTTTTGACATAATGTTTACATTTGTGTTCACTAGTGTGAACTGGTTTTCTTCCCTGCTATCCTGATTGATTCTGGCCGACGCCTAGGCCAGAAATCTTCCAGCACTCCACGGGTTAACCTGCTCCTTGATCCTGGTGATTGACAGCTCTACCTTCCTATCTGGTCTTCTGTTTCTTCCTCCTATTGCCTTTGTCCTTGGTTCTTCTGGAAGGTATTTAAGGGCTCTTCTGTCTCCTCTCTTTGCTGGTTATACTGGTCCTTTCCTGTCTTTTGCTCACCTACTCTATTCTGTGCCTCCCTGGTTACCGTACTCTGCTTGGATCACGTTTATTCTTCTGCCTTCTGACTTTGTACTGCGTTCCCGTTAGTTACCGACTTGGCTTGCTTGACGTTCCCATATTGTGTTTGTATTGTTTGTCTGCGTCTTGTGTCTTCCACGCTATTCAGTATAGTGCTCAGTCTTCTGGTTGGGGCCGACCTATTAAGGAGTCGGGCACCCCAAAAGGCAGGGACAGGGGTTGGGATCAGTGTCAGGGCCTCACGCTGTCTGTGTCTGTTCGTGCGCCCCTGACGGATCCCTTACAATTGTATTATTTTTTTTTATGAGACAACACAAGATATGCCACTTTGATACACTGTAAAGTAGTATCAAAGTGTACAGCTTGTATAACAGT
This sequence comes from Phyllomedusa bahiana, assembly GCA_025379985.1. NCBI lineage: Eukaryota > Metazoa > Chordata > Amphibia > Anura > Hylidae > Phyllomedusa > Phyllomedusa bahiana. The sequence goes on from JAODAL010002487.1 coordinate 63,912, forward strand.
GTAAATTTGGTGTGTCCTCAAAATAACTCAACACACAGCCATTAATGTCTAAACCGCTGGCAACAAAAGCGAGTACACTGCTAAGTGCAAATGGAAAAATTGTGCCCAAAGTGTTAATATTTTGTGTGACCACCATTATTTTACAGCACTGCCTTAACTCTCCTAGGCATGGAGTTCACTAGAGCTTCACAGGTTGCAGCCACTCAAATCCTCTTCCACACCTTCATGACGACATCACAGAGCTGGTGGATGGCAGTGACTTTGCGCTCCTCCACATTCCAATTAAGAATGACTACGATACTCAATAGGGTTTAGATCTGGAGACACGCTTCGCCAGCTTGACACCATCTGAATTAAATAAGTTTATCTTGGTCTCATCAGGCCACAGGACATGGTTCCAGTAATCGATGACAGGTTCAAATTAACTCTAATAAGCAATAGTTCACCATAGTTCATACTCTTTAAATATCCCTTTATTGTGCTTTTTTAGCATTCCATAAAAGCATGTAGTACACTCTATTCATAAATAAACTACATATATATATATATTTGTTGAGAAAGTGGAGGGCCAATGTCCGGGCTAACCACGCCACGGACTAAGGAGATCGCAATGTGAACATTATAAGAACTTCAGGATAGCAAAAACTTCTCTTAACTCTTTTTTACGTATACTTCAGCCTTTCTTTCATATTCACAATCATATACAAGCTGCATCAGTGCTTAGTATTTCACAATTCAGCACACATCACATTAGTTGGTTACTGTGGTCCACATCTCATATTTCGTCACAGTTCGTATATAACTCAGTAATATCGCTCGCTCGTCTGTATATTATTAATCACTTTATCGTCTCTTAATAATAAGATGTTATATCAATTCAAGCATATGCACAGACTCAAGCTGAATTTACTGCGTTCGAACGTGCAGAGATAAGTAGTTTGTCTTATAAATAGCCTCTTGGTTCTCCTGCTTGGATACGCTGTATCTCTCACGGAACCTCACTCGCCACTCAGCAGTTTGAAATGGAAGGCACTACGCCTGCGCGACGTTTCAGGGACCACCCATTTTGTCAAGCTCACCTACGATAGGTATGTGGGTGGCTTTTATACAAACTCTATCGTATAACGTCATTAATTAAAACTCTTTCGATACTGCATTGCTACTTATATTAATCAATCACCACCACCTAAACTAATCGTATTCCATTCATTCTTGGAAAGGTGAATATCTACCTATAATTGAGACTATACAAACTTTATAAAAACACGCTCCATTTACACTTCTTGTTTAAGCCTATAGGGCTCAAAGCTTCTAATTTTGTGATCTCTGTAGCAAACGTCTTTTTATATCCTCGTGGTCCCACTCCTCTACTTGTTCGATCACTTGCCATCTTAATTCACTTACGCTATGTCGGTTCTCGTAGAAGTGTTTCGCTACAGCTGTTTCTGCATATTGTTTTTTTGTTTTATTACTATCATCCTTCTCTTGTAGTAATCTTGTCTGATACAGCCGAATTTGCGAGCGATGCTCATTAATTCTAATTCGCACTTGTCTAGTGGTTTGTCCTACATAGATTTTACCACAAGGGCACTTTAACATATAAACAATGTTAGTTGAATTACACGTGTAAAAACCTCTACATTGAATTGCGTAACCCTTAGTTGGATGGTTTATTTGATCTCCCCTAATAATTCCTGTACAATTCTGGCAGCTAAGGCATGGAAAAGTGCCTTTCTTTAGAGTACTTAGAAAACTTTGGCGTGGTTTTTTATCTTTGAGGTCGGAATGTACCATTATATTTTTAATAGTCTGACCTTTACAATATGCAAATCAGGGTGTTCCTTTAAAGCATCTTCCATATACAGGATCACTTTGTAAGATGTTCCAAGCCTTATAAATAGAAATTTTTATTAACCCTGCATGGTCATCAAATACTTATTCTCTAATCTCCAAATCTTCTCTTGACATACTTCCTATCTCATTCGCTATTTTTGTCACTTCTTTTCTTAGATATCCTGTATCCACAAACTTTTCAATCATACTTTTTTTTATTTCGATCATATTCACTATCCGTACTACATATTCTTCTTATTCTTGTAAACTGTCCTTTTGGAATCGATTGGTGACATTCTGGACATGAAAGCTATCATGATGTAACATATTATTTCGATCTGTTTCTTTCCTATATAATGTAGCTTCTAATTTATTCCCATTTTTGTAGATTGTAACATCCAAAAAATTAATTTTGGTAGTATCTTTGGTTATAGTGAACTCCAACAAGGGATGAATGTTATTAATCTGTTCATTAAATTCTGCCAACTCTTCTTCGTTCCCCAGCCACACCAGAAAAATGTCATCCACGTATCTCAACCAATGGCCGATCTTATGGCCATATGGTCCGTGGATTATATAATCTCTTTCAATTTGCTCCACATATATGTTAGCGAAACTTGGAGTGACAGGGGACCCCATCGAGGTCCCCTGTCACTGCAAGTAAAACTCATTCCCAAATCTAAAGTAGTTATTTTGTAATATGATCTCCATTAAGGCCATCAGAAACTCAGTCTTCTGAATTGTTAGATTATGGTAGTTTTTTAAGATATTCTCGTACTATCTCAATTCCCTCCTGAATGGGGATATTAGTATATAGACTTTTTATGTCCAATGTACACAATAACACCGCACCATTCACATTCATCTGTTCTATATGGTTCAAAAAAACTCATGCGTGTCCTTGAGGCACCTAGGAAGTTTCTTAACTATGTTCTGCAGATGCTCATCAACATATGTGGCTACCGGCTGAAAAACTGAACCTATACCTGAGACAATAGGTCGTCCAGGGTGGTCTTGCAAAGTTTTATGGATTTTTGGCACTAGGTAAAGCAATGGTGCTCATGGAAAATCAACTGTTAACAATTTCTTTGTAGCGTTGTTTATTACTCCTAAGTCCTCAGCTTCATTCAGAACCTGATCTATCTTATTTTTAATTTTTTTGTGGGATCTGTTGAAGAATGGCAATACACATTAGCATCATCTAATTGCTTTTTTGCTTCCTTTAGGTACGCATCCTTATCAAGGACCACAATCGCACCGCCTTTGCTTGCTTTTCTTATGATTAACTGATCATCATGTTGTAATTCTTTTAAGGCAGTGTACTTGTCCCTGGTAAGGTTGCGTTTATTTTTTATTTTGTTTTTATTTTTACTCAAAACTGACCATTTTTCTTTAACTTCTTTTTTAACTAATTGTTCAAAAATATCCAATGAAGGGCTACTGATCTTAGGGTCAAATGTACTTTTTTTTATAAATTCTAGTTGCTTTATTCTGTGCTCTCTCATCCTTGTCCTTGAACATCATACTTAACCTAATTTTTCTACAAAACTGATAGAAATCTTTTTAAAAATCAAACAGTTCTAAGTTTTTACGTGGAATATAATTTAGTCCTTTATTTAAGGCTTCTCTTGCAGTCTTAGACAGGGGTTTTGAAGATAAATTAACTACCAAATCTTTTACTGAGTTATATACGAACTGTGACGAAATATGAGATTTGAACCACAGTAAACAACTGTTTACTGTGCCGAATTGTGAAATACTAAGCACTGATGCAGCTTGTATATGATTGTGAATATTAAAGAAAGGCTGAAGTATATGTAAAAAAGAGTTGAGAAGTTTTTGCTATCCTGAAGTTCTTAGATTGTTCACATTGCGATCTCCTTAGTCCATGGCGTGGTTAGCCCAGACAGGGGCCCTCCCCTTGTGCATATAACTATTGGGTTGGACACCCTAGCAGGATGCCACTTGCGGTGAATACATAAAGCTGGTCGAACGAAGTGAAAAGTGACATCGCAATGTGAAAGTGAGAGATCCAAGTTGGACACATACTCCGAAACTGGAGACAAACCACAAGTTTTGAAAAGTTTTCATTGACTTTTGATATAGATTTATGAATAGAGTATACATATATGCTTTTATGGAACGCTAAAAAAGCACAATAAAGGGATATTTAAGAAGTAAGGAATTGGTGGTGAACTATTGCTTACTGGTGTTAATTTGAACCTATTGTGATAACCACCGGGTGGAGAAGAAGGCACCGCGGTATATACTCGAATACATGTGGTTTACTTAAAGGAGGTTGCAAAACATTTTTCCAGTAATTCATGTCCATAGTTTGCTTGTCTTCAGCAAACTGTTTGCAGGTTTTCTTGTGCATCATCGTTGGAAGAGACTTTCTTCTGGGGCAACAGCCACGTAGACCAATTTGATGCAGTGTGAAGCATGTGGTCTGAGCAGTGACAGGCTGAGCCTCCTCTCCTTTAACCTCTGCAGCAATGCTGGCAGCACTCATTTGCCTATTTTGAATATATATATATACATATATACAATATACTGGCTAAAGGGGGCAGTAACCTGGCTAAGGGGACATATGACCTGGCTAAGTGGACATATAACTTGGCTAAGGAGGCATAAAACCTGGCTAAGTGGGCATATAACCTGGCTAAGGGGGCAGGAACCTGGCTACAGCGGGCTAATAACCTGGCTAGAGGGGATAATAACCTGGTTAGAGGGGGCAACTACTTGGCTAAAGGGGGCTACAACCTGCTACAGTGGGCTATCACCTGGCTACAGGGGGCAAATATTTACCTACAGGGGGCCTATATAACTGCATAATAGGGATCTATAGTTCTACTTATATTTCTATTCTGAGGCCTATATAACTATCTTTCTACTTAATATGGGACCTAAATACCTGCCTTTTGGGGGAACTATAACTTTACCTACCTGAGGACTGCCTACCTAGTTTGGGGGTGTACCTACATACTGTCTACATACTTCCTATATTGGTTTACAAAACAAGACAAACTTGGTGAACAAATGGGAGTCCCATAGCCGTTTGGGACAAAAGGGGGTAATTATTACCATTTGGAGGGCTGTAGATGGGGGATTTGTATAGAGAAGTGCTGATAAAATGAGGAGTCTAAGATGTTTGTTTTGTACATTATACAGTGAAGAGTGGTGGCCGGGAGAAGCAATCATGGCATCTGGGACAGATGGAGAAGAAAAGAAAGAGAACAACTCTTAAGAGACATCTCCGGTGAGTCACTAAATGTAACTGCAGTGTAATCACTTATATTTCTGCTGAGCCTACGTAAAACTAGTATCTACCACTATATGGTCCCTGTATGGCAGTGGTATATGTCTTCAGTGCCTGTGTACAACTGATGTCACATGTGGTGGTTACATTTGGTCAGGGTCTGGCACGATTATTTGAACCTTAAGTAGTAATAGTTTTGGGTCTTGGTTTTGTAGGAGTTTTTTTTAGTAACAATGAGTCGTCTGGTATATTTGCTCCATGTGTAGGTGTATTATTTGTTGACTTAGTTGTATGGTACTACATGGTATTACATCATACGTAGGTGAGAGGTTTTGTAAATGCAAATTTGTCCGCTCTGATTTTCATTGTACAGTGACTGCTGAGGAGATGGACGAGATCTATGTGGAATATGCAGAAAATCAGTGACAGGAACAGAAGTTTTTTCTCAGTAAAAATACATCCACAGCTTACAATTTGGCTTGAAAAATAGCGTGTGAATCCAGCCCTACTCAGAAAAACTTAAGGGCCCGGGCAACAGATGTTTTGGGACCCTAGCAACGCCCCTGACCATGGTGAGGCCTGTTCTGAGTGGAACCTGTGTTGTATGGTCTTGGCCAGGGTGCTGTAGCTCAGTTTCAGGGTGTTGAAAATCTTCTTATGGTCTATATCATCTTTACGAAGAGCAACAGTTTTTGTTTTCAGATCTTAGACAGTTCTTTGCCATGAAGAAACATGTTGAACTTCTAGTGATCAATATGGAAGAGTATAAGAGCGATAACGTCAAATTTAACACACCTGCTCCCCATTTACACCTGAGACCTTGTAACACTAACGAGTCACATGACACCGTGAAGGAAAAATGGCAAATTGGGCAGTGGCTTCTTTTGTTGCCAGTGATTTAGACATTAATGGCTGTATGTTGAGTTATTTTGAGGGCACATCGAATTTACACTGTTATACAAGTTGCACACTGACTGCTTTACATTGTATTAAAGTCTCATACCTTCAATGTTGTTCCATGAAAAGATATACTATATTTACAAAAATGTAAGGGGTGTACTCACTTTTGTGAGACACTATATATTCCTGCTGACTGTCAGTTAACATTTGGCCGCAGGACTTCCAAAATGGAAAAGCATATAAAAAAAATGGAAAAGCATATAAAAAAGCAGCAATTTCCCAAAAATTTTTTCATATTTATATCTGTAAACGAAATGTGAGTTATTTGAATCTGTCAAGTTGTAGTGGAAATTTAGTGGCTCCAATATGTGATTAGTAGGATGCATGAAGAAACAAGACAGCAAACTACAGGTGAAAGTTCACCTTTGATATAACAAATGCTTTATTAGTAAACAAAAACATCTCATATTCTGCTTCTCCTACCCCACTACCATCCCCAATCCGAGCCCCCATTTTATATTTGTACAACATAGTGCTGAGATCAGACAGTATTCCATAAAACATGCAAATACAAGATTATTATACAATGGCCTGCCTACAAAATGGACAAAGGAAGGCCAGGAAATAGACAAAAAATTCGAAGGGCTCCTCTGTGGTTTTCCCAGTAGAAACTGAATTTTTTATGTACGATTTATTCCTATGTGTATTAAATAAACACCCCGTGGCACCCACAAACTTTAGAAATAACAGTGAGGTGGCTGTGCAGTGACTCCCCAAATCACTTTAAGTTCCATGACAGGTGAACATAGCTCATAAGTATATTGTAAGGAATATATATCATCACAAACTCAAAGTCTCTGCAAGTAATGTAGTCTAGGGTCACAAAAGATGAATGCAGCCATTGACTCTCTATTATACTGGCCCTTGGATAATAGCCAGACTGCTGTAGCATGTCCTACAATATCCAGGGTTTTGACTCCATTTTGCATTGGTTTTAGGGTACATTCACATTTACCAGTCAGATATTGCATTAAAAATGAGGTTTAAAAAACATCCTGTACATTGCAGTTTTTGAGTATTCTTCTTGAGTTTTCTTTCTATTGACACTATAGAGTGAAAATATAAAACAACATATAAAACTATGATCCTAAAAGACAGTACTGCAATTGTGGTTTTACATAAAGGCAATTCTAGGAACATTTGCTAGAATTAATGTTCCTAGAATCCAAGTTAGACTGAATTTGTAAAAATAAAATTTGGTTCGGGAAGTCCCAAACCCAAATTTGTTCTCTAACCCTACCCCTAACCATAACGTTAACGGTAATCCTAACCCTAAGTGAGGGTTAGCTTTGTTTGTGTGGCTTTAGGAGGTAAACGTACTGGTGTGGCGACATGACGCTCCTATTGTAGCCTAACTTCCAGTTTGATGTCGCATCCGATATCACACCCAGTTACTTTACCATAGGCCTAAAGTTATGGTTACCAGAAGAGATGATGGCTGGGTCGTTGTACTGGAATTTAGGCCTCAGCAGGAGCATTCCATTGCTGAACCAATAAGCTAACCCCATAAAACCTGTCAAAAGCCATAAGCCGGGGTTATGATCGCTTTCTTTGTCAATTTTTACCAAAGGTGGACCTAAGCTGACATGAAGGAATTCAGGTCAAATTTGACTTTGACCCAAATCTAAAGCACAGCACCAAAAAAAAAGATAATTAAAAAAAAAAAAAAACTACTACAAAACCAGATATATTTCACAAAGCTGCTACTACTGGTACTTGTGAACATAGCCAAATACTGACAATTGACTTATTTGAAAGGTAAATGGATGTACAAAGCTATAAATACATTTTCAAGAGCTTTCAGCACATATCAACCATCTGACAGAAGGCACTTCATCAGATCCCAAGCAATATTCACAAACATGACGTTATGTGGGAACAAAGCATAATAAATGCAATGACAATAATCACTGAATGGGATGATATATTATCATGTCACTTACTTGGAGGGATTTTATTTCCTGGACACATTTTCCAAAGGCTAAATAAAGTGCTAGTGATAGTAACTGTTTACATGCAGGTGGAGTCCCCCTTTTTTTTATATTCCCCTAATACATTGTTTCTCAAGACCCACCAGCAGGTCATGTTTTCAGGACCTGCCACAGAAAGTGGTGAGCTTGATGTAAAACAATTCAAAAGAGACTTAAACAAACAAAAAATGGCAACTTTTCTCAGTGAGAATACTAGTATAAATCACTTCATAAATTGCCACCTATGTCTCTTGTATAAATAATACAGTACAGTGGTACCTTAGTATAAGTCATTAATCCATTCCAGAACCTTGAACTTATACCAAACAAACTTTTCCCATAGAAAATAAAGGAAAAATAATTAATCGGTTTCTATAATAATAATATAATTATTGGGCATCATTCACAATACTACTCACATTCTCCAAAGTCAGCCTGGATGAAGCTGTAAGAGTGGGTGGTATGAGTTGAAGCAGGTCACAATGTGACTGTGTTTTTGCAGAGTTAGATCAACGTAACTCTGCAGAGGGTTGAAGATGGCAGGTCTGAGAGAGCTGTACCAGAGAAACGAACCCCCTCATACACACTGTTGCATACTCAGAACGAGCAGGCTATCCTGCAGTCTATTCCCCAGTTAAACTGGAGATTAGAGGATTGGGTGTAAAGATGCAGGAGAGACAGCGACTATAGAGGTATGGCATTTATGAGAGGACTGATAGTGCTTGATAGAAGCTGCGTGGAGTGTCTGTGTGTGGCCAAAGCATCGCTCACCTCCGGAAGTAACAAGCTGCCTAATCCATTGTCCTCGGTTGAGATAATCGGCTGAAAGTCGTGCCGAGTTCCTCTGTTACGCCTCCGCTGCCATGCAGGTCCAGGCCACCTCGAGTACTTATTCCAAACAAATGTATACCAAACAAAATGTTTTAAGTCCAAATAGGACTTATACTAAGGCTAGGTTCACACGGCTTATTTGCAGGGCGTAATTACGCCCCGCAATTACGCCGTGTGGCCGGGGGCGGGGCGGGAGCGGGAGGCCGGCACCCCGCCAGCCCATAGACTTGCATTACCAGCGGCGCGTAATTCACGTCACTTATCTCTCCCCGCGGCATATTCGCCGAGCAGGGAGAGGAGACGTAACCCATAGTTCTCTCTGAGAACTGTGGATTACCGGAATGACTGGGACGGATTCCAGCCGTAATTCACGCACTCCGGCGCGGACTTACGGACTGAAATACGTCCAATTTTAAGCCGTGTGAACATAGCCTAAGTTGAACTTATACCAAAGTGGATTTACACAAAGGTACCACTCTATATCTGTTTTAACACTGATAACGTTGAGATTGCAGCATATTAATGAAGATACATGCTCGTTAACATGTACACCTTTATTTTTTTGGGGAAAAAAGTATGTGTCTGTATAGTAACATTTTAGCCCTCATTCACCTCATGTCTCATGACTCCATTGCAGCTATGGATTTCTTGAACACCAAGGCACTGCTGCAGTGAACCATAGGAAACAGTAGGTCAAACATAGTCTCCTGGGCTGTGTTTGCTCTATATTTCATTTCTATATGCTTTATGTGCTGGACATAAAAAACATGCTAGATCTGGCTTTTGTGACCGCCACCGAAAACTGATACAAATGTAGAAGATGTAGTCCAAAAGAGACTATGACTGACCTACTGTCACCTGTGTCTTTAGCAGTGCATCTGTCAGCATACCTTTTTCAGGGTACCTGCCCGATATCTGTGACACAGCCAGGGAATGTGATATGAATTATGTCTTAGTATTATCCCCGTCCAAAGACTTTCTCGGAATCTGGTATTTCAGGTAATATATGGAACCATACATTAGTAAATATGGTCAGGAACTGTCTATACGTTCTGATATAAGATTGTTTTTTAACCCTTCAACAAAGCACACTGTCATTTTTCTAGGCGCTAGAGAAACTTTATAACAAAGTCTAAAATTCCTATCAGGACAATACCTGCTATGGTATGAGCTGCTTATTAACTTACCAGTATATATTTGAGGGACATTGAGAACATACAAACTCCATGCAGAAGCTGAACTCATGGTCCTTCCAAAACAACAATGGTAAAAACAATTGCACCCAGTATGGTACCACATGAATATAAATAACTGCAATTGAGGCTAATATCCTAGCAATAGGTAATGGGCTTTGTATGTAGTTACACACTAAAGACCTGATAACCTGGATTATTCACTCCAACAAGTCTGCAGTGTACGCTTAGCTAGTCCTTCACACCATCCCTGATTCTTTCCCATGGCAGACAAGTCACTGCTGTTATCTTTTCACATCGCTCGCCCACAAGCAGTGAACATTGATTGATAGGCTGCTTTCACACGGGACGGTTTTGGTGCATTCTTTTACTTACAGTACTGCACTGCGATTAAAGTGCCTTTATTACCAGCAAACTTCTGTCAGTTTTCTAAATTGTTTGGAAAGGTGTTACAAGTGAGTCACCAATTACTGTGTATATAATTTGCAAGAGTTCAAACACCATAATTGTTTCCTCACTTGTAAAACCTTTCCAAACAATTTAGATAACAGAAAGATTCTTAGGGTAAGTTCACACGGCTTATTTTGGGGTGCATTTTGCCACGTATTGAGAGTGTACTGCGCTCTAATATGAGCGAAATGCGCCCTAATCATTACGGTAATCCACAGTTCTCATAGAGAACTATGGATTAGGCCTCGTTCACACGGCTTATTTGTCCACGGATTGGCGCCGTACTCCGCGCCGGATTTGCGCTGCAGTACGGCGCCAATCCATCGGAGTAATTACGGTAATCCACTGCTCTCATAGAGAACAGTGGATTGCGTCGCTCCTCCCCTCTCGGCGAATCCGCCGCGGGGGGAGAAAGTGACATGCACATTATTTACGGCGCGTACGCGCCGTAGATAATGAAAGTCTATGGGGTCGGGGAGCGGCGCCCCCGCCCCTTATTCACGCCAGATTTGCGAGCGCAATCCGGCTCACAAATCCGCCGTGAATAAGCCGTGTGAACACAGCCTTACACCTCCTCTCTCTGCTCGGACAATACGATCGTCGTGTACGCGCGGGGAGATAATTGACATGTCTATTGGCATGCCTATGGGGCCGGCAGCTCTCGCGCGGCGGGAGTAAGGCGCGTATCACCGCGACTCCCGAGTACTGTACGCCCCGCAGTTAGTTAAGCCGTGTGAACCTTTACTGGTAATAAAGGCAGTTGCAATTGCTGTGCAGTACAGCAAGGGAAAAAACACACTAAAACCGCACCGTGTGAAAGCACCCTTAATAAAAGTGCGGTTTGGGGGGTCCATGTTGTTGTCTACTTAACTAATTGAAATACATAAATTGAAATTCTTCAAAATCTATACTCCAGGGTCAGTTTTCACGTGGAGTCTGTGCAGATTTCTTCTGCAGTAAATGTGACTCAATAAAATCACATCCACTTTGCTGCTATTGTGAAATGCTGCAGATTCTCCACATGCAAATCCATTGCAGATAACCTACAGCGTTCTTGCCCACTGTGAATATACCTGTGTAAAGTGTTTACCGGTACACAGGTGTCAGGACTGTAAGAGGAAGAACTTCAGAGGGATTTTACCTGGTCTCTTTTAGTAATTTGGTTACAAAGGAGATTACAATTGTTGTAAAGTAATTTTTTGATAGTAACAGACATTCATTGTTCATTCATTATCTCATATACGGGATGCAGCCGCTTATTCCTGCTGAATTCTGTTTATAGAGAAATCTACATTGCTGTTCAGTTTGCATATCTTCTACTATTTGGCATAATGCTGTTTAAATATGGCTTAGGATGATGACATGCAGTAGTGTTTAATCTCCGTGTGTACAAGTGGACAACTGGTTATGACAGATGTCACATTATTGCAGTTATCGTAGAGCATAACTATGGCTTGTATGGTTCTGGGAAGCATCTTGTGCTCTGTACATATATTCCTTGACTTGTTTTAAAGCCAAAACCACGTGGTCTTTATTTGCTGATATTTCATTATGTAAAGCTTTTCTATGGGAGGTCACTAAAGCGGTTATGAAGAGTTAGAAATACTGTACATGGCTGCTTTTTTCCAGAATCAGTGCATCATCTGTCCATAGATTTGTCAGGTATTACAGCACGGCTCCTTAAATGCAATGTATCACCTATGTTTGCTTATTAATTAGGACCAGATACTGACACATATTCTTTGTTTCTTCTTCATTTTAATTTTTTTATTTTAGTATTTTTTATTCTGTTTTCTGTACATAATTGTCAGGACATCTTACCTGGGCTGCTTTTAAAGGGAATGTGTCATCAAAAAATGAGTCATTGTTTAAGTCCCATGTTTATGTTAAACACATTTTTTAGGAATTTTTTTGGGGGGGGGTTTTTATACATTTTTCATATCACTTTCAATATTTTTTTTAAGTCTTGCAGTTTTCATTTTGGCCACTAGGCCTTGTTTGCACTGCTTTCACAGCAGACAGAGAGATACTTTACAGTAGCTTCATGCACAAAGGAGACTTAAGACTGACTCAGTCCCATTCACTTCTATAGGAGAGATTTCTAGTTATGCTCTGTTACCTGGGAAGAAATCACTGCAGGTAGGTGAAAGGGTGAACTGTGACAACTCCTCTTGTGACTGGTGGATCCTGTGTTATCTATTCACACTGGTGTCTCCTTTCAGTTTGACCCTCTTTGTGCTGATGAGCAGACAACTGAGAATCTTTCTGTACAGAACAGGAAGTGTTAGACTATTAATAGGCCTATTGGCAATAGTGAAAACTGCAGGACTTAAAGGGGATCTGCCAGGACGCAAGTTTCTTAACTCTCTCCTTAGCACAGGGAGAATGTCAACAAATCACGCAGAGTCAGGAAAGCTGCAGGGCTGAGAGGGAGGGGGCGAGTAAGGAGTGAGGAAGAAGGGAGCATCTCAAAACTTAAGTGAAATAATAAACAGTACAACAGTGGATTCTCAATACAGCAAGACACAGCCCCAGACTGCACTTTCTACACGGTGCCTTAAAAGCTCATTCGTTTTGCCTGTCATCAGATAAGAAGTGTTTCACGCAAGCGCGGCCTGTCAGCTTCTGGGTCGTGTCTAGTGGAAGCTTTGAGGTAACTAAGGGGGATTGAGAAATGCTGTAGCTCTCAGAGTCTTCACTTTTTTTTAATGACATATATTTAGAAAAGTGATTAAATACCCATTTTGGAGGATCCCACGTCAACATTACATGGTGGCAAAACCCCTTTAAGAATTATTAAAAAATATTGAAAGTGATATGGAAAATTAAAAAAAAACAAAAAAACCCATAAAATCTTAAAAAAATGTGTTGAGCATAAAAATGTGAGTTAAATAATGAGTCATTTTTGATGACACATTCCCTTTAAGAGAATTGAGAGATTTGCTTTACAGCAGCCTGTGTGAGAGCCTGTGTTATCTATAATTGCTGTCTCTTGTATTGTTAAAATGCTGAGAAATAATCTCTACAGCACAGGAAGTGTCAAACTTCGTAGCCAGAAAAATAAATCATGACATGGAAAATGTAAATGAAACAAATCAAAGAACATTACCAAACATTTTGAAATATGATTAATATAAAAACTTGATTTAAACAGTAGGCCATTTTCTGATGACTCATTGGATCAGCTGCAATACCATACACAACCTCTGGAAAACTGTGGCGCTGTTTCTGGAAGCAAGCAGCCAAGGATGAATGAATTGCAATTCTCTGTCAATTCATACATGGGGAAAACATCTTACTTCTCCCCATTGAAGAGGATACCGAGTTCTTTATGAATACATTACTTTCTTTGGCTAATGGTTCTTTGGCTGCTATTAATTTCATTACAGGTTTTATGAGAAGCATCAGCTGGGATCGCCAAGCCTCTATATACACTAATCATTATAACCCTGGCCACCTGAAAAGTAGGTGTAATGGAGATTTGCCATACACAAGAAAAGACCTTCTCTAGATACTCGTTCCTGACATCTTTGGGTTTCTTGATTATATTATTTTGCACTTGTAATGTCAATGTTTTATACAGTTAGAACCCGCTATAAGAAATAGGAGGGTGTGCACATAGGATAAAAAAATGAGAAACAATCGAAATATCGACATTCATACAGAACATTTGGTCATCACAGAGGCCAGAATTCAACCAGTTTTCCAAATTACAACAGCTCAGTAATATTACATGGAAAATGTGTAACAGCCAATACAATAAATTCATTTTTTGAAATTACAATGTGTGGAAGATAACACAGGACTAAATTTAGCCCTCCGTCTGATGAACTGTATTTCTCTGCAGAAGCTGAATAAGTTTATTCACAAAATATTAACAGCAGATGCTACTTAATAAGCTGGATCTGCCAATGATTTGCAGATAAATGTCTCATGTCTATGGCCAGTTTAACACCTGTAAACTTGAATTTCTATAAAGGTTAAAGCGATTTCAGTAGACAATGCATAAACCAGGCTAATAGTGGAGTAGGAGCCATTGGGGGCTAAATGAAATCAGGATGGTTCTATACAATATATTCTTTTGTGTTGATTTTATACACGCCCACAGAAGGGGCTGCCCACGAAATTATGGCATCTTTGGGTATACAATATATATATATATATATATAAATATAGCTTTGGGATGCATGAATACCATGTTATCTAAGGGTCATCCGGACCAATAGTTTCCATATCACATACCAAGGCTGATTTCTTACAGGGGTTTTGCCACGAAGTGAGACAATATAAACAAATCATGAGCGCTGCAGAGGGGAGAGGGAGGGGGCTGAGCACAGAGGGAGAAATAAGGAAGCGTCTGCAATATTCACTCAAATAATAACATTACAAACAGTGGATTGTCTATACAGCCTAAAGCCTCATACACTGCACTTTCTCCGCAGTCCCTTGGAAGGTCAATCATGTTCCCTGTCATCAGATCAGCTCTCCTGGTTGCGTCTAATGCAAGCTGTTAAGTAACTAAGGGCTTGTAAAGAAAGCTGTAGCTCTCACAGGCTTCACTTTTTGTAATCACATATATTTAGAAAAGTGATTAAATACCCATTTTGAAGGATCCTAAGTCAACATTACATCGTGGCAAAACCCCTTTAAGGTGCCCTCAATCATTGATAGATATAAGTATGCAGTTCTATGCACAAATACTGTAGATATACATCAATGATTTGGTGAGCTGTAACTTTCATTTAGTCATAGTCTATATGAACAGGAAATAGTTATCACGGAGCCTAATAGTAGTGAACTGTATGAAAAGCTCTGTCTGGGAATAACCTATGTATTCATCCAAAATGTGTATGTGCTAATACTGTATATTGTACACAGTAAAAGGTGGGTATATGACTATTGCACATTTCTGTATTTTCGCAATCTGAATACTCATCATACACCTTGTAGAAATAGATGGATGTATAGCATGTACAAGTAGACACTGATTCATCTCAATGGAGCCTACAGAAAATGCCTCTTTTTACAGATGGGCAATTCCATCATTTTAACATCTAGTGACTTCTCAACAAGATGCCAAATAGTTACTCAGAGTGAGCTAGGTGATAACATCTGAACAGTTTCCATGATTGTCAAGTTGTCAGTAGAAAGCTTTATATCCAACGATTACTCTCTGCAGAATTTGGTAATGGATGACATAGTTACATAATTCCTCTAAGGTCAGTTGTTCCTGTATTTAAACCCATTGTCACCGAGTGGCATATATTGGTATCCAACAAGTTTCCTTCAGTTTCTTTCAGGTTAGGAGTAGAAGAAGTCTTCTTATGCTTCAGCACATAGTGAAAACAGGATATCACCCGGTTTTTGGGACTTGATTGGATTTTCCATAAGAAAATCATTATATAACCAAACTTCCTTATAGGGTTGACATCGGACTGTGGTATGGAAAAGGCAAGAATAAGGTGAGTTCCCTTCTCACATGTTTTCAAGAACAGGAGTACAAGGCTTCTCATTACTCCTTTCAGGCCACAGATCCGTCCTGATAATCCAGGGAATTACTCTGTACCTGTACAATTGGACAAAATTCACAGTTCGTCCTCATCCAACTTCGCTAGTCGAGGAGCAGGTATACTCACTTCATCTGTTGGTGAGGCGTAGCCAGGAAGCTCCCGGGACAATGTGCTTAGCTTCTGGAGGAAACAGACATGCCATAAGGCTCAGAACATATGCTCATTGTAGAAGTAGATAATGTAAATGTAAAAACTACACACAAAACTACACACTAAGGGCCTCATGTATGAAAACTGTGTAGGTGTAAGACATTCTTTGTTTCCCATAGCAACCAATCAGAGCTTCCCTTTCATTTAATATAGTGCTCTGGGAAATTATAGGGGAGCTCTGATTAGTTGCTAAAAAAGTCTTACACCTAAACAGTTTTCATACATGAAACTCTTAGTATAAAATAATTTTAGGATCACTTCCTACAGAAACAAAATTTATGTATTTATCCTTTTTAATTTAAAGGGGTTGTCTCACTACATTGATTCATCGTATCTCAGTCCTGTTTTCTTGGTTTCATTTTGAATTCAGGGGCATGTTTACTGGCTTCTACTAGGCTGCAGCTGTAGCAACCAGCGCTGGCAGCCTATCAGGATAGATACAACAGGTCTGTAGCTATAGCGACTGGAGGAGCCGGTGCAGCCCATACAAGAGGGGATATCTTGGAATAGGTAGGACACTGTTAATGGACACTTATTGCAAAGCGACTTGTTTTTGCAAGATCTTTAACATAAAAAGCAATTCTTGTAGTGAGACAACCCCTTTAATGGTATGCATTATTTTTTTAATCATTGTTTGGTTATAATTAAAATGGCAAAATTTTAATGGCAACATGAGCTGCTTTTTGGTGTAGAATGTATGATTTATTTGCTAGATCTGCTTTTAATATTTTAATATTTTCCATGGCTAAAAGGATACAATTTTTGATTTATGTTTTTTGCATTTTTCTGTTGCCATATTGATATATCCTAATATAAATTACAGTAAATTGTATTATACCTCAGACAAAAATGACTATAATTATTAGTCTATACAATTCCCTGACATAATAAAGTACTCACAAACAAGGGAAAATCATAAAATATAACTTTTATTAATATTCTGATAAAAAATATAAACACCCTTAGGCACATAATCTCTTATTCTTGTCCCATACCAAAGCTGCGGGGTAAATACCAAAGACAATATATCCAAAAAATTCTTACCCTAATGTGCCCTAAAGAGTAAAGGAATGAATTAATTACCCTAACCTGTATAACCAGGGTGATCACCCCTATAAGGGCGTCCCTGTCCGGAACCTCACTCTCTTAGTTCCAAAAACCCTAATAATCCCTCGTAAAAAAAGTCTCTAAATTGTATTATCATTAGGAACGTAAGTGGCGGAGCAAGACACAGGGATTCTGTTCTTAGTATATGTTAAATCTGTTTAACATGCATGACCCCACTTTGCCCCTTATAGATATGAATGAGTCCTGTTAATTTAAAAAGAACTAGTAACGCATATCGCCCAAAATACTACACTATCTCTTGGTGTATGGACCAGGGTCTCATACATGTAGCAATGCTGTAGACCTAGGGGAGCATGTCGGCATGGATGCATTTATAGTCCAAATGTTAAGAGCCCATGCATGTACCATTTTGAAGCCATTCTTTTAAGAAAGAATAACTCCATAGTACAGCATGCCACAATTTGTTTTCTCAAGGATTTGTACAGAATCCATGTGAAAATAAAATCGCTGAGAGCCGCTATTTAAAATAAGAGGCACAGTATGGACCAATAGGTTGATATAGGCCCTGCATTTTCGATCCTAGATACAGACTCAAGCCTAATTTGCAGGGTCATACATAAATCAGAATGCATAAATACTAATATAATGTGTATAACTCCTCAGCAGGAAATCAATTGTTCAGCCAAGATTTAATGGGTTAAAGAAATGCTATGATGAATGTAGTGATTGTGTAGGTGATACAAAGCTTCACACACCTTAAACCATAAAAGTATACCAGAGAAGTGAAAATGATTGTACTCCTTTTATAATAATGAAATAGAAAAATAAGTCATTCATTACCATAAAACTTGCAGACTAAAAGGTGTTAAATGAATGTCTAGCCAACATTGCCAGGACTGGACTTGTTGTGAATGACAGTAGTAGCTCCAATAGTAGCTCCTCCTATAGTAGATGCACACTTCACAATACAACTATTTTACTTGAAATTGATTACATTTTATTGCACCTAATCGAATGATGTTAAGTATTACTTCTTACCCGACTGGTAGGGTCACTTTGTGGGGTTCCATTGGAGACAGTAGAAGTGGAGGACTCTGGATAATGCTTTAAATCAAGACTGATGTGTGCTGGGGTAAGAACTGCTGGGGGGGAGGACATCGGAGTGTGAGCTTTTACGAGAAGCGTAAGCCTGTGGTATTATAGGAAAATTAGAGCATTCATCTCATGTATTTTTTTTTTTATCAAAGCGGGTGTCCGGGACATTTCTTTATTTTTCAAATAGCATACTGCTACCTTTAAAAAAAAATAAAAAAATTAAAATTTGTTTATAATATAAAAAAAAAATAAAAAAAATATTTTTTAAAAAAAAAAAAAAAAAAAAAAAAAATTTTAAAAAAAAAAAAAAAAAATTTAAAAATTTAAAAAATTAAAAAAAAAAAATCACTCCCCCCGGCCACTTTAAATTGGTACACCCTGTAACGGGTTGGACCCCCTTTTGCCTTTAGAACTGCCCCAATTCTCGGGCATAGATTCCACAAGGTGTTTCAACGATGCTCAAGGTCCAAAGGGGGCCCCAAAGAGTGCCAAAAAAATATTCCCCCCACATGACCCACCACCCCCAGCCTGAAACCGTTTAACAAGGGAGGGTGGATCCATGCTTTCATTTGTTGACGCCAAAATTTACCCCACCCTCCGAAATTTTTCAGCAGAAATCGAGCCACAACCAGCAACGTTTTTTCCCAAACTTTAAAATGTCCAATTTCGATAGCTTGGGCAAATTGGAGCCCCATTTTTTTGTTTTACTGAAAGGAGTGGGACCCCCCTGTGGTCCCCCTTTTTACTGTACCACTGCCTCAAAGTTCCCGTACGTCTTCAGAGAGGCTCTTCGCCTACCTTTTTTGTAAAGGGTGGATTTGAGTCACTGTTGCCTTTCTATCAGCTCGAACCGTCGCCCATTTCCTTTACCCTGGCATCAACAAGGGATTTCCGCCCACAGGACTGCCGCTCACTGGATGTTTTTTTTTTTTCGGGCCATTCTCTGTAAAACCCAGAGATGGGTTTTGCAAAAAATCCCCGGGGTCAGCATTTCTGAAATACTCAGCCACCCTTTTGGCACCAACAACCAGCCACGTTTAAAGGCACCAAATCACCTTTCTTTTCCCCCTACGATGCTCGGTTTGAACTGCAGGAGGTCTTGACCAGTCTACATGCCAAAAAGCACTGAGTGCCGCATGTGATGCCGTGATTTAGAAATTAATGTTAACGATCAGTTGGACAGGTGTACCTAATAAAGTGGCCGGTGAGTGTATATATATACTCACCGTCCCTCTCACGTGGGATTCAGAGCTGCTCCCTCCTCACTCTCCGCTGGTCTTTTGTTATCTTAGGGTCTTCTGATGATCAGGACGTCACCGTTGCAGTCAATGATTGACTACAGTGGTGACGTGCTATTGGCTGATATCACTATTCGGGTGTGCTCTGAATGATGATATCAGCCAATGGCACATGAGAGCTGCAGTCACTGATTGGCTCGACAGAAGATAACAGAAGTCCGATGAAAGGTGAGGACGGCACAGTGCTGGGTCCCAGGTGAAAGGAGAGGTGAGTATATTTATTTATTTTTATATAAGGTAGCAGACTGCTATTTAAAAACAAAAAAAAAATGTCCTGGACAACTCCATTAAATGTTAAGAAGATTTTGTACAAAGATCTCGAACAGGAAATATTAATAATAATTTGAATATAGCTAATAAAAAAACTAAGGCTTACCTTGCTTCCAAGTCGGCTATCACGGGGGTTGCTGGGCAAGTAAAGGGATGGCAGAGAGGAGTTGTATGATTTGAGATTGGGCACTTTATTTCTATCCATAGAAGCAGATGAATGAGGTCTGAGGCCCCCACGACTTGTATCCATCATACTGCTGTTACTGGATCTTCCAAGACTATTGGACTTGCTTTCTCGACGTTGGTACTCAATAGGTGACTGAAGTGCTGTGAATGAAGATCTTATATTTAATGTCACATGATAAATTTCCTGCTATCATTTTAATTCCTCAATTATTTTATTATGGACCCTTTACAGTTTCCAGTCTTAAATTTAATTCTGTTTTCTTATTCTTAGCTACTGTCTGTGCAGACTACATGTAAGATGTCCGTTCGGTATATTTGTAAGCTGGAAAATACTTCCAGACCCATAAACCCTATAGATCAGTTGGATATCAAAGAAGTATTTATTTGCATCTTCCACACAGGCATAGAGTGGTATACTTTTTAACATAATCATTAACAGAATACTTGCCATTTTATCTCAGCAGTATAGGAAATAAAAGTTGAACTGTGACTGATCCCATTGGGTAACAAGGCAACTTTCATTCTGAGACAAGCCCTTAGCTTTATAAATGCAAGGATGCTAAATCCCAAAGCAACACATTCATTTTTCAACAAGAACCCATAAGGGTATGTTCACACGGCTTATTTTGGCGCGCATTTCGTGCGCCACAATTACGGTAATCCATAGCTCTCATAGAGAGCTATGCATTACGCGTTGTCCCCGCGCGTGTACAATCTGATCGCATTGTACGCGCAGGGAGACAAGTGACATGTCAATTGTTAGCGGTGAATACGCGCCGCTGACAATGAATGTCTATGGGGCTGGCGTGCTTTGGAAAGACACACTGTGTACTATACACGCCGCAATAAGCCGTGTGAATATACCCTAATGCTTTATTATATATGGGCACTGATTGCTTTTCTTTAAAATATACATGCTGAATGGAAAAACTCCAACATTATTCATTCCTGGTAACTCTAACAGATCACTCATAAATATCTTTAAAGTGAATAAAAGTTGTTAGGATATCAGTAAGAGAATATACATTTTACAAACCTAAAACTAAAAACAACAATGCAGCAAATAGCACTACAATCAAAGATAAGGATTTACAAAACACTGAATCAATTTCTAAAACATTCAGTTGCCGATGTATATCTACTTACTGTATTTTCACATTTACTTTAAAATAAATGGATCTGAAATATAGCATCTAACTGGCAGTATTAGCTCCAAAAAATAAACTACTAGGGCCCTATTAACATCTGTGTCCATTTGGAGCCTCTGTCGCTGACTCCATACAAAATGAAAGAAATAGTGCAGCATGCTGCGTTACTGTTTCCATTGAAACGACGGACACCATGATGGATATCCATTGATAACCCTATATAAGTCAGAGCAGATCAACTCTGTAATTGTGGCTCTAGCTCTGGCAGACTCAAGTCATCCATTTAATAAATGGATAAAGTCACAGCACTCACAATTTTAAGCGTGCCCTAAAAATATATGTTCTTACACAGGGCTACCAAAATTGCTAATTGTGAGCTGCTCTCCTTCCATTACAAACATTCCTTTGCACTCATATGCACTTAATTGTATATTGATCTACTGTCTGAGTGGCAGGTCCATCCACTTTTATGTGTACTACCACCAAATATGTAGAAGATGGCTGGACTATTGTCTAAACTAAACACCCCTCACCTTTTGTCTCACCCCTATTTGCACATATACTGTAAACTCTTGTGAACAGGGTCCTCGGACCTCTTTTTTGATTTGTTAATATTAGCTTTGTTGCTATGTAATGTTTGTTTTTGTTACCCTATGTATTGTAAGGTACTGCAGAATATGCCGGCCCTATAGGAATAAAAATGATTATTACTATTTGAATGACTGCCACGTAATACTAGATTTCCCTTGGATTATAAATATTTGTCTGATCGCTGCAGGAGATATAAAATAGAAGGGGCTGTCTGTGATGAAACAACACCTTGAAAGAGGACCTCTCGTCTCTTCGGATATGGCTATTTTAGTAACTTCTTGTATGCTTTAGTAAATGACAAATCTGGAGCATGTTTCTTAGAACTGTGCATTGTTCTGATTGTGTTAATTCTTCCAGAAAATTATGTTAGTTGCTGGGCGGGTTTCTGCACTGCCTGCCTCTGTCCAAACACCATTGCCAGATGGTGCCAAGTGACAGGGCCAGATAGTCCTGGGATACACCCCTTTCTTGTTTAATATTTTTATTGGGCAACCGAAAACATCATACTAAACATGAGTATACAATAATCATACATATCCAATTGTTAAAAGCTATAAGGCAAACGAAATGATTGAAATATAACAGTAAGTCAATCATACATTAGGTGCATGTGTGAACATACAAGCCCCTTCTCCTATTTCTATATTTTCTTCCACAACATAACAAAAAACTGAGATATGCATCCTAAAATTTTACGAGCGTGGGTTGTGTATGGGCTAGGTTCTTCACGGTCGGCAAAGGTGTAGACCATATGTTTTTAAAGATCAATCGCCTGCCTTGATATAGTTTATAGAAGTAAAATGCCATTCTACATATCCCCTTCCTTCTAAATGCACATATATACGTTGGGACACACCCCTTTGACAAAAGCAGTGATCACAATCAGTTGTCAACTTATTCATAAGTAATCAGAAGTAATAACAGAGGAATGTGAAGGCAGAATACTTAAAGGGGTTGTATCATTTCATTAAATGGTCTTCAGAATAAGGGGACAGTGAAAACAAACAACTTTGCAATTGGATGTCATTTGTAAAGCTGTCTTGTTTTCACAGGATCCCTTATCTTCCTTTTCTGTAAACGCTGTTCCCCAGTGCTGGTCTGATCCCTCCTCCTTTAATTTAATTGGCTGACGGCTCTACTAATTTACATTCTGTTTGGCCCCCAGTCGTATTCACGGGAGCGTGCATTCCTGCCTCTCTCACTCAGAATAAGGCGCCAGCAACATTTCTGCACAGCCAGCAGCTCCACAGTGACACTGCAGCTGCTTCTACAATCAGAAAACAGCAGAATTGTGCCTAATGCTACTGCGTGTAAGGGGCCGGCAACAATTTCACTCTATACAGCCACCAGCTCCTCGGTGACACTGAAGCTGCTTCTACAATCAGAAAACAGCAGAATTGTGCCTCTGTACCTTGTGTAAACATAGAAGGGAGACGGATCTGTGCTCTGGATGAGTTCATAGAAGACTGGATTCAACTGTTACAAATCTCCAGCTGTGAGAGGAGAAGAGATCAATGCTCTGAGTTCATAGAAGACTGTCTAGACTGAATGCAGGCCTGTGGTATGTACACAGCTCTTACAAAATAAGACTGCATAGGGAGAGGACAGTGACACGTGGATTCAGAGAGGGGGGGGAAACATACTGACTCGGGAGCGAGCATGAACAGTGAAGGGGGAGGATGATGTCATCCCCCTTTAGTTAAACACCCAGCTGAGAGGGGATGAAACAACCCTGGATTTCAGGAACTGAGAAAATCAAGCTTCAAGAAAACAGCCGAACTGATGAAGTGATGCATCTCCTTTAAGAGAAAACCGCGTATGTCATATGTACACCATATATCAATGTAAACATGGAATGGAGCTCTCAGTAGAGCAGATACTCACCATTAAGAAAATTTCGTTGGCTCTCCAGTATCTGGCCAATGTCTCGAACCCAGGCCGCTCTAATGTCAGGAGAAGAGGCTTGCAATATGTAACGTAATAAGCTGCGATCTGTACCTCGTGATGTCAGTGCAAATTTAGTGGGGTCATTATCCACAGATTCTTCAATTCCTAAACAACTTATCTGAAAACACAGCACCAAAATATTTCACATTATTTGGAAAACTGTTCATTAAGCCATTAAAAATTCTGTCCTAGAACAGGAATCGATCAATGCACAATAAAGAAAAATATAATAATAAATATGAAAAGCTATTTTATTTTTCTCTCGTTTCCAGGTTGTAATGAAATGGATAGAAGTATTTTAGTAAACATTTTGATAAAATTGCTCATAAGGCTACTTGCCAGAGCAATGGAACTTAAGTGCTGCCCTTGCACACAAATATGTTAACAAAGGGTGAAGGATTCTTGGTATGCGGCTTGGTGAACCTAACACAAAATATTTCAAATCTTCATAAATTTAAAGAGAACCTGTCCCATAGGTTGTGCCCCCCTTGCTGAGGACAGCACAAGCTAGTGTCAGACCTGCTGTTCCAAGCGCTGTGTCCCTTATTCTGTAAGATGCGATAGTTTGAGTAGTTAATGCTCAAATCTGCAATTTTCAGCCAGAAAAGAGTCATGAAAAGAGTTAGTTTAATTCATGAGCCGCCCACCTGAGACTAGCCCCACCCACCTGACAACTGACTAACCTATTACTTTGAATAGGTAAAACCATGTGAATAACTGGGCGGGGCTAGCCTTTGGTGGGCGGGGCTAACACCTGCTCATGAATAAGATTTGAGCATTAAATGCTCTGAAACTGCTGCATCTTACAGAATAAGGGACACAGCGCTGGAAACAGCAGGTCCGACACTAGCTTGTGCTGTCCTCAGCAAGGGGGGCACAACCTATGTGACAGGTTCTCTTTAAGTGTCGGTTTAATACAATACAATACAAGTGTCTCCTAACTGAGATTCTACAGAGGCAATCAACATTCTATGCTTTACTTCATGGGCACAACGTACACTTGTATTGGATGAAATACACAAATCTGTATCTAATGCACAGCAGAGATTTTTCTTTGTAAAGTAATGCAACTTCCAATAACATGAACATTGCATTCACATCACGTAAATTATTTATCTACTTTAATGACAAAGTTGGAATTTTATCAAAGCACTTAACACATTTTATAGAACACAATACACTGGAGTGTTGCACTGATTTAGGCAATAATAGCAGCTCATTCTTTCCACTCCGGTAGATATTGCTGCCACTTTAACCTGCAGTACACAACTGCAATCAGGGTACTGTGGTAACACAAGAAAGGTAAAATCTGCATAAAAAATTATGTGTTCAAATTTGTAATCTAAAGAGTTATACATGAAAATAATACAAAATGCCCAAGAACCATCAGCAATTGATCATAACAAATGTCCAGTCCATTTGGTGGTTAAAAGGAGTGTTACTGCAATCCCTTGAACAGTATAATAGTGAATCTACAGCAAACCTTGTCTTGATCAAAAATGTTTAAAACATTTGTATATACACTACATATAGCGGTTATATTAGATTTTTAGTTGAGCATAATAGCAGATTTTTAGTTGAGCATAATAGCAAAAGATCAATAGTATACAAACAACACGAAGAACACCAATACCTTCAGGCAAAATAGAAATCTATAATAAAATATAACTTTTATTAATAATAGACTATAAAAAGGAACAATGAGGGAGTGATAATCCCTAAACAAGTCCCTAAGAAACCCTACCTACTAAACCTAATGTGTAATAAGCAGAAGTACCGCCCTGAAAAAGGGCGACCCCATCAGGAACCTGCCCCATTAAGTCCCTACAAATCCCTAGGATGAGACACCGCAAAAGACTTCTACAAATAACAAAAACCAAAAACTACATAGAAACCACCATCAGAGTTTTGAATAAAAGAAAAAAAAGCTCTGGCCCGGTTCCCCCTTGGGAAAAAAAAGGGGATGTTGAAGCAAAATGTGTGCAAAGCAAGTTCCAGATGGATGGTAATGGATCCTGTTCAGGTGCCAACGAATTGACCAGGGAATAAACACAACACCAAACAATAAAGAGGATAACCGGCAGTTAAATAACAAAATGCCCGGACTAAGAACCGGAAGCCATACATGCTATATACTGCGTCTTCCATTCTTTGACCATTGATCTACTATCATCTGGATTAATGAAATCACTTGCCTATTGGTCTTATGCTATTATGCTCAACTGAGAATAAATGTACTAATATAATTTACTATCTGTGGACATACTAAGGGCCACATGTTTGAACCTGATTAGGTCTAAAACTCACTTTTTTGCCAATAGGTTACTATGGGCTAAAGAGTGAGTTTAAGACCTAAACAGTTTCATACATGTAGCCCTAAATGTTGTAAGAATTTTGGTACAAGACAAGGTGTGCTGTGGATTTACTATTATACTGGTTACAGGATTTTTACCCTTCCACTGAGCACCGTACCAAGAAGTGCAGCAACATTCATATTACTTACAGTCCCTTAAAGGGAAGAATCTAGATGGAAATATCATACTTCTCAGAAGGTAGAATAGACCTCCAACTACAGAAAGGGAAAAACATAGCTAAAAATAGGGAGAAACGAATGAGATTTCTGGGTGTAGTATGATGACAATAGCTGGTTAATAGTGCTATTTGGTAAATAAATATGCACAGCTGTTTGAAGTGCTTAATGGTCAGTGGACCAATATACACTCACCGGCCACTTTATTAGGTACACCATGCTAGTAACGGGTTGGACCCCCTTTTGCCTTCAGAACTGCCTCAATTCTTCGTGGCATAGATTCCACAAGGTGTTGCAACGATGCTCAATTGGTACCAAGGGGCCCAAAGAGTGCCAAGAAAATATTCCCCACACCATGACACCACCACCACCAGCCTGAACCGTTGATACAAAGCAGGATGGATCCATGCTTTCATGTTGTTGACGCCAAATTCTGACCCTACCATCCGAATTTCGCAGCAGACCAGGCAACGTTTTTCCAATCTTCTACTGTCCAATGTCGATGAGCTTGGGCAAATTGGAGCCTCAGTTTCCTGTTCTTAGCTGAAAGGAGTGGCACCCGGTGTGGTCTTCTGCTGCTGTAGCCCATCTGCCTCAAAGTTCGCCGTACTGTGCGTTCAGAGATGCTCTTCTGCCTACCTTGGTTGTAACGGGTGGCTATTTGAATCACTGTTGCCTTTCTATCAGCTCGAACCAGTCTGCCCATTCTCCTTTGACCTCTGGCATCAACAAGGCATTTCCGTCCACAGGACTGCCGCACACTGGATGTTTTTTCTTTTTCGGACCATTCTCTGTAAACCCTAGAGATGGTTGTGCGTGAAAATCCCAGGAGATCAGCAGTTTCTGAAATACTCAGACCAGCCCTTCTGGCACTAACAACCATGCCACGTTCAAAGGCACTCAAATCACCTTTCTTCCCCATACTGATGCTCGGTTTGAACTGCAGGAGATTGTCTTGACCATGTCTACATGCCTAAATGCACTGAGTTGCCGCCATGTGATTGGCTGATTAGAAATTAAGTGTTAACGAGCAGTTGGACAGGTGTACCTAATAAAGTGGCCGGTGAGTATATATGGGTACTGAAGCTCAAGCCCCATCCCTGCTATTGAAAACCATCCTAAAGATCCCTAAAGTGCCTTGTATGAGTTCAAAAAAGAGAAAAATGGCAAATTGTAGTTTCAGAGCTCCAATAATATAAAAATGTCCACATGCAGATGCATACAATGAATAGCTGCCTTTTCCACAAAGTACAACACGTTCCAAGCCCAGATTGACGTATTTGTCAGGTTCATCGCCTATTTACAATCAAAACCCATTGGGCGGCATGTATGAAATTTGTCATTTGAATGCCAAACTTCATGCGCATAATAATAGCTTAGAATGCGCCTGATTTATGAACCCATTCTACAGCGGGTCATAAATCAGGTGCATTCTAGCGCTAACACAACATTTCTGGCTCAGATAAACCACTTTGAAAGTAGTTTATCTGTTCCAGCAGTAATGCGCCTAGAAATGCCGTAGTGAAACTATAACTCTATAGCTTCGTACAGTTCTAGTGCGCCCCACCTCCCGCACGTCCCCCAAAATCAGGCACATTACAGAGTGCTGCTTGTGCCTTGCAATGTGCCTGATATTGGCGTACGGGCTATTTAAAATTGTAGCAAATGGGGCTGCGCTGGATATCGGGCTGAAATGAAGCCAGATATCCAGCGCAGCCCCAGTCATACAGGTCGCCCATTGTACCTTGTAAAAATAAAGGTACCCATTGTATGTAACTCTATATAGGCATCATTGGGGTCAGAAGTTGTCATTTGCCTCTTGCATGAACCCATACCTTCATAAAAGATCACTAGTGGAGTTTGTGAACTTGGTCTAGCAATGTTTGCTCAGGTCGGCCATGTACGCATGTTTATTTCAATAGGGAGAGGGAGATACGTTTTTGCTGGACACTTCTGGTAGCAGATTATATCCAGGCAGTAGAAAGGATCAATCAGATTTAAATCCATTGTATTCCATCCTTCTATTATCTTATGGAAAGAAGAGCTTCCACAATCAATCCTATCAAAATAGTATTTTTTTTTGTCTCCAATTACGGAGTTTAAACAGTCCATAGTTTTGGAAGTTAATGGACATTACCAATCAGACTGGAGTTGATTTTTCCTATAAATTACAATCTCTCTAGCTGTAGTACAAAACATGGTGTTGGTGGTGTTTTGAGAAAATTAACTCATGTGATCCATATAGATTAATCTATGTGGTATTATTGGGAAAATAGTAACACGCTGATTTACAATGCTTGAGTGTTTACAGGGGTTGTACAAGGTAAGAACAAGATGGCTGCTTTCTTGATTTCTTCCAAAAACAGCACCACACCTGTCCACAGGTTGTGTGTGGTATTGCAGCTTTTCATTTACTTTGGTGGAGCCAAACTGCATTACAACACACAAACTTGAGCGAAGAGAAAAGTAGCCATTTTGCTATCCAACATAACCCTGTTGGGCGACCGCAAGATAATTTGTCAGTACCTGATCCTCACCTTAATGCTGTTTTTAAAGATGTATCCAGGCAGTGAGAAACCCTTCTTCTTGTCAATGGGTTCGCTAAAGATGATGAGCTGCTCAAAGAGGAAGACTCTCCGCTCCTTTCCCCTTGTCAGAAAACTGCAATCCTGTTCTATTACCATGAATGTGTCTTGTTGGAGAAGCTTCCCCTGAGCTGTTATTTTTCCCTAAAGCATGAGAAAAAAATAATCACGTTGTGAGACAGAAAAATAATCACAATGTGAGACAGTGACAGATAATATATAAACCAGCAGATAAACAGCAGAAACAGATATCTAACAAGTGAAAGAATTCAAGCAGGTTACATCACTAGCTTGGCTTATTCCTATCTACTATCAGACAGAGGAAAAGTAATACCTCAAACCCTTGCAGCCGGCCCAGGTTCATCATGTCATTACATCTTTTAGGGACAAAACACATCACTTCCACGGCTTTCTGAAAATTCAAACAACAAAGACACAGCTGTAAGAAAGAAAACACTTGTATGCTGAGAAATGTTATTTAAATATCTATCGCTTAAGTGGGTTTCCTATCAGGCTGTTTCACAGAGCGTGCTCTTCACAGCCAGCATCAGACTCCCACTTCCTGTTCAGGCTGTGGCTGGTTCTATAGCAGTGACTGACACTTCAGCTCTGCTATTCTAGTTCAGCCTGTTAGAGGGACATTGGTTGATTTCAACACGAGGGCACAAGGTTACAGAGCTCTGAAAGGTTAAAGTTTGACACTAACAGAGATAAACAAGGTCCCGTGCTGCTGATAAGACACAGAATGGAGTGACATTACTATCCCAGCCACTGCTGCTGGAGCAGAAACAGATGGTTGTTACCTACATAAACAAGCAGAAGATGGCAACTGCTCTAACTCTGAAATAAAGGAACATCAGAACAGCAATGTATTTATCCATAGTCTTTATCTACCTTTGCCTACACGTTTAAAACAAATCAACGTGGTGAAAATACCCCTTTAACAATAGCATTTATTTGTTTGGACACCTGTTCAAAGACATTTTGATATGAAAAAAATTTTCTTATTCCTTTAACCAACAAATATCTGAAAAAGAGATCTGGTAATTTCTGGAAAACGGTTGAACACTTATAGGTATCTGTAGGTTTACAAGTAATTATTTCTGAAAACAGTCATGTCAACTTTCACTGGACATGGAATACAAACGTCACCAAGAAGTGTTGGGTTGGGAATATGTATGGGGTATTTACTGACTATAAAGATAGTGCAAGACATACAATGACAAACATTCCAACCACGGTAAGATAATTTATCTAAAAGATTCTTGCTCTGATCACCGGCATGAACATATTTACGTCTGTAAGTGTTGCGCTTCAGATTTGGGTAGGGCTGGTTCGGCCTTAATTATATTTCGTCAGAAATGATGGGAAAATCATGTGACCAATCACCAATATTTTTTCAGACCCGAAAAAGGAAATAGATTGCATACAGTTCCTTTTTCCTGTCAGACAAAAGACTGGTTGCATGATTTTCCCGTTATCATTGGCAAATTTTGAATCAGGCCAAACTGGCACTGCCAGAATCTAAGATGCAACACTAATGTCTATATAATAAGGAGCAGAAAACAATCCCTATTGGCAAAATAAATGGTCCTTTCTCAGATTTTAAATCTAGCGTTGTCTGTTATAGCAGAATAATTAGAGGTTGTTTTGTGACCCCGCTAATATTAACCAGTCACGTAAAATTATGACCTATGAACTAAGGGGGATATGTATGAACAGAAGTCTTCAGCCCGACATCAAGCGCAGCTCCATTCGCATTAGTGAAAAGCTTCCCGAACGCCATTATCAGGCGCATTACAGAGTGCAAGAGGCACTTTGTAATGCGCCTGATTTCGGGAGCCGTGCAAGAGTTGGGGCGCACTAAAACCATACGAAGCTATGGATTTATAGCTTCGCTACGGCAGTTCTGGGCACATTACTACTTTCAAAGTGGTTTACCTGAGGCTGAAATTTGTTAGCGATAGAATGGGCCCGATTTATGATCCGCTGTAGCACTGGTTCATAAGTTAGGCACATTCTTTTCTTTTTTCTTTTTTAACGTGGCTTTATTGTCAAGCAATATACAAATCACAAATCAACCTTACAAAGGCGTACATAGCAATAGGCGCATATAGTAATCAAAGAAATAATTCTAAATGTTACTTAGCAAAACAACTCTGAAAAGTCATATTTCGTACATGGTGCACTAGCAGAAGGGGGAAAGAGGGGGTAAGGAGAGGAATAGGGGGAGTTACAACAAAACCACCCCCCCCCCCCCAACACGGGGGGGAGACAAAAAACGGGGGGAGGTGGGTGGAAAAGGGGGGCACAATAATAAGGCTAGTGATATCCCTATAGCAGTGAGAGTTGCAAGACCTCAAAATCAATACGCTAGTTTCTATCATTCTTCATTGGCACTTTGCTAAGGTGATAGGGAATACAGCGCTTAAAACAGAATTAAAGATATACATGTAGAAAGAACAATTCAATCCAAGAAACCTATGGTATTAAGAAAACACACTCCCAACCCCTCGGACTCGCCCCAGTCAGACCCCACTCCAATCGCTGCAGTACCCGGAGACAGTGCGTCGGTAGGCTGCAAATACGACCCAGGATCCCAAACACAAATTAGGCACATTCTAGGCTATTACAGTGCGCATAAAATTTGGCGTTTAAACTGCAAATTTCATACATGTGGCCCTAAATGACTATATTTTCCTTAAAAAAGCAGATATTGGATTGCAAGTAACTATAATTTAACAAAAGAAAGTGTTAAAAAATGTTACAAAGGAAAACAAAAAAGCAAAACTGCGGTAAACTTGAGAACTATAGGTATAGTGTGCTTGTATAACATATTTTAATTGCATTCTTTAATATTGGACATTCACTTCATTTTAATATGTAGATGTCAGAACAACCCCAGCGGACTGAATATTTACACTGGGGAACTCCATGTTTTCTAAGAAGGCGCTCAAATATGTTTAGGTTACTTATCAATAGAAGTTTGGGCTAATAAATGACATAGACGGAGCTCTGTGTTCTTTAGATCGTGCACTGTCACTCACCATACATACAACATGGTAGTGGATCATTGGTTATTCATATATTTTATATATGTTGTAAAGCTGGCAGAGTCAGCCTCTAGCAGACAAAACGGCTTTCAATTACCCATTGTGCAGTAAACATATTCATCCACATATGTTATTGAACAACACATATCTAGAGTCATGTCAGTACCAACCTCCAACTCTGTTGTGTCTTGTCCAGCTTTGCTGAAATACTTGAGGAAGTCCTAGATTGGGAAAAATATGCAATTTGTTTTTAACTTTTTATTGTTTCAAACATTAATCAACTCTTTTTAATGAAATTGGCGTTCTACCCCGACCCATGGTAATAACATGATCCTTAGTCCTAACTTGTGCCAATATGTTATGTTAAAGGGTACATCTCGAATTTGATTTTAGTTTCTCATTTTTACTGGTGTTATTTTTGCAAGTCTAAAGCAGTCTATACCTCTTGGATAGTTGGTTGGTTTAACACTTGTTTGTCTGACAGCTATTACTCCGTATTCCTACTTCATGTATACATGTATCTACAATAGGGAGAGGGGAATAAGCTCCTATGAGATTGGTTTAGCTCTCCTTGGAACAAAGGATCAGGCATGCTGAAATATAAAACACCTGCTCCTTTTTCTCACTCCCTAACATCTGCCTATAGGAAAGAGTTGGGGCCACCCACACACACATTAGATACCGTGTTTTTCCAAAAATAAGCCCTACTCCAAAAATAACCCCAGCCTGATTTTCACAGATTCTTGGAGTAGGCGCTGAATATAAGCCCTATTCCAAAAATAAGCCCTAATTAGTCAGCGCCTCCTCAGTGATGGTGCCCACCTCCTGGGCAGTGCCGTTCCTGAGCCCCGCCCATAAACAGCTTTTTAGACTGGAGGTTTTGTGGAAACCTCCAGTGTTTTCAGGCTTAAAGGGGTTTTGCCACCATGTAATGTTGACGTGGGAACCTCCAAAATGGGTATTTAATCACTTTTCTAAATATATGTGATTACAAAAAGTGAAGACTCTGAGAGCTACAGCATTTCTCAATCCCCCTTAGTTACCTCACAGCTTCCACTAGACACGACCAGAGGGACCAGAAGAGCTGACAGGCCGCGCTTGCGTGAAACACTTCTTATCTGATGACAGGCAAAACGAATGAACTTTTAAGGCACCGAGTAGAAAGTGCAGTCTGAGGCTGTGTCTTGCTGTATCGAGAATCCACTGTTGTACTGTTATTATTTCACTTAAGTTTTGAGACGCTCCCTTATTCCTCACTCTGCTCACCCCCTCCCTCTCTCCCCTGCAGCCTTCAGCAGCGTGATTTGTTGACATTCTCCCTGTGCTAAGGAGAGAGGTAAGAAACCCTTTGGGGCCTGGCCAAAAACCCCAAAGGACCGAGATTTAAAGTCCCCCGTCACCTGACTCCAGGTCCTTCGACCCCGGCCAAAAAGAGTTTCAATTTTGGAAAGTGAAAGTTCCAAAGTATACACACATACCCAAAACCCCACACAATTTTTAAAAATCACACAAAAAAATCCCTTTTCTTAAAGTGGGGGCTCTGTGACTTGCAGTTCCCAGCCGCCACACTTTTAAAATTGGCCCGAAAAAAAAAAGAAACACACTCCATGGGTTTTTTGCTGCAGGTTATGTTCTGTGTGCCATACACACAGTCAGTACATTTCCCTATAGGGTTTTAAAAAACCCTGGGGT
Source organism: Phyllomedusa bahiana (assembly GCA_025379985.1). Taxonomy (NCBI): domain Eukaryota; kingdom Metazoa; phylum Chordata; class Amphibia; order Anura; family Hylidae; genus Phyllomedusa; species Phyllomedusa bahiana. The sequence continues at coordinate 97,591 of JAODAL010002487.1, forward strand.
GTTGTGTTTATACACGGTGGTACTTTTTGTTCCCCAGCAGCGCAAAGAACTAAGGCCACATGTATGAAAAAAAATTAGGTTTAAAATCACTTTGTTCCCCGCGCAACGAAACAGGCCCCCCTTTATTTCATATAGAGCTCTGGAAAAATGAAAATTTAGCTCTGATTGGTTGAAGGGCAACAAAGTGAGTTTTATACCAGGGGGAGTTTTTATATTTCAGTAAGTGGGGCCCCACCTTTTAGCCTGCCGTGTCTGCCCCCCCCATGTTTAAAAAAAAAAAGCCCCCCCAAAAAAAAGCCCCCGCCCTTTTTTTGGAGAGGGGAAAAAAAATAAGAAACCCGGGGCCCTTTTTTTGGAAAAAAACGGTAAATTGTCCATTTTTTAGACAGCCCAGCCCGATGCAGTCAACTTGCCCTCTAATTGTTTTGGGAAACCCAAAAAAAAGAAGAAATAAATTTTGGGGGAAAATTTTTTTAAAAGGCATACCCTCAAATGTTGGAACAAAAAAATTTTTGGATAGGTAACTTTCGGGAGCAAGATATTTTTACATAAAAGCTACTGGGAAAACACTGGAAATTTAGGTAACGGTTTTGTTCCATAAGTGGGAATGAAAAGATTAAAGGGGGGACTCCCCCTGAAACAAAGTTCCCCCAGGTCGGTTTCGGGAAATGCTTGCGGCCCTTGTCATTCTCAGCAAGGTTTGGGCTCGCCCCTAGCTGGAGCAACCCGTTCATGGACCTTTTCTTCGTGGGGAAAAAAACCCCTTTTAAAATTTTTTGTTTAAAATATAACTATAAATGTGGAGTATTTTAACTGCCCACTATTGGCCAGTGTACACGGCCTCTTTAAAGTTCAAGTAGTAAAGGGGGCCCCCCCATGAAAGCTTTTCTGTCCCTTTCAGTAATCGTGGCCAAAAAGTCATTTTCTATTTTTCGCTAACCTAACCCCAGAACAAAGCAACCAAAGGCATTCCCAATTTTTCTAAACTTATTGTTTCGCCACTATATTTTAAGAGGGGGGAGATAAAAAAAATTTCCTCCAGGAAAACAAAAAGTAGACCCTTTGAAAATTTAAATGCTGCTCTTCTTTTTTTAAGTGTTCCTGAAGGGGTTTTAAAGTTTAAAATAAAAATGTGTTATAGCACAGTAATATAAAAAAAAATCTTCCCCTCTGTAGTCAACGCTATTCGAGTGCTGATGTGGGGGGGTGTCTCCTGGTCCCCTTTACATCTGGCGCTGTAGTCGGCTTACCCGCTGCAGACAATCAGTGGTTTTTTTGGTCAATGATCTCCTTGACATCACCGCTCAGAAAGTAATTGGCGCTGAGCGGTGAATGAAAGGAAATGCAGTGGGCCGCTTTTAAAACTTGGATGGCTGCGTGGCGGACTGAATGTAGAATTAAAGTAAACGGGGGACTCCCCAAAGGGAGCATAGAGCTGGAACAGCGGTAGTACAGAGGTAAATATGTATTTTGGTTTCATTCTCTTTTTATTTTTAATTTTAAATTGAAAAACCATATAAAATATTTTTATACAGCTGTAAAAATAACCCTTTTTTAAAAGGTGGGGAAAAAAAGTTGTTTTGGACAAAAGATTAGACAAAAATGTGATTAGTCAATGGAAACTTTATAATATTTTTTATTGCTACGAGCAAAACCTGCATATGGCCGTATCACTATCTCAAAGAGGGGGTGGGGGAAAAAAAATATTAAATTACTAAAATAATCCATTTTTCAGGCTTCCTAAACCTTCACTAAACTTGCACTACTTCCTCCACAGAAAAGTTCCCCCTCCCCTCCTGTCCTTTCCCCCTTTGTAGATTGAAACCCCTCGGGGGTAGGGCCTTTTCCCCTCTGTGGCCAATTGTCTTTTCCCCATCCTGTACCTTTGACTTAGTAATGTATGTAACCCCCCTCGAAAATCAGCGCCCAAAAATAATGGGCTTTAAAAATAAAAAATAAAAATAAAAAAATAGTGTTTTTGATGAAAATAGTATTTCGACAAGCACCCTGGTTTACATAACCCCCCTTTTCAAAACCCATTAGGGCTTTCCGAGTAATAGGGGGGTACTCTGAGACCCCTTTTCCATTAACTAAAGAAGCCCCTCTTTCAGTTTTTTTCCCGGGGGACAGAAAAAGTTTGAATTACCAACGACCCTTTATTTCAGGGATTGTCTTAGCGGGCAAAATTTGGGGGGGCAACCTATTTTGAAGATATCTTGCTAACAAAAAAAAAAAAAAATTCAAAAATTTGAAAATTTTTTTTTATTAAAAATTTTTTTTTCAAAAATTATTTTTTTCTTTAACCCTGAATAACATTACCTTTTGTGGACATGTTTGTATTCACATCTCGATAAAACTGTAATGTTAGTGAAGGAATTTTATAAATTCTGTTTCTGCAAAGGGATATTTCTATTGTATGATGTTATGTCATGATACTAAGATATCAGGAGTATCTGGCACAGGAACGTGCTCTAGTCAGGGCCTTATTTATCAAACTATTAGAGTTAGACCATCGAGCTTTTCATTTCTTACACTGCTCTGGAAAAATGAGAGCTGAAGTCTGATTGGTTTCTATGGACAACAAAGACAGTCTTTATACTAGACCAGGCATCCTCAAACTGCGGCCCTCCAGCTGTTGGGAAACTACAACTCCCATCATTCCCACTGTTCTAGATTATATAAATGCATGATAGGAGTTGTAGTTTCCAAACAGCTGGAGGGCCGCCGTTTAAGGATGCCTGTACTAGACGGTATTGATAAATAAGGCCCAAAGTCTGTCCCTTTCAAATGCACATCATCTCTTTGATTGAATGGGGCTGTGTTTCCTGAACAATGGTGGCAGGGGGCCATGCTGTGCAGGAAAAAAATGTCCTTTCCATATTGCAAATTAGTGGTAGACTGCAGGCACTGAAACTACTGATGGCATATCAGAGCAGAATTTCATCACTTCTAGTGTTTGGTAAATCTCTAAGGGTGCGTTCCCACGGCAAAGACCAAATACCGGTCGGATTTTCTGACCGGTAATTTGTTTTTTTTGGCACACGGGGGGCGGCTTTTGTCTGCGGTTTGCGAATCTATCGCCCCCCTTCGCACCCACATGTTCTCATTCCGCCTGAAAACTGAGCGGAAGAATGAACATGTTCTAAGTTTTTAGGAATGGCTGCGGTGTAAAAAAACATCTGGCGGAAAATCCATGCAGTGTGAACTCCTGCACTGATTTTCTATTTAAAACAATGTAAAAGGTTACAGTCACTTTACAGAAGGCTTTCAAATCCGAAAAATGTCTGTAAAACCGACTGAATACACTGCCCGTGAGGACAAGCCCTAAGTATACGTTCACATGGCTTAATTGTGTGGCGTACAGTACGCCCCGCAATTACGCCGTGTGTTCGGGGAGTCGTGCTGATCGGCGCGTACTCCCGCCGTGCAGGGGGTGGGTGGGTGGAAGCCCGCCAGCCCATCGACTGTCATTACTCGCCGCGCGCTTTCGCTACGAATAAATGACACGTGAATTATCTCCCGGCTCGTCCAGTACGATCGTATTGTACGTCCGGGGAGAGGAGGCGTAATCCATGGTTCTCCATGAGAAATGAGGATTACCGGTAATGATTGGGGCGCATTTCGCTCGTATTCGAGCGCAAATACGCTCTCAACATGTAGCAATGCGTCCCAAAATAAGCTGTGTGAACATAGTCTAATAGTCTCACCATAAAAATCAAAAACAAAAACATATTTGGTGTAGTGCAACAATATTGTACTCAGAATTGTAATGCATTTATTGTATAAACCGTTGTACCAATACATGTGAAAACTTAGGTCTCTTACTAATAATAACATAGGTCATATTGGAATGTGCAAAAGGTAACTCATTATGACAGCTCTACTTGATTGCATAATCTGATTTGTAATATGAAGTGAATTGTGCCATGTGAACAATTGGGGAAGGATTATTAGGCCTCATACCTTTAACAGCAGCTGGTACTTCATGATCCTCTGCACGGGTTTGATAAGTAGGTCATTGAGCTGCAGGCGATGTGACAGCTGTTGCCTGAATTCCTGCAGTAGGATGGGTAGAACTATATTATGTAATTGGAAATATGAACGTATTAAATATATAAACAATATAATAAATTGATTTACCTGAATGTAAATATTGTGTTCGAATAAAAGCACATTTTCCTGCAATTACTATATATAAATAAAGCTAAAGTAGGATGCCTAGTAATCAAAAACTAGAGAATATTGGGGCAGATTTATCAAAAGTGTATTACTTTTAGACAGTGTAAAGTTAGACTAGACAGTTTTATAATGCGCCACATTTATCATAGTGTTGATAAATCTGGTGCAGGTTAGAACTGTCTAGTCTAACTCTGTACCACAATTAAGTTGTCTTACTTTCACACCAGAAACGGCGACAAAATCTGGGCGCATTTTTGGTCACACTTAAGTCACGCCCCTTTTCCCATGAAACCACGCCCCTTTACGAGACCACGCCCCTTTCGTCGGACGAGGCGCAGAAGCGTCTGAAACTGTCTAAAACACATAGTAAATGTGGCGAAAAGCTGGTTTCTGGCGCAAATCTAGCCAGAATTCTGGCGCAACTGCTTTGATAAATCTGCCCCATTGTGTCACTAGCCTAAGGGTCCATAATACAGACCCATAAACACCCTGTCTGTTGCCTCCGTAAGGCCCTGCTGTTTACCATAGAGATCGTGATGAACAATGTGCCTCTGTGTAACATGGGTCACATTTCTGTGGTCACCATACTACTGATTTTTATAATATGTTGCTCATGAAGTTCAAAGTGAAACACAAACTTCAGATTGTTCTACTGTGTTTTCTTCTGGACTTATTTTACGTTAATTTCCAGAACTGGTTCCCTTAGTTTTATATGAAAAGCGGACCGAGCGCACTGCGTATATAGAAATTCTTAAATGAACGGATTAAAAATTTGGTTTATGAGAGAATAGTTTTAAAGGGGTTGTCCACCTGCCATTTTTTAAATGAAAGTACTAGTGCATCTTAAAAAATAGGATTATTATAAAAAAAAGTTAATTTTTGTTGGTAATTCAAGTCATATAGAGAAACCCATATATTACATAGACTAATTACACACAGGGCGATATATTTCAAGTGGTTGTTTCTTTTAATGTGCATGATTATGGCTTACAGTCAATGAAAACTCAAAGATCAGTATATCAGAAAATCAGAATAACGTGAGAGAGGTCAATTTTGTTGACTCATGGGGGGATATGTGTGAAAACTGTCTCGGTCTAAGATTTTCTTTGTTGCCAGTAGCAACCAATCAGAGCTCCCTTTTATTTTTTCAGAGCAGTACATGAAATGAAAGGGGAGCTCTGATTGAGTGCTATGGGCTTAAAAGAAAGTCTTAGACCTAGACAGTTTTCATACATCAGGCTCATGGTGTCACATGCAAAGATTTCCTAAGGTCCCTTAGTCTGGTTCAGTAGGCTACACAGTCATAGGGAAGACTGCTGACTTGACAGTTGTCTAGAAATCAGTCACTGACTCCCTCACTTCTGTATGTTTTTCTTTTTATTAAAGTGTCAGGATCAGACCATCACTTTAAAAGGAGAGGTGGACAGCTCTTTTAAAGGCCATGCTCACAACTCGCGTGTTGTAGTCTACAAACTTTCTGCACTGTTTCAGAACCCCTGATATTCAATTTGCAGCCCGCTCCGGGTTTCGGACTTTGCGCTTGTGGGGTGTCACTCCCAGTGCTACAGGCAGAATGTGAGGTGTGTGTTTATACTTTGCTATGTGTGCTCTGTTTTCTCTCTACACTTGTACACTGCATAAGTGATTCTCCAACAGCAAAATGTCTTCTGTGTGCTTTCTTCCCTATTTACAGCCTATGCGAGCTGCTTTCTTTAGATGTTTTTTTCCACTCTGGTCTGCAATATACAACCTGCTCAACCTCCCTGCTGCTATCCCTAACACTGAGAGAAGTGATAATGAGAGCAGGGAGACCCTTTTTCATCAGGTGCAGTGCTTTGACAGATTTGTTTGAGCCTTGGCAGGACATTCTTTACTTTTCTTTATTCATTTATATAGCATAGTTATATTCACAGTGCTGTACAGAGATTGTCGTTATGAACATTGGTCTCTGTCCTCTCTGGGGCTCACATCCTGTATTCCAGATTAATTTATTAGTATGTCTTTGCAGTGTGGGAGAAACCCACAGGAAGTAACCCATAAAAAACTTAGAAGAACGTACAAACTTCTTGCAGATATGGTCATTGGTGGAATTTGAAAAAGGTGAAATACTTAAACTTCACAGCAGCAAAATATTATAAATGGACAAATGTTTACATGTAGGAAGCAAGTGGATAGTATAAAAAACTAGACCACCAACCTTCTACTTTCATATAGCATCACTTTATGTTATAGGACTTACTTTTTTATTTAATTCATTTTAAAACTGTCATTTACAATACAAAAAAACTCTTCCTTACCTCAAAGTAGGTATCAATATATTCTGACACAATGTGCTCAGACTTGGGTTTGTTCTGGCAATATACCACATACATGTGCAGCCTGCGCTCCTACAAAGATCAAAAATACAGGAGATATATATTTTGTTTTACAAAAAAATTTTGCCGACCCGGGTCAATTTTGTTGTGAAGAAACGTGCCATTTGTTGGCCCCCTTACTTTATTATGCACACCCCTGGGACTTTCACCTTTCACCGGGGAAGAGGGGCAGAAACCCTTTACATAGACAGAAATGGGTCCAAAAAAAAAAAAAAACAGTTACGAAAGATATGTGTGTCACAGTGACTATACTGTATGTGTCCGTGCATGTGTGGCTGTTCCCTTAAAAAACAGGTTGGGCCCCCCCGTCAGTAAAAAACCATTTGGCTTCCCCATAAGTTAGAATATCACCCAAAAAGTTTTTTTTTTTCGTAATTCAATTAAAAAAGTAAAACCCCGAAAATTATATAGTCATTACAGAAAAAACCCTTTTCCCAAAGGTTTTTAAAATTAATTTTTGTGTTTTGGTTTAGAGAAAAGGGGAAAAAACCCAAAAGCCCAATAACCCCAAAAAATTTAGAAAATTATATAACCCCCAAAACTAAAAAAACTTTTTTTGGGGAACCACAGAAATGGTTGTCCAAAAAAAAAATAAAAGTTTTTTAAAACAGTACATTTCCCAATACTTGGCGGGGGTCTTTTTGGATGATTAAACTGAAATTTTAAAGTGGGGGGCATTAAAGGCAATCACCCCGGGGCACAAAAAAGGTGTTAGGGAAAACCCCAAAGGTTTTGCTTTGATAGCAGCTTTCAGCTCGTTGCTTTTGTTGGGTCTGGAAAATCTTTCCACCCTCTTGAAAATCCCCCATAGTTTTCCCCTATGGATTTAGGGGTTGGCAGTTTGCGGCCCAAAATAAAAGCAAAAAGATATTTGTGGTTATTTAAACCAGGTTTTGGTATTTTTTGGCAGTGTGGCGGGCGGGCCCGCGGGGAAAAGGAAAAACCCCCTCCCCAAAAAAAGTTGTGGGCCCAGGGGGAAAGAATCAAGTGCTAAAAAATTTTCCTGGTAGAGGGCCTGTGCGTTTTTGGGTTTCCTTGATAAAACCGGGTGGACCTACCCCAAGTAAAACATGGCCCCCCAAAATCACCCCTAAATTGTGGAAATTTCACCTAAAACCTAAGTGCTTGGATTGTGTTTTCTCTCCCCTCTGCCTCCAGACTTGGGCCCTTTGGGTTTTCCCAAAATAAAAATGAAAAATTTTATTTTCATTTTGAAAAAAACACCTTGGACCAATGGAAACAGCCCGTTCTTTTTCTCCTTGCCCCCGGGGAAACCCCCTCTGGTTTTGTCTTTTTGGTTTTTGTTCATTACCCTGAGATAATGACTTTTGGGGTTTTCCCTTGGGCTGAAAGCCAAAATTAAATAAAGTTTAAACAGAAAATAAAAAATTGGAAAAGTTTTTTTTAATGACCCCAATTTAATAAAGGGGTTTAAATTTTTGAATTCAATTACTGGAAAAAAAAAAACTTTTGGTGATTTATATAAATTTTTAAAAAAGAACCATTTAGTTGTATTGTATAAATTGTATGGTTTAGTGGTCCAGTAAAATTTTACGGGGGTGTATTGAAAGTGTTACAGTATGCTTTTTGTGAATGTAAAAAAAAACCCCTACCCCAAAAAAGTTAAGGTAGGCTTTTGGGGAAAAATTTTTTTTTAAAACTTCGGGAAATGAACATAAAATTTTTTTGCATTTTTTTTAAAATGCTTTTTAAATGGGGGCCCCTTTCTTACTTTAAAATGAAATGCCCCAAACCTGTTCAGTGTTTCTTTTACTTTTTGCACAAACTGTGATCTTAAAAAAGGGAAAGCTTTAATGGAAAAATTCCCCAAACAGGGGTTTGATCCCTGAATCACCCAATAAATTTGGGGGAATTCTTTTTTGTTTTGGGGGAATTTTAAAAAATTCCCCCTCAAAAAATGTTCCCATTTTGTTTTTCAGGGGGACCAAAACAACCCCTTTAAAATTGATAAAACACTCCCTCCCCTTTGCGAGCCTTCAACCCGGATGCTCTCGAGGAAAGTGGTCATTTGAGCTTAGACTGTCCCCGGGAGTGTCATAAGGGGTTGAAAAAGATAAAAGGGGGATGGAAGAATCTCGGGAAGGGGCAAAGAAGTGGAAAACCTTTGGCTCCATCCCCCAAAACTGATAAACCAATTCTTTGTAAAACCAAAGCCCGGGAAAAACCGGTGGGGATTTGCCAAAAAACTCCAGGCCCTTTTAAAGGGAAAGGGGGGAAAGGAAACCCAAAAGTGTCCCGTGGGGCCCTTTGGTCCCCAAAAATTCCCTAAGTGTGGTTACGTGCTAGATGATTTTTGCCCACCCCCCCGACACAGGCCCCCATATTTTTGAATAAACCAGGGGGCTTTAAAGTTGGAGAGGGACCAGGGGTTCCTCAAGCGGGTTCAGTGATAAAAAGTCAATTCACTTGAGCGAAATTTTTGGCCCCCAACAACGTGGGCTATGCTTTCCCCTGGACTTTTTCCCCCCTGTCTTTAAAGCCCGCAGACCCCGCGAAAATAAACTTTTTGAATGGTTGAAGGGGAACATGGGGTCCCTCTCCCCTCCCTTAAAGGGTGTTTGGGAGTTGGTGGCTTTTTTCCTCCATTCCCAGGGAAAAAAGAGGTATCAGGGGTAATGGACCCCCGGACGTCCCTTTTTTCCCTTTTCTGTGACTTTCCCCGTCTTCTCTTTTCTCTTTCCCAACCCTGTTTGAGGGACACTCTGGGGGCACTCTAAACTCAGTGCCCCTTTTTTCCATTGAGGGCACCCCTGGTGGAGCCTCGCAAGGGGGAAGTATTTTGATCAATTGTAGGGTGTTGTCTTGTTTCATGATACCCAAAATGGGGAAAGAAATTTGAGGGGGGTGAATTTTCCCAAAAAAATTCCTTGTTAGAGAACCAGAAGTTGTGAAAAAAAAGTACTAAAACTTTAAAAACGTGGGGAAAGTTATGAGTGCCCTCATTTAGTGATTTTAAAAAAATGTCAAAAAAATTTTAAAATTATCCTGAAATTTCAGAAAAAAAGGCCAAAAATATCCCAAAATTTTTTGTGATTTAGTTGTATGTGTCCCACAGTGGGGGGTTAATTGTAGGGAATAAAAGTATAGGGGGTGTTTTCACAGAGAACATATGTGTATGTGAGAAAGTAAATTTAAAAGTATAGATTTTTAAAACTTTTGAATGACCCCAGTAATGAAATTTTCCAGGGATAGGGGAGAACAGTTTTTTTCCCCAATGGCATTGAGCCCAAAAGCCCCAATCCCCTAAAAATTTTTAAACCCCCCCAAAACCCCCGTAAAATAAAGGGGGGTTTGGGGGTTTAAATTTTATAGTTTAAAAACAAAAGGAAAAGGGTTTTAAAAAGTCAAGGCAAAAAAAACAACTTTACAAAAGCAAATTCTTGTATTATGCAATATTTAGGGTATATCTCATAGATTTTATTGTTTAAAGACCCTTCCCACTGGCCCGTAGCAAAAAAATAATGGAAAAATCCTGTTTTATGAAAGGAGAAGGCAATAGATTTGGATCCTCAAGGCACTTTTGAAGTTCACCTAGGAAATAGCTGTAATGAAGCCCAAAATTTTTTTGAAGAGGGCAGTAAAAGGGTTTGTAAAAGACCAATAAGATTAATGTTACAAAATAATAAGAAATAATTAACAAAGACATAAACAACATATTTAAATGGGTTGTGCCACTATGCACATTCTATCCACATTATAACATTTTCCCGCTTTTTGGGGATCTCACTGTGGCCCCGCCACTGTTCTAAAATTTTGGGCCCACCTCTTTTCTCGTTGTCTTGTTGGGGGAAAGAAAACTTTGAAAGGGGCCCCAAAAGCCAAAATTTCGCATGAGACAAAAGGGGGATAGCCAAAGCTTTTACTCCATAAGTCTCGTACACAAACCCCCCATTTTAAACTGCCTCTTACTGCAGTTGTGTAGAGAGGAGGAAACCCGGAATTTTTGGGTCTTTTTCTTGGGTTTTATGGGGCTCCCAACAGTGTAACCCTCGTGCTTTAGACATTTTTTTCATCTATTGGTTGGACCCAAAAACCCTTTTAGGGGGGTTTGGGGCTGAAAGCTTAGGGGTCTGTGTTAAGCCCCCAAGGGCGGGTTCTGATTTAAAAATGATAGGGTCCCGGTCGGAAAGGGGAAAAATAAAAAGGGAAGATAAAAAAATAAATTTTAGGCGACCCGCAGAAAAGTGGCGTTTTTTGCCGTTTTTGGGGATTAAATGGGTTTTAAAGTGCGGCAAAAAAGTCGATTATTTAAAAAAAAAAAACTGGGTTGGGATAACGCTGAAAACTGGCCCCAAAAAGGGAATGGTAAAAGGCGTTTGTGCAATGGGCCGCATAGAATTTTCATTGGACGGAGGTGATAACTAGTAATGCTCCTCCCGTGGGATTGCAAGGGGGCGCAAGGAAAATATTTAGGGATTAAAAGTGTTGTCCCCAGGTATAATGGTTTTTTTGGGTTTGTAAGTCAGTTATTTATAAAGAATATGGGTAAAAAGTGGTTTGGGGCGCAAATAAAAAAAAAAATTTGGATTGGCGTGTTGGGCTGCCCCTTGTTTTTTTTAGTGTTTTTGCCCTATTCTTAAACCTAAAAGGGCGAGGGCACGCTATTTTTTGGTTTTAGACGATTTGGCAGGCAAGTGTGTCTTTACTTTATAGAAGAAGGTCATCAACATTAAATCAGTAGGGGTACAACTCTAGGCAGCCCCAAAAAAAATGATTTGGTCTAAAATTGTGTCGACAGTTACTTTAGTAGCAAAAATTGCTCAATAGCACTACAAAGGGTCTCAGTGTAGCCCAGACCTTAAAGGAAATGCAATGTTAAACATTAGAATCGTTGCCAAGATCCTCAATTCTGCGAATGGACAGCAGGGGATTTGTACATGGCCCGGGGGAGACGCTTATAAAGTTAGTGCGGGAAACCCAAAAAGGGCCCCATTATTTTTTTCCCAAAAGGCCACCCCTGTCTTGTGTTTTTATAGTTTGGTTTTTATAAAATTTAGCAGTACACCTACTTTGTGCCCGTTTTATATTTTGGGGTTATTTCCAATTTTAAATTTTTTCTTTCCTTATGTTTCAGGAAAATTCCTTGGGGCTTATGGTTGCTATAACCCTGTAGAGAAAAGGTGAAAATAAGCATAAATTATAACATAATAAAATATCTTAAATTTTCGAATGAAAGTTTTGATTCGAAAGCAAAGGGAATTATAGAATGGGGTTTTGGGTGTTAGTGTATTTAAAATGAACTTTGGGGGGGAAAGTATGAAAATTTGGCCGGGGCGAAGTACATTTATTTAGTTTTTTTCTGTGTTACTGCGCGATGTTGGGTGGCGAAGTGCGCTCTTTAAAAAACGTGTAAACTTCGAAAACCCCGGTCAGAAGAACCCCTTGAAAAAGGTTGCTGTAGAATGTAAAGGCTCACTTTTCGCCGCATTCTACATGGTTAAATTTTGAATGTGTTGCGTCCCCCCAGACGGGGCCCCTTCTGTTAGGGCCCTTAAAAAATGGGAAGTTTGCAGAATGACCTAAAACATAGGGGAGATGCTCCCAAAAAGGAGCCCGGACGGAGGGATTTTTTACGCAGAAAAAAAGCGAAAAGAAAAACCGATATCTGTCCCCTTTGTTCTAAAATTTTATTTTTGAATATGATTTATTTTTTTTTTTAAGTTACCAGCCTCAAAGGGTGTATATTGTGTTTCACAGAGCCAAGAGTTCAGGGACACTTTCCCGGTTTGGCTGTGGAGGGGTTGGCAGTGATTGGTGTCGCTTTGGTTTTAGTGAGTTTGATAGTGAGATGAGTTCAGGAATTTGTAAAATAGTGAAAAGGTGTGGACTTCTAAAGGGTTTTTAAAAATTGTCGTAAGTAATGAAAACAAGTCAATTTCAAATTAAGGAACAGGCAGGGAGGCGCCCCTTTTGGCCCCTTGTGGCCTGTAAGGGCGGGAAAAAGGTGGCAAAGGGAAGCTGGTGTAACAACCAGGGTTGAAAAAGAAAAAATCAAAAAAGCAATGTTTTTTTTTAAATATTCTTTTTTTTTAATTTTCCCCTAAATGTTTAAAGTTTCTTTGAAAAAGGGGTATTAAAGGGTTTTTTTCTTGAAATAAAAAGCTATGAAAGTAGATATTGGTAAGTATTTTTATCCTTCTTGTGTTTTACAATGAAAAAAATTGAATTGGTGAAGTGACATGTTAAATGTTAAAATAAGTTCTAATACTAAGTGGAAAATACAATATGATGTCATTACTCACTGCTTTCACAGATTTTGATTTCTTAGTAATACTTCGGCCTTAACACAAGTGCAGAAGAGTCATCAACTAATGTCCCATGTTAGGATTGACCTCCTCAAAAAAGGGTAAAAAAACACCCCAGTCTTTGAAGAGACTTACTATGTAAATGGGTAAAGGGAGCACCTACCCCCGTCCCTGTTTTCCCTTGGCTTCGCCCCTGTTTCCGCTTGGTAATCAGCTGGGGTCTGTTTATTTCTCTTCTTTGTGAAGTGGTAATAAGGAAGTCTTTCACCGATCCTTTAAGAAAAAAATTGCCAAAAATGATACAACACTGACAAATTTAAAAAAACTTTATATAGCCGTGATATTTAAAGGGCCACTCCAGTTTCTGTGTTTTCCTTTAGTTCATTAGAAATTGCTTCTAGATACACAGTTGCTTACCTGTAGATTTTAAAATGTTTCTCACTGCTCCCCATGGGTATCTGACCGGGACTTGAATTTTGAAATACCAGCATGATTTGTGTTCCCTTCTGGATTCTCTTGCTTTTTAGGAAAAATTCAAAGTCAGTTCATAGGAAAGAAAATTTTAGACAGATTTTTTGTCAATCAAAAAGCACGTGTTGTCGCAATCGGGGAAAAAGGCATGGGCTGATAAAAAGACTTTAGGCCCGTTCCCGGTGATTTGTGCAGGTTCAGCCATACTGGCGCCGTATTTCGTCTAGGAAATTTTGGGTTAGGTCTCTCCTCCTGCTGGCGAAAAACGTTTGGGGGGAGAAGTGCGTCAATTTTTTAGCGCCGGGTAATAATGGTTAGGGGCCGGGAGCTGCCAGCCCCCGCTGCCGGCGGGCAAAAAGCGGGGCGAAAATCCCTCCACAATAACCCGGGGAATAAGCGTGTGAACTGGCCCTTACATCAGCCCGAAATCATGTATGCAACTGCAGGTAAGCAAAGTTACAGGCTCTACCGTGTACCTAAAAGCAATATGTAATGAACTAAGGGAAAGTGAAAACCCCTGCACTGGCCGATCATAGCTAGCAGGGCTCGCAGCTGTGACCGACCTCCTCATTCACTTCTATGGGAGCTTTCAAAGATAGCCAAGTGTGTGCGCTCAGCTATGTTCAGAAGCTCCCATAGAAGTGAATGAAGAGGACAGACACAAACAATGCCCTTTTCATTCACATGCATGGACGGCTCGCTGCGAGCAACCTGTGCAGAGGTTTTTACTTCGTGGTAAAACCCCTTTAAATTCATCTTTGTGGTATAAACATAACACAGAAGGAACAAATACCCTGTGAAGATAATGGTATACACATCGCTTTAACAGAATATCTGAACAACCTTTTGTTTTTCCATTGGGAAAAAATTGAAAGCCTTAACAAAAATCTGGTATCAGCAGAAAAGGGACCTTGCAAATATACAGTCAGTCCCCTTTTAAATTAGAATAGATGTCCAGGGCAAAATTACATTCATCATAAAGATTGCCAGTATGCCCATTAAGTCATATGAGCTGTCTCAACTATTTATGGCGTCAAAAGGGTATACAAAATATACTTCCCTTATTGAGAAGCCACAGTTCCTGCTGACTGCTTTTACCGATCCACCAATGTTAATAATGACTGCAATTCGGGGATTACATTCCTTGACTGTTGTTCCAGTTTGGGGAATTAGTTTGGGATGCCTAGTTAAGGATTTGGAGGAGATTCCCCCCATGACCCTTCTCTTGAGTATAGCTATGAGCGTAGCTGTGCAACATTTGAATTTTAAGAAAAAAACAGTAACCAGTAGGAACTTCCTCACCACAAATAAATAAAGTGAGCAGTACATGCAAAGCCCCATATTTTCATATGGTCCGTGATATATTGTAAGCTCCTGCAAGCTTGGCCCTAACGCCTCATGTTTGATCTGTTAATAATAGCTTTTTTACTATGCAAGGTTTGTTTTTTGGCCGTACTTATACCCTCTACAGAATATGTTGGCGCTATATTAATAAAGATTGTTATCATTTATTGTAGATAGTATCATAGCAGTGCTGTGGCACAAAGTGCTGCATCTTTTGTGCATTGTGTTGTAGGTACACTTCATACAGTGGTCCCTCATTATACAATATTAAAGGGATTTTACCATAAAATAGAATTTACGTGGGAAGCTTGCAAACTAAATATCAAACATTTTCCCCATAGATCTTAAAAATTCTGCACCATTTTTGTTTTAGTTGCTACCTTAGTAATACATAAGGCGACATGTATGAAATTTGGCGTGGGGACAGCAAATTTCATGCGCATAAAAAAGGCTGCTAATGCGCCTGATTTATGAACCCGCTCTACTGCGGGTCATAAATCAGGTGCATTCCAGCGCTTGCATGACAGTTCTGATCAGGTATACCACTTTGAAAGTGGTATACCTGTTCTAATTTTAATGCGCCCAGAAATGCCGTAGCGAAGCTATAAATATGTAGCTTTGCTACGGTTCTAGCTGCGCCCGATATCGGGCTGTAAAGACACCAGATATCTGGTGCAGCCCTGTTCATAAATGTCGGCCATTGTGTACAGCTCATCTCTAGGGGATACGACCAGTGATGAGTGCTCCTTAGTCTTAGTTGCACATGCTCAGACATCACCTCTTTTCTCAGACAGCTACTGTCGGTCTCTTCCCAGCTTAGTAATCACATACACTCACTGCGGAGCAAGTGTTCACCCCCAGGTGCTGTCATTCTACTTCTGTCCTCTGTACTACTAAGTAATTAGTAAACTGTGCAAGGTATGTGCATTGAAGCTACTCACAGCACTCTACATAAACAGACCTTTGTTTGACTAGAGTGAGAACGCTGTGGGGAAAGACAGGGCCGTCTTAACAGCACTCTGGCCCCCTGGGCCGAGAGGTGTTCCCCCCTCCCCCCCCCCCATCCCCCCAAAAAAAGACTCAAAGTAACAAATATAAACATTACCAGCTCAGGTCACTATTACATGACAGAGACCACAGCACTAAAAAAATTTATAGTAGCAAAATAACCCCTGACACCAGGGCCCTCACGGAGACGTCCTGTCTGATCAGTCTTCTCTGAATCGTTCTTTTTCCCTTTTCCTTTCCGCCATAACCACTTCTCCGGCCGCCACTCGTCCCGCAAAATTTAAAAGGCAAAAACATCTTAGAATCCTCATTTTATCTGCACTTCACCACCTATTCCAAAACTCTGTTATAGGGCCCCACATCTAGTAAGTAGGTAGCAATTCTGACCACCATTATTGGGAGGCAGGGCCCCCGTAATGAAGGCAGGGGCTGTAATATTCCAGAAGGGCCCCCTTATATTAGAGGGCAGTAATAGGGCAGGTAGGGCAGGTAATTGCAGGCAGGGCATTTTATAGCCAGCAGGGCCCGTATTAGGCCCGGCAGGGCGGGATATGCTGGCAGGACGTATATGCCAGGCAGGGCTTAATAGCCAGGCAGGGGGAGTATATGCCAGGCAGGGCATTTTATAGCCCGGCAGGGCAGTATATGGGCCCGGCAGGGCAGTATATGGAGGGAGGGCAGTATATGGGAAGCAGGGCAGTATTATAGCCAGCAGGGCAGTTTATTGCAGGCAGGGCAGTATATGGGCCGGCAGGGGCAGTATATAGCCAGGCAGGGCAGTATATTGGGGAGGCAGGGGCAGTATATGGCCAGGCAGGGGCAGTATATAGCCAGACAGGCCAGTATATGAGGAGGCAGGGCAGTATATAGCCAGGCAGGGGCAGTATATGGGCAGGCAGGGCAGTATTGGGCAGGCAGGGCAGTATATAGCCAGGCAGGGCAGTATATGGGAGGCAGGGGGAGTGTATAGCAGGCAGGGGCAGTATATGCCCGCAGGAGTATATGGGAGGCGGGCAGTATATAGCCAGGAGGGGCAGTATATGGGCAGGCAGGGCAGTATATGGGCAGGCAGGGCAGTTATAGCCCAGGCCCAGGGTCAGTATTTGGTCAGGCAGGGCAGTGTATAGCCAGGCAGGGGCAGTATATGGGCAGGCAGGGCACTGTATAGCCATGCAGGGGCAGTATATGGGCAGGTAGGACCAGTAGTTTTAAAAAATAAAATAAAAATCTTACTCACCTGATTTCCCTCCTCTTCTCCTCGTCCGGAGCCGGTGGCCGCTCACAGCAGACTGCAGGGCCGCGGAGCAGGCGCGCGATGACGTCATCAAATCGCGCGCCTGCCCCACGGTCTCCTGGGAGATGAACAGATGGGATCATAAGATCCCAGCTGTTCAGCCTCGGCAGCTGCCTGCACCGCGCAGTGCAGGCAGCGGCCGTGATGGCTGCATGGCTGGGTCAGTGACCCGGCCATGCAGCCGTGGGATGAAGGGGGACCTGCGCCACAGACCAGCGCGGGTACTCGGGGCCCGCCAGGGGGAAACTCCAGCCTCCCCTGCCGACGCTCCGAGCCGGCGCTGCGGCCCGAATCCCGGCTGTCGCTCCACTGGGCAGAGTAGACGACTGCCCGGGAGGGCCCCCTGAGATCGTGGGGCCCCCGGGCAATGGCTTACCTGGCTCAATGGAAGAGACGGCCCTGGGGAAAGACATGGTGATGTTAACCCTGCTGGACCACATGATAAGCAGTTCAAACAAATCATATACGCCCCCTTTGAACACACTGAAAGCTTAAGCAGAACAAACCAGACATGAAATGCATTCGTGGTAAAAACCCTTTAATTGGGTGGAAAACTATTAATTGCTTTCAAGGCCCCAAAATGTCACAAATTATTATGCAAAATAAATATTATGCAGACAACTAATACAGGTGCTGGGAGCTGGAAGTCACTTTCTATGCTGAGGATAGGAGCTTCTTTACATCTTGTACTTTACATACAATGTACCAGAAGAAAGAAAGTATGGCCCTCACCTGGTGCCCATAGGAGCTGCTCATCCTAGAACAATACAGAACATGCAGTACCACACTGTACTGTAGAGACCCACTACTAGATCACCACTTACTGCATGCACCTCACTAATACAAATGTTTTACAAGCAATGTTCATGATAATTGACATATAACCCATTGTATGCCGAAATTATTGTATCCTGAGGCCACTGAAGGACTCTCTGTACATGGTTAAGACACTTTTTGTAAATGGTCAGAATAGAGTTGTGGCTTAGCCAAAGATAGGAATGGTTTTGCGGGAAGGAGGGCTGTGGTCTCCATGCAACATTTTGCACCAAAATCAGGCCGTAATTACAACAATTCTAAAGATGTGCCATACTTATCAAACAGCATGAGCTAATGTGATAAATCTAGTGAATTCTTAAGACAGCCGTATTTTTAGACCGAAATAGTAAATACAGTCATATGAAAAAGTTTGGGCACCCCTATTAATCTTAATCATTTTTAGTTCTAAATATTTGGGTGTTTGCAACAGCCATTTCAATTTGATATATCTAATAACTGATGGACACAGTAATATTTCCGGATTGAAATGAGGTTTATTGTACTAACACAAAATGTGCAATATGCATTAAACCAAATTTTGACTGGTGCAAAAATTTGGGTACCCTTATCATTTTATTGATTTGAATACTCCTAACTACTTTTTACTGACTTTCTGAAGCACAACATTGGTTTTGTAACCTCACTGAGCTTTGAACTTCATAGCCAGGTGTATCCAATGATGAGAAAGGTATTTAAGGTGGCCAATTGCAAGTTGTTCTCCTATTTGAATCTCCTGTGAAGAGTGGCATCATGGGCTCCTCAAAACAACTCTCAAATGATCTGATAACAAAGATTGTTCAACATAGTTGTTCAGGGGAAGGATACAAAAAGTTGTCTCAGAGATTTAACCTGTCAGGAACACTGTGAGGAACATAGTAAGGAAATGGAAGACCACAGGGACAGTTCTTGTTAAGCCCAGAAGTGGCAGGCCAAGAAAAATATCAGAAAGGCAGAGAAGAAGAATGGTGAGAAAACAGTCAAGGACAATCCCCAGACCACCTCCAAAGAGCTGCAGCATCATCTTGCTACAGATGGTGTCACTGTGCATCGGTCAACAATACAGCACACTTTGCACAAGGAGAAGCTGTATGGGGAGAGTGATGCGAGAAGAAGACGTTTCTGAAAGCACGCCACAAACAGGGGTCGCCTGAGGTATGTAAAAGCACATTTGGACAAGCCAGCTTCATTTTGGAAGAAGGTCCTGTGGACTGATGAAACAAAGATTGAGTTGTTTGGTCATACAAAAGGGCGTTATGCATGGCGTCCCAAAAACACAGCATTCCAAGAAAAATACTTGCTACCCACTGTAAAATTTGGTGGAGGTTTTCCCTCATGCTTTGGGGCTGTGTGGCCAATGCCTGGCACCGGGAATCTTGTTAAAGTTGAGGGTCGCATGGATTCAACTCAGTATCAGCAGATTCTTCAGAATAATGTACAAGAAAACAGTGGGTGAATTTGAAGTTAGCCCGGGGAAAGGATATTTCAGCAAGACAATGATCCCAAACACAGCTCCAAATCTACTCGGGCATTCATGCAGAGGAACAATTACAATGTTCTGGAATGGCCATCCCAGTCCCAGACCTGAATATCATTGAACATCTGTGGGATACTTTGAAGCGGGCTGTCCATGCTCGGCGACCATCAAACTTAACTGAACTTGAATTGTTTTGTAAAGAGAATGGTCAAAAATAACTTCATCCAGGAACTGATTAAAAGCTACAGGAAGCGACTAGAGGCTGTTATTTTTGCAAAAGGAGGATCTACTAAATATTAATGTCACTTTTCTGTTGGGGTGCCCATACTTTTACACCGGTCAAATTTTGGTTTAATGCATATTGCACATTTTGTGTTAGTACAATAAACCTCATTTCAATCCGGAAATATTACTGTGTCCATCAGTTTTTAGATATATCAAATTGAAATGGCTGTTGCAAACACCCAAATATTTAGAACTAAAAATGATTAAGATTAATAGGGGTGCCCAAACTTTTTCATATTACTGTATGCCTCACTGTGTTCTACAAAATTAATTACTTTCATGATTCTAATATATTTGAATGGAGAATTTTAAAAATATATATTTGAGTGGAGGCCAACATAGTTATCTTTAGGAACTTCTTATTATCATTTGTTTATCCGACTGGAGTCCTAAGGGACTGCACACTCACTTAAAGATGGGTGAAATAATTAGCAAGGACTCAGGATTTTTAGAATGAACAAATCTTTGAAAAATTCAATTAATGATTATCTCAGAGGAGTCATAGATAAGAAATGGTTCATTACTCATACTACACACTGCAATAAATTCTGTTGCCACCCAGCTGATTTCCCATTGTAATGCAACATAATTATCAAAGCGCATGAGACAAGTAATGGTACCAGGATTTTAATTACATTTGGTGGCAGTGATGCAGCAGATTGCTGCCCAAATAAAGTAATACAAATTCATGACATATGCTGTATATGTAAGTGTGTATGGTGTGGGCTCCAATACCGGGTGTTATACAGCTGACAAATACTGTCAGATATTTGGATTAGTGACTACAGAGTCTGAGGGGCTAGAGAGAGGGATGGGACTCCTAATGAAGGCCTCCAGCCTTGCCATGATAGTACTCCTAGTACATTCTGTCAAAAAATGGTAATTTGATTATACACTACAATACAGTGAAAGTAAAAAATAAAAGTGAATGTTAAAAAGAGTCTACAAAAATTTTTAAAAATGTATAAATATATAAAAAATCCCCTTTTCCCATTTATTATATAAAATAATTAAACAATAAAAAAATAAACACAATTGGTTTAGCAGTATCTGTTTGATCTTTTATTTAAAAAAAAAAAATGAATGTTTTTTATGCACTCTGTCTCTCAGAAAAAATTGAATGAAACGTGGTTAAAACAATCTACCAAAATGGGAGAGAAATCACTAAATCACCCTACAAAAAAAATTAGGACTTTTGTACTTGCCATAAAATCCTTTTCTCATCCGATTCATTGGGGGACAAATCGTCCGGAGGGGTCTCTATTTTGTGGAGACGTTGTCAGGGCCATTTGGATCGTCACTGTCACTGAATGATTCAGGCGTTCCAATCCCCTTTGGTCTTTCTAGGGGGTCCGCATAGAGACTGGTGGTATGTAAGGCCAACATTCCCAACAGGATTCAGTCTGCAGTCTATGAAGTCTAAAGTCCAAGAGTAAACCTCTCCCATTTCAGGGCACCATTCTTTCCACTCGAACGGTTGGCGCTTCTTGCAGCCTCATGCTTTGGCTTACCGGGTCTGCAAGGTTGCGACCTGGGTGTTAGCTCATATAATTTTTATGAACTTCTGCCGATATATGGGCCTCGGCTGACGAAAGCCTTGGCTGCAAGATACCTCGAGTAGTGGTGTGCTAACTGTTTCACACCACGGCAAATGGTGTCTTTCGAATTTTTTACCCACCCTCAAGGTGTGCTCTTGGACATCCCAAGGTCCTGTGTCCCCCAATAATATTGGCGAGAAATTAGTATCTCTGTATTTATCGTAAAATCCTTTTCTCATCCGATTCATTGGGGGACACAGGTCCCTTCCTCTTTGTATTATCATCTTTTTCCGAGCCCCATCTGGCGTTTTCTCCTCCGAATCAGACAATGGTTTATCTACTTTACTATGGCTTTAGTACCAACTGACTAGCCTGGTGTCAGGAGGAGGAGGGATACAGTCCATTCAGATGGAGCCAACACGTTTGGTCCTGCCTAGTGTCAGCCTCCTAGGGCGAGGGTCTATGTCCAAGGTACTGTGTCCCTCAATGATATTGGTGAGAAATGAGCCTCATACAGCCCAATTGAAAAACTTTTTTTATACTAAAACTGGGAAAACAAAAAACTGTATCAAGTTGGCACTACTGTATTCATACTGACCTGCAGAATAAAAATTTTATTTTTACTGTACAAAAATTATGTAAAAAAAATCCCTAACAAATGGCAGAATTCCATTCATGTTCTTTAGGTTTCTCAAATAAAACACAGCCCGTAAAAAACAAACCCCCATTCTGCTATGTAGGTGGACTCTTGAAAGGTGAAGAGGAAGGAAGTTTGCTGTGATTGCAAAGGGTAAATAAGTATTTAAATGGTGTTGGGGTTCAGCGCCATCACAGGGACCACAGACACGGCAAAGTTCAAATTTAAACATGTTTTATTGCATAAGTCCGTAGATAACATAAATGGCTTGTATTCAGCAGGGTGCAAACAAAACAGAAAGGCAGCCTTGCATCAGGCTCCACCCAGGTTAACATACACTTGTTAAAGGAGTTGTCTCATTACAAGCTTTCAGCCTACCTCAGTGTCCCTGACAGTTGAATTCAGGGGCGTGCTTCTTGTCTGCCTCTTCTCCTCCCTCTTCCCCACTCCCCTCAGCACACAGACAGCTCTCCTCCATAACTTCTATACAGCAGGGGGAGGGCGAGGGGGTTTGCTGCCAGAGTTAATTTAACCCTGTGTGTGCCTGCCTAGGTCTGCTGCAGGCTGCTAAATCAGCTGTATTAGGGCTGATCTATGAGTGTGGAGAGGTCTGTGAAGCTGTGATTGCTAATAGCAGAGCAGAGGGGATGTAAGTGTTCCTATACCCCCTGCTTAGCATACAAATCTCCACATCTCCAGCAACAACAAACCCTATCAGAACAGACACAGGGCAGCTGGGAAGTGTTACTATACTCAGGATGTGTCACTAATACAGCAGAGCATGAAGCGTTCACATGCCCCTGATCTGTTCTATTAGTATAGTCACAGCTCCACAGACACATCATGATTATAGTAACACACAGGGTCACTGCTGTCACATCTATTGATCAGCCTCTGCTCTCCTCAATCTGTGTAGAGAGCAGGAGGAAGCAGGCAGACACAGGGTTAATCCAGGCCACACAGCTACACATGGGGAGTAGAGCCCTCCCCCTCCCTCTACTACAGAAGCATTCTGTGCTGGAGGGGCTCTCTGCTCTTACCTGTATTCTGAAGGTGATGAGTCATCAGACCTGACAGCCAGTGAGATAAAGATCAACAGGTCAGCTGCTATAGAGATTTGAGAAGCTGATGTACTACTACTAACAGGGATAGCTCAAAATCAGTAGGACATTTGTAATGAACATATATTACAAAGCTGCTTGTTTTTTAAAGATCTTTTAATTAAAACCCAATCATTGTAGCGAGACAACCTCTTTAAGCTCACCAACAGAGTCTCAGGCAGTGCGTAGGATGCTGTTAAATAGCTTCTCTGGACAGATCAGCCCAGCAGACCTTCTCCACACAACTCCAGGCTTGGAGTCACACACCACCCACAAGACACCTGACTTCCTGGCTTCACAGGCTAGGGAAAACCCGGGATGGATATGTGAGAGCAGTCATCCCACCCAACTCTAAGACTGCTCCAGTAAAAGCCGGCCCGGAACACCACTGCTCTAAGCAGTGATGCCAAAATAAAAAACATGTCTGTAACCTAAGGTTACAGACCTATACACCCGGCTTACTTCACCGCAGCCCTAAACCATGGTGACACATATCAGCCCTCGATGACCAGAGTTAGAACAGTTCTCATGTCCTGTTTTCCTAGACTGTCAACCACCTCACCCTGCTCTAATAGCCTTGGTCGGAATGGTGACTTCATTCCCTGCTGTGTCTGATCAGCAGGATGGGCTTGTTTTTTTTCTTATTCACAAACTTTGAAGGGTTTTTTTCACTAAAAAGATTAGCTTTTAACATAAAGGGACAAATAACTGAAGACCTTTTCTAAATATATTGGTCTTTTGATTTTATATTATTAATGAGATAAGAAATATTTTTAATATTTTAATGAGTACACACAGGTTTCTATGGTTACCTGACCATAACACAGCTATCTGATTAGAGCAGAGAGCAGGGAGTGGTGCTCAATTTGAGCAGACTAATTACCTCTAACAAGATTAGCTTTTGTTTACATCGTTACATTAAGGCTATGTTCCCACGGCTTATCCACGGCGAATTTCACCCGCAATTACGCCATGTGCCGTGCAGCGGGGGCGGGGCGTTGGCAGCTCGCCGTCCCCATAGACATTCATTATCCACAGCGCCTATCCCGCTGTGAATAATTGACATGTCACTGAATTTCGCGAGCGGGGAGAGGAGACGGAATCCATAGTTCTCTATGAGAACTGTGGATTACCGTAATGACTGGAACGGATTTCAGCCTTATTTCGCGCAGTACGGCACAAAATACGGAACGAAATACGTCCCAAAATAAGCCGTGTGAACATGGCCTAAGGGTGCTTTCACATAGTGCTTTTTAATGCTTTTTTTGTGCACAGCAATTAACGCGTACATTGCTGCACAAAAATTGTGGCAAAATTGCTGTAAAATCGCTTAAAAAACGCACCGTATGAAAGCACCCTAACAGAGCAGCTAAATATGCTAATCACTGCTATAGAACCACTCACAGCCTGTAACACCAGAGTGAAAGAAAAGCTGTCTGTGACTGTGAAACTCCATGATAAGAAAGGCACTGTAGAATTATGCCCAGCATTTAAAAACCCTCCATCAACGATGACCCTCCAACATGCTCAGTTAAGAATAGCAAAGCTGACTTGTCAGTCACTGCCGTAGAACTGCCCAAAGCCTGAACAGGAAGTGGGAGCCTGAAGCTGGCTTTGAAGAGCAGGCTCTGTGGAACAGCCTGATGAGAGCCACTTAATCAAAATTCAAGCCAGTGGATACTGTACAAAGTACTTGATCTTACCTCTACGATTTGACCCAAGTCTTCGACATACATCTTTTCAGTTTCTATTAATTCCATTAAGACATACCTGCAATAAGGGGTAAAACAAAATAAAAAAAAATATTAAACATAATGAAAAACAGCAGAGCCTGATGTAATGTTATGATCAACTGGATTGGAAGTAATGACTAAATCATGGTTTATAAGTCTGTTACAACTTGTCACGGCCAAAGCTTTTCTCCACCTTTATCTGTAAACAGTGACCAATGCTGCTATCTGTCCTTGATAAAATTGATAAAGAAGGGGCCTATCTGTCCTTGATAAAGAAGGGGCCTACTCATTTGGTGAAAGATAGGAACTAGTAATGTGCAGGGGGGGGAGGGGGTTAATGCTTTGGCTGTGTAGGGCATCCCTGACAGTGGCAAAAATGGACACTGCATATTTGGTATCATTGGTAAAAATACAAGAAAACAATAAGACGACTTCCCCACTGGATCAGATGCTGACAATGCGCAGCAGCAATGCAAACAGCAAGGCTGCAGATGACAGAAATCAGCAAGTAATCCTAATGTAGATTCTACTAATGCTACTAAATGAGGCCTCTATCTATGCAGATATACTAGCAGCATGTTATTATATTTTCATATACCCTAAGTAGGGCCCATAATCTCCCACTGAGCTGATGAAATATAAAAGACAAAAACACACATTTTGGGTGAGTTGCATATTTTACAATGGATTTACAGTGTGGATTCAACACAGCAAATCCATCACAAATAACAGTGTGAGACAGGTTAGTGGGATCTGAAGATCAGCGCACGTGGATTTTAATTTGGAATTGCAGCAAAGTTGAAGGTTCATCACGTGTGGAATCAACCTCAAAGTGTTTGTCAAGAAATTCTACGGGACAAAAACATTAAGGCTGGATTCACACATAATGGATTTGTTGCAAAATAAGTGGCAGAATGCCCAACCGGAAAGGTACAATGTTAATGAATTGGATTTTTACAATCCCCATTAAAGGGGTTGTCTCACTACGTTCCTTAATTTTACCTTAATCCTGCTTTTTTGCTTTCATTTTGAATTCAGGGGCGTTTACTGGCTTATACTATGCTGCAGTAGAAGCCAGGTCTGTAGCTATAGCAACCAGTGCTGACAGCCTATCAGGATAGATCAAACAGGTCTGTAGCTATAGCTACCTGAGGAGCTGATGCAGCCCATACAAGAGGGGATATCTAGGAATAGGTAGGACACTGCTAATGGACACATATTGCAAAGTGACTTGTTTTTGCAAGATCTATTACATAAGAAGCAATCCTTGTAGTGAGACAAACCCATTAATTTACAACATAAGAAATCTGCAGCAGGTTCTAGCCATAGTTTTCACGTTGATTGTTAATCTGACCTAAGTGGGCATTGTGCCTGCTGCACCTGACACAGGCTGATGAAAAGGGCCATGTGGATCTCATGATGCAGTTCAACTGTGGCTTAAAGGGGTTGTGTGAGAAATTCCAAAAAATAAGATCATATAGTGCAGTAATACTAAAGATAATCCGTAACTACCTCTCACAATGCAGTGTGTGAATGACTTACAAACACAGTTATATCATATATTATTGCTTTGCTGGATCTTTCTCCTCACTGGACCAGTGGGCGGAGCTACAGTTGCTAGGTGCGCTCTATGAATTACATGAAACTACATGTCCCACAACAACCTAATTACCCCAGCTGATCTGTAGAGTCTATATTCACACCAAATATATATATATACATCATATATTATTAGGTACATGTACCAATCTATTTAACACTTAATTTATAATTAGAATAGTATGTGGTACAGCCCTCAGTGCATTTAAGGCATGTTAGACCATGGTCAAGCATCTGACTGAGCACTCACATCCCAGTGATTTAGTAGGCAGGAAGAAAGGTCTATTTGAGTGCTTTGCTAGAACGTCCGGGCCATTTTGTTTTCTATAGAAATTTTCCCAGAAAAAGGGCTGGTTCTGAGTTTTTCATAAACTTTGTCTGATCATCTGATTTTCTCTTCCCGAGAACCCTTAAGGGTTTCCAGGGTTAGATGTGAGTCCGAAAAAGAAACAACAGTCCAATGGAGGACGGCAGTCGCTTGCTGGAACGAAAGCCCAGTTGAGGAGAGGATTCAAGCCAGCTGGGATACTGGTACACTGAATAGAAAGGGAAGTGACTCCCCTTAAAATAGATGTTACAAGCAAGCTGCAAAAAGCATCACTCTATAAAACACAGTAAGCAGTAATGAACTTTGATGGCAGGATTGCTAACAGAGAGAAAACCAAGACCAGGGTAAAGGCGACTCTTTCAACTAAGCTACAGGATAACTGAGGCCTCCAATTTGAGCCCAAGCTTATTGAATTGGACAGTAAGAAGATTGAAAAAAACTTGCCATGGACCTGATGAGGCACGATTTCTGGGTGCGGGGGTCCTTCGGTTGTAGGGTCAGAAATTTCTCTCAAAACACCCTGGGGAAAAACATGGCAGTGCATCCTGGCACTTGTAATCAACGGTTCAGGCATGTAGGGTCTTGGGTGTCATAGGTGTGTGTTTGGGGAAATAATGTCTCATCTGTCCAAATTCCCCTTTTTGGTTTTAGGTTAACCAATTTGAATTGCCCTACGTTTCAATGCAACATCAATATAAATGGAATTTATGTGCCCCGGGTATATATTGAGGCGTTTGAGAAAAGTGGTTCCAACTCTAAATCTAGCATGTGATAATTAAAGTGGCACGTGAGTGTATATATGTATAATGTATGAATGTTACATCGCTCAGTCTCCTTTCTTTACGAGCCGTCCCTCACACCACAGGTCTGTCAGGCTGATGACACGTCACATGCTCAGCTAGGTCAGTCAGCCTAAGCAGGAAGTAACTCAGAGTCTGTCCTACTTCCTGTAGGACAGGTTTCTGCTGAGGAAGTAGCCCGACGGCCATTTTGTCCTTCTATAATAATTATTCCCTAGACAAAACGAGCAGACTTTTCTAATTAAATGTATTTAGGAATTTTTTCATTAAGACATGTAGTTTATCGATTTAGTTTTCTTCTTTTCCCGGAGAACCCCTTTAAAGTATCTCCATGTGATTTTCTGCAGTGGTGACGCTCTCTTTGGCCAAAGCCAGAAGACAACAGAAGACCAATGGAGAGGACTGGTAGACGCATTACTGGAACGAACAGCAGTTCAGAGGAGAGGTTTTTTTTTATTTCCTTCCAGCCCCAGCTCCATACTGGACATTAAAAAAGGGGAAGTGGACAAACCCCTTTTAAAATAGATGTTACAGCAATGCTGCAAGAGCAATCAGCTACATTTATTAAAACACAGTAATGGACAGTAATGAACACTGTGATTGCCTGCATGGACTTGCTAAAAAGATGACAAAACTCAAATGAGCTCTAGGGAAAAAAGAGCTTGTATCTTTAACACCGCCTACTGGATTTGATGTCCCGTCCAGTCACATCTAACCCATTAAAGAGCCTTGAAACATTATTTAATTTGAAGCTAAGCCAGTGGATTTCTCATAATGAAAAGCTTCCCATCCGCAGACAGCTGTTTCAGTGCACAGTAGGCTTCTGGCTCGTCGAGTGAGAGTCCTTTGATGTTGCTCTAGGTGGTAAAATTTCTCCTCAGAGAAAGCACCATGAAGATGTAAAGAGATTTATACACCATGCAGTGCTCCATGGGAAAAATCAATATTCAAATAAGCTGTAATAAACACTTTTACCGGCTTGGCTTAAAAACCCCAGTCATGTTTCAAGGGTCTTTAAAGGGAACCTGTCACATAGGTTGTGCCCCCCTTTCTGAGGACAGCACAAGCTAATGTCAGACATGCTGTTTCCAGCACTGTGCCCCTTATTCTGTAGTTTTAGAGCATTTAATTCTCAAATCTTATTCATGAGCAGGTGTTAGCCCCGCCCACTGACAGTTATTCACATGTTTCTAACTATTCCAAGTAAAAATAAAGAATGATTATGTGCACAGGGTAGTAATATATGAGTGCTTTGTGGAAAAGAGTAATTCCAACTCATAAATCATAAGAGTGAATAATTCCACAGCACACGTAGGTATATATGCTTATAAATTCAAAATGTATATACTGTATATACTCGAGTATAAGCCGAGTTTTTCAGCACAAAAAATGTGCTGAAAAATCCCCCCTCGGCTTATACTCGAGTCACTGTCGGCGCTCGGGCGCTGCGATGGCCCGTGCGCCGACAGGGACGCTTCAGTTATATGCGGCTCCTCAGGGAGCGCAAATAACTGAATCCCGAGTCAGCTGACCGTGTCCGGGCGCTGCGATGGCCCGTGCGCTGTCAGCTATCTCTTCCCCTGCATGCGACTCCCCCGGAGCGCATACTGGTGAAAAGATATCACTGCGGTGCAGAGAGCGAGCGCTCCCTGCTCCGCAGTGGACTCCGGGCGGACGTTTCCGGCACAGGCAGCATGTGTCATCACGCTGCGTGCGCGGCCTGATGACATCACCCGCCTGTGCCGAGAAGATGGAGGAGCGTGCCGGGAGACGGAGCAGCGGGGGATCGAGGTAAGTGGTTGTTTTTGTTTTAAAAACGATGCCTATACCTGCCATCCTAGTACTCTCCTCATACCTGCCCTATACCTGCCTAGTACTATCTATACCTGCCTATACCTGCCCTATACCTGCCTAGTACTGCCTATAAACTGCCTATACCTGCCTAGTACTGCCTATAACTGCCCTATACCTGCCTAGTACTATCTATATGCCCTGCCTACGCTTGTACCTGCTCCTATAACTGCCTTAGTACTGCCTATACGCCTTACTTATACCTGCCTAGCACTGCCTATACCTGCCTAGCACTGCCTATACCTGCCTAGCACTGCCTAGTAATGCCTATACCTGCCTAGTAATGCCTATACCTGCCTAGTAATGCCTATACCTGCCTAGTACTGCCTATACCTGCCTAGGGGACCTAGACCTGCCTATTGGCTGTCTAGGGGGACCTATGCCTGCCTATACCAGCCTATAACGACCTATACCCTGCCTATGAGGACCTATACCTGCCTATGGGGGCAATTGCCTGCCTATAGCCTGCCTAAGGGGACATAAAGCTGTCTATACCAGCTTATGGGATACATTTAACTGCCTATACATGCCTATAACCTGCCTATGGGGGACATTAAACTGCCTATATCTGCCTATGGGTGACATTAAACTGCCTATACCTGCCTATATCTGCCTATGGGGGACATGAAACTGCCTATACCAGCCTATATCTGCCTATGGGGGACTATAAACTGACTATACCTGCCTATGGGGGACATTAAACTGCCTATGTAATTTTATTGGTATTTTTATTTTTAAAATTCACCAGTAGCCGCTGCATTTCCCACCCTAGGCTTATACTCGAGTCAATAAGCTTTCCCGGTTTTTATGGCAAAAGTAGGTGCCTCGGCTTATACTCGGGTCGGCTTATACTCGAGTATATACGGTATGTGATAATCAAAAGAGGTTAACAATGTTAGGTTACAGAGAGCGTATTTCAATAAAACAGATAAGTGATCATATGTTCAACATATATAGATCATGTAGTATATGGCTTGAGGAAACCGTGTGGGAAAAAAACAAAACACAAAAAAAACACTTATCTGTTCTATGGAACAGATAACATTGTTAACCTCTTTTGATTATCACATATATAAATTTTGAATTTATAAGCATATATACCTCTGTGTGCTGTGTAATTATTCACTCTTATACAAAGAAATAGGTTTATCAGTTGAATTGGGTGGGGATAGCCTCAGGTGGGCGGGGTATGAAAAAACAGACTCTTTATATGACTCCTTTCTGGCTGAAAACTGCAGATTTGAGCACTAAATACTCGAAAACTGCTGCATCTTACAGAATAAGGGACACAGCACTGGAAACAGCAGGTCTGACACTAGCTTGTGCTCTCCTTAGCAAGGGGGGCAAAAACTATGTGACAGGTTCCCTTTAATGGGTGTGATGTGACTATAATGGACATCACTACTAATATGTGGTGCTAGGGATCCTAGCTCTTTTTTATAGCTCATTTGAATAATGCATTTTCCCATGGAGCATTGCACAGCCTCAGGGTCTCCATTCCCTTTTAAGCTACTTTCACCAAGGAGAAACTTTCGTTTTCTCTAAAAAGGCTGCATAAGTGGTGTTCAGTCCATTTTACCACTGGTTCTAGGGTTGTATAGCGGTTGATCTGTAACTGTTTATTACCAATGTAGTGTGGTTATTTGCAATCAAAAGGAAAACCATAGATAACATGTCACCATGGGGATTTGCTAAATACAAACTCAACACTCCTATGAAAATATCAGCTCTGCTATATATAAACTTCATGATTGTATGTGTCCACATATATAAGAAAAAACAAATTGGGAAGGCCACTCAGCAACACCAGCAATCTAGCCGGTCACGCTCTCTTGTTCCTAAAATAGAGTTGGTACGTAAATGTCATCACTTTCAGAACTAATGAGGGGTGTTTGGCTGCAGTGACAGCCCACATTAAACACTACGACTCTGTAATCACAGCTCTCAGGCTGAAGCCATGCTCCGAATCAAAGGGAAGAGAGGAAAAAGCCTCTAACTGGTCACATCCCTCGGAACACACTTCCATTATCAGCTACTTGGGAAAATCCTCTAATAAGTCTGAGGCAATTATCAGCAGACCAGCATTTCCCACCATACACAACTACAGGCAGTCCCCGGGTTACAAACGGGATAGGGACTGTAGGTTTGTTCTTAAGTTGAAATTGTATGTAAGTCGGAACAAGTATATTAATTAAATGTAATTCCAGCAAAAAAAAAATTTTTTTAGTTTTGGATAGTGCAGGGAACAGCTTTTAGTTTTGTTTTGCTGTCTGTGCCCTTGTTTAGAAGATTTCACCTACCGTTCTGTATCTCGTGTGCAGCTGTGGCATGCTGGCACTTGGTTATCATGGGGTGTGACTCAGTGTTGAATGTCAGCCACATCCCATAAGTCTCCGTTTGTAACTAGGGGACGTATGTAAGTCGGGGACTGCCTGTATTTATATCACTGCCCCTAATTTAGGGCATTTTATTTTCCCTGTCTTTTTATCTGTTTCTTAGTTATATTGGTTTCTAGTGAAGTTAGCGGTCAAGCAATGTAATCACCCACCTTTCTCCACATCTAAAAGGTATATTTTCTGAGCAATATGATAACCCATGTTGTACGTCACTATTGCCACACAACTCCAAGCACATTTAAGAGAGGTGAGAGGCAGTGTCACATCAGACCATTCAAAACCATTCACATCAGTGTGGTCTGCGTGCTAGACGACATTAACCACACTAACCACCAGGCATCATCTTGCAAGGGCCAGGAAGCATGTACGCTGGATGAGGGATCAGTTGTCCTCAGTGCTGTTCAGTGATGTAAGTCAAGTCATTCTGAGCAGAAATGATGGCCGCCAACAATGCTGGAGACGTCAAGGAGAGCGTTATCCACCAGCCAGATGAGGTACTGGTCAGGTGTCCTTGCCGGTTGTCTAGCATGCACAAAACGCTGATGTAAACTGTTACGAATGGTCTGACTTAACATGTGGTTGCCTCTCTCCTCCCTTAAATGTGCCTGGAGTTGTGCGGCATTTATCATCCGGTTCCGCAGGGCATTGTTTACTATGAAGAGGTCATCAGTGTGTGATGTAGCAAAAAGACGGCCACTTCTTTGCCTTTCTGTGAGTCTCCAGTCTCTCTATATCTCTGTTGCAACCTCCTGATGAAACTCTGTGATCCTCTGAGCTCAGTGGCCACTTCCGTTTGAGAGCATCCTGCTGGAAGCCTCCCAATGGCGAGATACTGTTGATCAATTGTAAGGTTTTGTCTCATGATGTCAAAATGGGAACAGCAGGATGAGGAGGACTGTTTAAATCCCAATTCAAATTGATCCCCTAGATTTATTGAAGGAATCAAACACCTGTTGTGAATTTGCCATTAAGCTCCTTGTTAGAGATCAGCAAGTTGTGCAATCTAGCCTTTTTATTCCTGAGGCTTATGAGTGGCTTGCACCGTGTAGTGAACCCTCCGTATTTACTTTCATGCAGTTTTCTCTTTATGGTAGATTTGGATATTGATAGCCTACGTCCTGCATTGTATTAATAGACTTACTGTTTGATCAAATCCAGCGAAATGCAGCCAAACTGATTGGTCGGTGTTACATAATACAGATGGACAATGACCCAAAACATAAAGCCAAAGCAACCCAGGAGTTTGTTAAAGGAAAGAAGTGGAATATTCTTGAATGGCCAAGTCAGTCACCTGATCTGAACCCAAATGAGCCTGCATTTCACTTGCTTAAGACTAAACTTCAGACACAAACAAACAGGCCCAAAAACATTTCATTTACAATTATTTAATTTGTCCAATTACTTTTGGTCCCTTTAAAAACAGAGTGGTACATGTTATGGAGCTGAACCTCCTAAACCCTTCATCCAATTTTAATGTGGATACCCTCAAATGAAAGCTGAAAGTCTGGACTTTAGGCCACATGTATGAAAACTGTCTAGGTCTGAAACTCACTTTGTTGCCCATAGCAACCAATCAGAGCGCCCCTTTCATTATCCAGAGCACTATATGAAATGAAAGGGGTGCTCTGATTGGTTGCTATGGGCAACAAAGAGAGTTTTAGACCTAAACAGTGGCCCTTTATGTCCATGTTCATTATATAACTATGACCTTGAATATGCTTTAGTAAATGTGTACAAAAAACAAAATTTGTGTCAGTGTATATATATATATATTATATATTATAATATATATATATTTTAAATATATTAATATATATATTATATATATATATTAGTTAGATTCAATATAATGTATATATTTTAATATAAATTATATATTATATTATATATATATATTTATATGACTTTTTTTTTTTTAATATAACAATTTGTCTGCCCCCATATAGCCAAAAAGGACTCACTTACATACTCTTTTCTAAGGCACTCTTCCTTTCTTCTTCTGTTTCTTCAGGGGGATAGGAAGAAGCAACAGATGTTGATGTTTCAGAAGCTATAGACTCATCCTCCTTGGAGTCTGAGAGGTAGGACATGTGCAGATCCTGAAAAGTATAAAGCAATATATCTATGTCAATGAAGCCAAACATTTTCATGATGTTGTTTATCCATTTATCAATGTGATGTACTGTCCTGACACTCTTTCATGCAGAAGTTTGAGAAAGATGAAATACTTACAATCCTGCGGAGTAGGTGACTATCAAAGGAAAGTATACATATAGCATTTCCCCCCTTTTCTTGATTACTTTTCTTTACTAAAGTTGCACAAATTCTTCTCTTTTCGGATGCTGCTTAAATACTTACAACATTTAAATTGACAACATCGAACATTTAAGCCCCACCCTTGGAAATACATACAACACCCCCAAAATGATCAAGCGTGTCCCAAAATACCCAATTTTCGGCCAATTTTATATTACAGTTTGTGGGATTGTCCAGTCTAAAACCTGGACTGGTGGCAATTATGGCTGCCTGCAATCTCACAGAAGGAAACAACTCTGGTTAGAGATAACTCTATTGCATATAATTTTTATCACATGCAACCACAAATGAAATAATAAGTGTTCATGAAGTCAAATGATTGCAATGCAACGTGAAGTACTACAACATGTACCAAGAGATGCAAGCTACGATTAAAGCAGTAGAACGGCATACTGTATGTTGATTGTAAAAACAAAGATCACAAATCCATGTGCACTATACAAAAATATCTGTATGCAGTACAAATTCAGAGTTTAAGGGTCAGTTCTTCCCTAATACTGTTAATGGATTATATACTGCTTGAGCCTTTTGCTCCCCTACCTCTCAAAAACATACTGACCATTACTATCAAGTTCTATTGCTTTTTTTTTTTTTTTATAGGAAATAATTAAAAAAAAGTGACCAAATTGTTGAGCTTACTCCCAAAACAAACAAATGATGGACTGTGTATCAGAAACACCTACAGATCCACATCTAACAGAGTGCAGCAATGCAGCTTGGTTCATATCTGCATTGGAAGTTCCAATTAGAAACTCCATAGCAGAGATGTAACCTGACCAGTTTTACAACAGCAATGACACACGATGGTACATTATGAAACATGCCGCCATTGTTCTTCTGAGACTTAACAGTAATGTACTATATTTTATTTTTACCAATTAAAGCAGTTACTGATACAAATTTTCTCTCTCTTGTTTTTTATTTATGACTGTAGACCTTTTTTTTTTTCCCTGCACGTGATAATAGCTTGCCTGAGCTAGTTACCTAATACCTCTATAAAAATGTAACTTTATATATCTCTGTGTGTTGTACTTTTGCTCTGTTATTCCTCCAGTTTTAAGCCCTTAAAGTTCAAACCATTTCTATTGTTTTGCTTTTTATCCTCATCTTCCACGAGCCATAATTTTTTTTATTTTTGTGCCGACATAGCTGTATGAGGGCTTATTTTTTGTGGGATGAGTTATATATTTCAATGCTACCACGTAATGTGCCATATAAAGGTTTAGGGGAGATAAAAAAAAATTTTTGTTTGGATGGAGTTAACAATCAAAATAAAGGGAAAAGCTTCTTTATTTGTTGGGGCAATAGGGGTTACCTCAATACCAAATTGATATAAATTTTGTTAAATATAGAATATAAAACTGGAAACACAAGAATTTTGTAAAAAAGGGGCCCTTAAACCCGAAAGCCAGGGTCTTTTAAGAAAATTTAGAACCCACTTTTAGGAAACCACAAAGGGGGGCCGTTATTGGGGACGTTTTGGTTTTCCCCATCTGCCCTTTAAAATCGGTGGTTAATTTAAAAACCCCTTTTTTTTGGTTTTTAGGGGGCAGCAGGCCACTGGGCACAGGGTTTTTTTATTGTAGTATGGAATTAAAGCCGTGATCCCGGGGCGGGCTTTATTGGAAAGGGAGTTGTTTGGGGGTTGGGTGGGGCGGGCTGCTCCCACATTCCCGTCCGGGGTTTTCCAGGCCCCATTTTAAGGCCGCAGGCTCCCAAATGAGAGGGGGTGGGGTTTCCCTTTCCCTTTGGGAAAAATGTCAGAGGGAGCCCAATGTTTTCAGGAGAAAACCAGAGTGGGCCTTGCCCCTCCATTGAGGGAAGATTTAAACCTGCGGGTTTTCCTTGCCAGAGATTTTAGAGTACGGTTTTTTGCTGGGTACCAGTGACTGTGTTTTCAGATGTCTTTTGTTTTGGGTGAAGCAAGCCGCCGTTTTAAATTTTTGTTTGTGGAGTGTAAATAAAAATTTGCCGTTTTCACACTAAAAAGGGCTGCTTCCCTTTTGGGTAAAACCCCACAATTGGTGTCTCGGATGGGGGAAAATCCTGGAGTAAGAGATGCATTTTCCTGGGGTTTTAAAGGGGGTGCTACTCTTTTTAAAGCCCGGGGCAGGGGGGAATGGAGGAAACTTGAAGCACGGGGCCGGGAGGGCCCCAAAAGAAAAGCCCATGCTGAGTCGCGGGTCACGCAAGAAAAAAAAAAACCAGCTCCTGTTTAAGGGAGGGGTGGGCCTTCATGGAGGAGGCAATCCCGGGGGGGGAGACCCCCCTACAAACCCCTTTAGGAGGGGGGAACGGGGAAAGTCGGGAAAAGGGGTTTTCGGGGGCCCTTCAGGGAAGGGTGACCCAGAAAACGGGCGGTTTGGGGCCCCCTTCCCTTTCCGTCTTTGAGGGGTTGGCCCCAAGGGAGGGACTACCCGCCCCCGGGAGTGGGCAGGAAAGGGCCTTGCCCCCCTTCTCACCGGGGGGAGCCTCAAAAGGGGTTTTTTATGGGGCTTGGTTTTCTGCAGGATGCCCGGGAATTTTCCTAAAACTGGATCAGGGGATCCCGGCAAGGCCCCGGGGTTCGGTCACCCTCCCCGGGTCAGAGGGTTTCACCAGGGGGGGATACGGAGGGACCCGGGCCCCCAAAGGTTCCCAAAAGGTTTTTATCTTCTGCACCTCCTCCAGAAAAAGGCGAGCCCGGGTCTGTTCCCCAGCCCAAATGGGGAAAAAGGGGCATGATGGGACCAGTTTGTGCACGCTCTCCCAAAGCCAGTGCAGTTTTGGGTTTCCCCAGGGAAATTTCCCCCGGGGCAGATTGGGCTTGGTAGCCTTTTGGGGGGAAAAAATAAACAGGCGTTTTGGGGGCTTCCATGGGGGGGAAAAGGGGGGCCCCCTTTGGCCCCCCCCATAAGGGCCCTATGCGAGGGACTCTGCGGCCAAAAAAGGGGACCCAAAAACCCCTTTGAGAAGCCCGGTCAAAGGGGGCCAAAAGGCCCGCCAGAGCCCCTTTCCCGACCCCCGTCAGGGGGAATTTTTTTTTTATCTGTGGAAGTGCCACAATGCCGGGCACATGGGCCCAATGCCCCCTTGGCTCGGAAAACCCCTGGACTGTTTTCCCTAGGGCGGGGCGTCTTGTTTGTGGGAAACCGGCCCCCACGTAGTTTATTGGGCACGGAGGGAAGGGGCTTCCCCTCTGTCCAAAAAAGGGGGGAATCCCCTATCAAAGGGGGCTCCCGGGGCTCGGGGAGTTTGGGGCATCTCCTAACGGCCCGTTTTTCAAAATTTTGTTGATTCCCCGGGAAAAAAATTTGGGGTTTTACGTGCCAAAACAGGGGTTTCCAAAGTGTACCCAGGGGGCCCGAAATTTTCCCCGTTAAAATCTGAGGGGGGTTTTAAAGGCTTCCCCCCCAAGTAGGGCCCTCGTGAAGGGGTTTTCTGCACGAAAGGGGATAATTTGGGGGGACGGCCCCCTCTTTTGGTTTTCTATGGGAAAAAAAACAGTACAGGCCCGAAATTCCCCCAGAGCACAGCAGCCCTGAGAAACCCCCGTCCAGGGGTGGTTCCCGTTCCCATTCTCTGTTTATGGGAAAGGAAAATGGGAGAAAAGAGTCACCCCTTGAAGAGGGCCCTCCCCCACCTAGGGGTATTGGGGAAATTTTGGGGGCGGCCCCGCTGCCCGGATTTAAAATGAAAAGGGGCTTTTTAAAAAGCGGGTGGTCCCGGATTGGGGGACCCCAAGGTCAGGGGCGGGAAAAAATTTCCCCATTTTGCCCTTTAAGGGGGGCCCGTTGTACCCGGGTGGGCCAAAAAACGTGAAAAAGTGGTGGGAAAAAACTGCTAGTTTCCCCCCCCCATGGGGGTTGGTCATGGACCTGGTCACCCGTCATGTATTGGGGGGCCCCTGGGGGCCCGATTAAAACCGTAGAGAGGTTTCTACCCCGATTTTTACTGGGCCCGGGGTTCCACCGGGAAAACCGGAACTACGCCGTCATGTTTCCCGTGCCAGGGGAACCTCCCAGTGCCAATTTCCGCAGCCCCCTAATCCCATTGTTTTTTTGGGGTACCCCCTGGGGAAAGGGAGCGATGGATTTTTGGGGGGGTCCCTGGGAAAATGGTCGAGGCACCCGTTTTCATTTGGTTTTATAATTTGGGCTACGTACCCGGTACCAAAAAGCTGTGCCCCCGAGAAAAGTTCCTCAAAAATTATTTAAAGGGGGCTTTGGCACATATTTTTTCCCCCAAAGGGGTTGCCCAAAGAGATTTCCCGACGGATCAAGGGGGCCCCCCTTTTTGTCAAAAGTAAAGAAGGTCTTTGTAAGGTTCTGAGGGTGACCCAGGTCGCACCCCCGGTGTATCCCCCCAGGGCAAGGTGGTTGGGTGAGCGCTTTAACAAGACCTTGGAAAGGCCCTGTTGAAGAAAAAATAGTGGGGAAAAATTTGGCCCAGATTGGGAAATACCTTTTTTTCCGTATCTTTCCCATTTTCTATTTTAGAGGTTCCCAAAAAGCCTCCACATGGTTCTCCCCCCTTTTAATTTTCCCTTTTTGGCAGGCATCCCCGGGGGGTTTTTTGATTTTCGCAAAAGGGGACCCGGGGAAAACGAAGCCCCCTCATTTAAAAAAGGTTTTTTTGAGCTGTGGGCCCCGTTTTCAGGAAAAGGGATTTGCTCAGGTACCCCCCTATTGTTTAAAAAAACATCTCTTACAGGGGCCCCAAAAAGGGCAAGGCCCAGAGTTTTACAAAAAGGTCGGGGCCCCGGGGGAGAAAAAGTTTAGGGCCAGGGGGGGCCGGGGGTCCTGGTTTAGTTTCCAACGGTGGAAAAGCAAGTTCCGGGGAAAAAGGCCCAAAGGGCCCCTTTTGAGTTGTTGGAAGGGGGGAGAGGTCAACTAAAAGGGTTTTTATCAGCCGGGGGGAGAAGGGAAGGCCCCTTTAAATTACCCCCCGTTAAAATTGCTCAAAAACCGGAAAAGGGTAGGGCCCCCCGGGGGGATCTTGTTTGTGGTCCCAACCCGGGACCGTGTAGGGGGCAGTAAAGATTGCAGAGACCCTGTCTCCTTCTAAAAACCCAAAAATTTCAGACAACTGGGGCAAAAAAAATAGGGGGCTTTTCCAGAGGCAAATGGGTAAACATGTTGTGGAACATGAGTTTTTTTACCCAGACCCCTTTTCAGAGTGAGTTTAAAACCTTTTTAGGATTTCCGGGGGACCCCAGGGAAATTGTGGCAAAAGAGGTAAAGAGAAAGAAAAATTTGGGGTGATAGGGAGTCTAAAAAGGGATGGTCCGCCCCCCTGTGTTAGTGCCCAAAAAAACCCGGTGGGGTAGCGGTTTTTCTGCAAATGACTACCGTAAAACTAAATTTTGGGGATCCAGGTCGATGCTTTCCCATCCCCCGGGGGGATGGGGGCTTTTTTTGGAGGTTAGGGGCCAGCCCCGGGATTTCAACCCCCCAAAAAACCCCGACCCGTTTAAGGGGTATTGGCAGTCCCCTTTTTTTAAAACAAGGAGGCCCCAGAGAAGGGCTGCATTTTCTTTTCCCCAGGGGGTCCTTTTAATAAGTAAAAAATGCCCTTTGGGGTTTAGGGGGCTCCCCCCAACCCTTTAAAAGGGCGATGGAAAAGGATTTTTGGGTCCCCCCAAAAGGGGATATGCAATTTTAGCCTCCTTGACGACAAAGTGATTTCAGCCCGGGTTTTGGGGGAGTTTTCCCCTTAAAAAGGGTCCCAAACTGTCTAGGGGCGCTAAAGGGAAAAAATGGGTTTTACCATAAAACCCCTGTAAGTGTTTCCGTAGGGAGGGGGGAGGGGCCCTTACTTGGGGTTTTGCGTTTTTGGGAAAAGGGGAAAAAAAAGCCCCAAGTGAAAAAAATAGAAAGCCCTTTCCAAAATTGGCCCCCCCCCCAATAAGAAACAAGTGAGGCGGTTTTTTAGGGTTTTTGGGGGTTTTACGGCGGGTTTTTTCCCTAAAATTCGCCGGATGGCCCCGGTGCCCCTAACTGACAACCCAAGGGTTGGGCAAAAACCGCCATGATAAGGGGGTCCCCCGAGGGTGAGGAGGCCCTTCCCCCAAAATTGAAGTCAGCCCTATGTTGACAGGCCCGGTTTTTGGGGCCCCCGATTTCTCGCGAAAAATTTGTGGTAAAAAGGTGCCTCAAGAGGTCGGCCTAGGAAACGTAATGTCCCAGTTATCAAAAGGGGAGGAACTTTCCCGGGAGTTTCCTCAGCAGGAAACTGTCCCCTGCCGAGGGGTTAAATTTTCCTTTTTTGAGAGGGGAAAGCTTGGCCCTTAAAAGGGGGGCTTTTGATTTTTTCCGGGGACTTTCCTCCTGGGTCGGAAAATTTAGGAAATTTGGGGACGGGGTCATGCCCCTTTAAAATGGGTTTAAAGGGGGAAAAAGGGCAACAATGCCCGGGGGCACCTTGGTTCCCGGCTCTGCAGGAAATTTTTAAATTTTCGGTGGAGCAAAAGGCCCGGGGAAAATGGGGGGGAAAGCAGATTCCCTGTCTAGGGTATATAGTTTTGAAGGTGTAGGTGCCCCCGTCCCCCCCCATTGGGCAGGGGGGGTATGTAGGAAACCAAATGGGGGCCGTTTTTGCGGAGTTTATGTGGGCACCCTCTGCTTAAGGGTCGGTGAAAATTTAAAAACCCCTTTTTTTTGGTGTAGCGGAGCAGGGGAAAAAAACAAGGTTTTTTTATATGTTTGTATGGCAAAATGCCGTTTATCCGGGTCGGGTTTATTGGAGCAGTCTGTTGAGTTGGGGGGGATGGGATGCTCCCACATTTCCCGTCCCGGGCTTACCCCGCCCTTTAAGGCCAGCCCCGGCTCAGGTGAGAGGGGGTTTTTTTGGGTTTCCCCTTTGCTTGGTCAAATGCTCAGAGGGGGCGAAAAGTTTTTCAGGGAGCCCGAGCTGGGCCCTTTCACTCCATTGAGGGGGAAAGGGCTGAAACCGGCATTCGGGTTTCCTTTCCCCGAGAATTTTGAGTACGGTTTTTCTGTGGGTGATTTCCAGGACTGTGTTTTCAGGTCTTTTTTTTTGGCTGAAACAAAGGCCCGCCCTTTAAATTTTTTTGGGTTTTGTGGAGTGCTACAAAAAACTTTTTCCGTGTTTACACTAAAAGGCTGTTTCCCCTTTGAGCTAAAACCTACACTATTTTTAATCCAAAGGGGAAAGGGTTTGGCTGATTTTCCCGATAGTTTTTGCAATATGGGGAAGTTAGGAAAAATTTTTTTGCCCGAAAAAAGATAAATAATTGTTTTGCAAAAACCTTTTTATGCACAAAAATTGTATGTTTTTTTCAGGGATTCAAAAGACATTTTTTTTAAACGTTTGGCAAGCTTAAAAGGAGTTTTTCATAAAGTTAAAAGGGTTCCCCGAAGCAGAAATCGAGGTTCCCTGCTCTGAAGGGACTCTTGGGGTACGCCCCCGGGACAGGGTCGTGGGAGCGTCCCCAAGAACGTCGTCACGCTTTCCTGCACGGCATGTTGAGTAGGGTTGGGATGTACAGGAAAAAGGAGGGAGCTTAGGGAGGGTGGGAAAAATAGATGTTTTTTTTTTTTTTTTTTTTTTTAATTTTACCAAAAATTTCCTGTCTAAAAATTTTCTGGGGGCCTATTTTTGTTATTTTATAAGGGGACCCTTTTTTACCTTTCTATATCTATTTCTGGGGCCCTATTTTACTTTCTATACCGGGGGCCCCCATAACCTATTTTATCTTTTAACCCGTGGGCCCTATTATTTTACCCCATTTTCATATTGGGGCCCTATTACCTACCTTTTTTTACTTTTTGGGGGCCCCACAACCCCCTATTTATACTGGGGGCCTAATTTCCTTTCCCTTTTTCCCCTGGGGGTCCCAAAAACCCATCCAAAATTTTTTAAATGGAGGCCTAAAACCCTTTTTATATATAAAAAATAAAGGGGCCCCATTACCTATTTATATTACTGGGGGTCCTTTACAACTATTACTAGGGGCCTATTCCTAATATTACTGGGGGCCCTTTCCCCTATCTGGGGGACTGAGGGACCTATTTACCCATATACCGACTGAGGGACTTTTTTTTATATATCCCTGGGGGATCTTTATTATATTGTCCCTATGGGGAACTTAAAATTTTTACCGACTAGGGGGGAACATAAAAACTTTTAAACCTACCCATGAGGGACCTTATACTACATATGGGAGAGGGTCTATAAACCCTCCCTAATGGGCTATAAAGGAAAATGGGTGACTCCCCATCCCCCACAGTAGGCACCTGGCTTTCCTATCATAGAAAAGTGGGTTGCTGTTGGGATGGGGCCTCACCTTGCTTTCCTGTATAGACCCCCATTAGGAAGGGAGTTCTATACACCCCCAGTATTTAGGTAGGTATATATGTGCGGAGAGTGGGGTTTAAAAATATTTGTGTGGTAAATTCGGCAGAGAGAGTTGCCGGGGGAAGTATCATGGGGTTGGCCGGATGGGGGAAGGAAGGGGGAAAATGAATGGGGTCCGCAGAAAAAGACGTTTCCTGTGAGTACTTAAAGTAACTTCACTGTAATAATTTTATTTCTGAGGCGCCCCCATACAACTGTATTACCCTATCTGGTAAATGTTTTTGGCATTATTTTACATCTTCAGGCCTGTGTACAATGTGGTTTCTGTGGTGGTTGGTTTGGCTGGTCTGGGGAGTTTATTTTTCCTTAAATAGTAAAAAGTTTTGGATCTTGGTAGTATTGGAGATTTTTTTTTTCTTTTAAGTAACAATCATTCATATGGTATATTTGCTCCATGTAGTAAGTGGGGAGAAAACAGTTTTCAACAAAAATGTACTGAATAACATTTGTTGACTGAATCTAATTGATAGCATGCCAAGAAGGATTCAGGCAGTGTTGAAAGCCAAAGGTGGATTTAAAAAATACTAATTAAATAATGAAAATTAACATTTTGATTTTTAGGAGCAAAACAGTAACAATGCAATTACTTGACAAGAATCTGCATAACTAAGCAGATGCTAACTAGTTACATGTCAAATTTATGTATAAGATAGATGATTGCCTTTAAAAAGATGGTAGTCTCACGTTCAAAGCTGTACTGGATTGGGAGATTTGGGGCCTTGCCAAAAGTCAAAAGTTCAAAACATTGTT
Source organism: Phyllomedusa bahiana (assembly GCA_025379985.1). Classification (NCBI taxonomy): domain Eukaryota; kingdom Metazoa; phylum Chordata; class Amphibia; order Anura; family Hylidae; genus Phyllomedusa; species Phyllomedusa bahiana. The sequence continues at coordinate 140,509 of JAODAL010002487.1, forward strand.
ACCCTTTTGCTTGTCAGTGTATGCTCTACCTAAATAGCTCGATTATTGTAAAGTTGATAAAAAGGCTGATGTTACCATTTTACTACAGTAAAGTTATCACTTAAACATGCGCAGTGTATGAGGGAGTCGGAGTCTGTGTTAGGGCGCATCCCCACGGCATTGGACAAATACCGGCCGGTTTGCCGGCCGGTATTTGTCCTGTTTTGCGGCCCTCCCCCTTCACATTCAGAAGCACAGATTCCGTCCGAAAACCGTACGGAAGATTGTGCTTCTATAATGTTTTGCCGGCGGCAAAACCGCCCGACGGAAAACTCTTGCAGTGGGGACTGCTGCACGGGTTTTCCATAGCGCACAATTGTGTTCATTTTCGGCCGGTTTTTCAGGCGGTCTGAAGAACCACAAACCGGCTGAAACACCGGCCGAAAACCCGTGCCGTGGGGACATGGCCTTAGGGAAATTTTAGGAGTCAGAGTAAGAGCTTTGGCTTACCAACTCCACAGCCCTGTATGTAACACCAGTCTAAGTAAAAGCTCCCCATAACAGGTTTACTTTGCTATTTAAGTCTCACAGAAGGAAAACACACGGGTAGGAAGACACAAGTGGAACCTCACTCATCACTGTAGTGTCCCACATGCAAAACACAAGGCAGTGAGCCGAGTATGTGAAGTCTGCTGTGTCTTACTCAGCGCACCTCTGCAGAAAATCTAGTGAGTATAGACATGTAAGGTAATTGCCTCTCAGTCTTATGCATTATTGATCAGCACAAGAAATGCTGGCAGTGGAGACATTCTGGTAAAAGTATCTGTCAATGTAATAATAGCTTTTTTCGAATAAGTACAAGCAGAGGGCTCTGGGGATTGAAGAGCTTGCTTTTCCAAAAACACTGTGTATAGTTCCAGGCATGGCTGCTTGTTAAATCTCTACATACTATAGTCTAAACACTTACAATATCACTGAGCAATGTAATCATATTTACTAATGTGCCAGGTACAGAAGTTCAAGGCTACTTTTACATTGCTGCCATTTTATATACATCTCAAATCAATGCAAATTTCCTGAAAACAAATGTGTTAGAAGCAATGGTCCATAGTAACGAGATTTCCTACAGTATCCACTTAGGTGTAAATTAGTGTAAGCTAACTGCAGAAAATACCAACTATTTTAATGCCTCCACCAGCACGATTATCACATGCACTTTGTAGCCAATAATGGTTTGATTTTTTTTCTATAGATAACACCCACATATAAGGGCTTGTTCACATGGAGTTATCACTCCGTGTTACAAGCACTTTTTAGATCCGTCTCGGGGACCGACAGGACGGACTCAGAGACGGATCTAAACAATTAGCAGGGACTTTATCACTGCGGTCTATGAGGAACACACAGCGGCGTTCACATGAGAGATCGCCGCTGCATGTTTCCATAGCGCAGCTCGGTTCCGTCTTTGAAAGAATTAACATGCAGTTCTTTCAAAGACTGAGCCGCGGGCAGGAGAGGAACACGCAGCGGCAATCTCTCATGTGAACGCCGCTGCGTCTTCCTCATAGACCGCAGTGATAATCTCACTGCTAATTGTTTAGATCCGTCTCTGGGTCCGTCCTGTCGGTCCCCGAGACGAATCTAAAAAGCGCTTGTAACACGGAGTCAAAACTCCGTGTGAACAAGCCCTAAGTAGTTGCTATAAATTTCAATATTGTTTTCTGTAAATTGTTCCAATTTTAATGAGAATCTGTCAGGTGTTTTTTTTGTTTTTTTTTTGTCAATTGAAATTTTATTACAAGTTTTCAATATAATACAAACATTACAGAGTTGCAAAATTGTATCTAAGATTTATGTAACTTTGAAATAAAGGGAGACATGTATGAAGGAAGGCGCTTCGAAGTGAATTGTCGAGTCTCATTTTCAGTGTGTGATGTGCCTAAATGTATGAAAGTAGTTTTTGTGCGATTATAAATGGAGTCTAAGGGCTTGTTTACACGACGTTTTTCAGATCCGAATTTTGGTCTGTTTTTCGGACCCAAAACTGATCCAAAAACCGCATCTAACAATTTGCAGTGCGATTTACATTGGTTTCAATGTAAAACACGCATCTCCGATCAGACGAGTGATCACTGCTGCGTGTTTACTTGCTTCTTTTCTATGCGTTTTCGGATACGTTTTAAGAATTGACATGTCATTTCAACTTGCGTTTTACGCAAGTGAAATCCCCATAGGAAACAATGGAGTGTGCTTTTGGAGCCTGAAAAATGGATCCAAAAACGCAACATACATTTGGGTACGTTTTGGATACCAAAAGCGCATTCGAAAAACGCACTGGCTTTACATTTGTAGTGTAATACACTAAATCGGCTGCTAGAGGTCTCATTCGATGTAGAAGCACTGTTTGAACTTTGATAACCTGGAGTGGAAAGTGGCTTAGGTGTAATATAAGAGGAAATCCAATAGAGGGCGCTTCCATTATTTTACATGTGTTTAATTTTATAGATCACTTTTTAATATGTTCTGAATTAAACAAAAGCAGTTTTTAGTATAGCATGGGTGTTTATAGAAATTATAGAAGTTTTTAATTAATTTATAAATCTTTTAGATAAATAGCTTATTATAGAATGTTGAGTGGTTTCAGTATAATACTAAAACCACTCAACATTCTATAATAAACTATTTATCTAAAACATTGGCACTACACTGCGCCTGTATGTATGACCTGCAGAAGAACAGGTTCATACACTCTGGCGCATTCTACACTATCTTAAAGCGATTTAGAACTGGTCTATTAGCACCAGGATTCATACGTGTCGCCCAATGGTACTGATCTTGCTTGGTGGACCACAGGTCCCAGCAAGACCTCTGGTGTGCTGGTTCTTGCTGTATATAGAATAAAGGGTGAGAGCAGCAAAAATAAATAAAAATTTAATGTAGTAAAAATTAAACATTTAAAAATCTGAACAACATCATCAGTGGGTTATTTAGTTTAAAATTAGTTTTAGATTCTTTTAATTTTAAATACATTTTATAGGAGATATTTTTATATTTTTGGGATATTATATATTTTTATATTAATTTTATATGAAAATTTTGTATTAAATTTAAATAATTTAATTTTATATATTTTGATAATTTTCAGAAATCACTTTTTATTATTGTACTGGTGTAAGTTGAGAAATATTGGACATTTTTTGCACTATCAACATTTTTTTGCACTAACAACAGTAATGCGCCTAGTTTTGTCGAACCACATTCATATATATGTCTAATATTACGAGTGTGTTGCGACACGCCTCCAGAACGCCCCCTCATGTTAGGCGAATTAAAAAGTGTTGAGTCTTACGAACAACACGCCTAACACATTCATTAGGCAATTTACACATCGTAGCCGGCTCACTTTGGCACATTTGACGCCGGAAAAGGGTGAAAAACATGATCATACATGTCTCCCAAAGTGTTTAAAACAGATCATGAGTTACAGTGGATAATTCCTAAATTCTAAGGCTAGATCCACACAACATCAGACAAAAGGCGAAAAGTCGAAGGTTTTTTTTTTCTAATGCACGACCGCGGTTTTTGTCCTTGTATTTGCAAAAACATGGTCAGTTCTGTTTTTTTTGCATACAATTGATTGTATGGGAAATCCACAACAAAACTCAAAATGGCGGCCTACTTAGCAACAAGTTCCTAAAGACGCCGGCGTCAGAAAACAAGCAGAAAAAAAACGACCTGTGTAGACTACAGATCGTTTTTTCTCCTAAAGTCTGTGGACTGGCTGAATAATCGTATTTTAGGATTCTGAAACCGCCAAAAATACAATCGCTTTTGTGTGCTGTTTAGACATAGCCTAAGACTCTTTGTAACCCAAGGAACAAAACAAAACATTTGAAGAGTCCCTATAATATTCCTTTACCGAAGATTAAAGAAGATACATAGAAGAAATCAAATGACATAAAAGACAAAGACAAGAGGCACAAAAGGAGGGAAGGAGGGGGTAACTCCTGTACTAAGCTGGGGAGAATCAAATGTCAAGGTGGATTAAAAATCTAGTATGTATCCCAGATAGACCATGTTGGGTCAAATACAGTAGATCAGGTCTTGTGCAGGGAGCTAGGCCAATGTTCCATTCGTTGTATCTTCCCTAATTCTTTGGGTTAGGTCTGACATATTTTGGGGAAGAGATTGTTGTCATCTTGCCGAGATCAAGCCTGTCACTGGTTTATGCCACCCCATCTGGGAGCAGGATGTGATAGATGGAGAGAAGCTATAAAGGTGTACATAATCTGGAGCAGGGTTTCTCAATGAAAAGAAGAGGAAAAATGAAAACAGATAGTAAAAACCCTGTTTACTCATCCACATACAGTGATTGACAGTTTGCTCTGCACAAGGACCGATACAGGGAAAGCTGTCAATCACTGGGAAAGCCAGACTTACTATACAGGGAAAGCTGTCAATCACTGAGGAAGCCAGACTTACTTAAAGGGGTATTCCCACGAAGGAATATCCGGAAACAGGTCAACTCATAGCTAGCTACGAGCTGACCATGTTACAAAACAAGGAGGGTGGTGGTTGCGACCATCTTCCCCATTCATTTCTAAGTGAGTTCTAAATATTACTGAGTGAGTGTGCTCGGCTATATTTGAAACTCCCACAGAAATGAATGGGGAGCACAGCTACAAGCACTGCACTCTTCATTCTATAACACGGTCGGCTCGTAGCTAGCTATGAGTCGACCTGTTACTGGAAGTTCCTTCATGTGAACACCCCTTTAAGGAGTCCAGTCAGGACATAAACCTAGATATCACAGAGCTCACCTTCTCTCTCTTTATCACATTCTGCTCTCAGATATAGCAGCATAAACCAGCCGACAGGTTCTCTTTAAGAACATTGCTTAAAAAGAACATTTCAAACTTATTGGTGAGAAATTATAATTGAGATACATTATTACATTATGCTCCATTTTTAAGGCGATTCATCACAGCTGTCATGTCTCCTTTAACAATGGAACCAATGATACCTCTTCATGTGTGTACCAAATATGCATATGTATATGATTTATTTATGTAGACTGTACACATAAGCACTGTTATTTATGAAATATCAGCATTGTAATGTATACCACCTTTAACTCCTGCATTCATTGTCTGCAAAATTAGCATTCTGTGTAATAATTTATTTTATGACAGCTCCACAGACATGATCAGGGCAATAAAGAGCCACCCTCATTTTAACTAGATAAATAAGTTTGCATTAAAGGGGTTTTTCCCTGCACTGGTCGCTCGTAGCAAGTGAGGTGGGCGGCACTTGTGGCTGTCCTTTCCATTCACTGCTGTGGCTGTTCTCAAATATAGCCGCTTATGTGCACTCAGTTATATTCGGGAACTCCCATCGAAGTGAATGGAGTAGACGAATGTCAGTGCCGTCCTCCTCAGTCACATGCAGTCGGCTCGCAGCTGGCGACCATTGCAGGGGACTTTACCTCAGAGTTAAACCGCTGTAAGGCCCTGCCTGGTAAGGTGGTAAACAGTGTATACATTGCACACAGAGTTCTCGCATATATCTGGCGAGTACAGATGCACATCACCGAGAAACCTGGTCTCGGTGAGGTAGGAGCCGTCGCTTTATTCTCTGTCAGCTGTGGTAGGTAGTTGTCACATGTTGATCAAGTAGTTTAGCTGTATACATACAACTAGTCCAGAACGGCTGTTGGGTGGGTGACTGCTCCCCGTGTTCCAGGCCAGGGTATAGCTGGCCTATATAAGCTAGTTGGCTGACTAAGGGTGTCTGCCATAACAGGCCAAGGAGTTTGGGCCTGAGAGGCTTCACCAGATAATAACCAGCGTATTAGGCTGCAGCTACAGGATAGTAGTAAGGAAACTGCTGTATAGTTAGTGCTCAGACGAGCAGGTCTTTATTTTATTATGGTTTTGTTTGACATATGTCTTTTTTCTACTGTACCCGCATAAATGCTGGAAGAGAACCAGATGTAAAAAGCTGTCTCTTGCCTTGGGACTTTGTTATACCACCGAGCTGACCCCTTACATTTGGTGGAGTAGATGCGGGCATACGTTTAAAGAGTCTGTACTCTTGTCAGAGACATTGCCAACAGATGAAGGCCTAACAACAAGCAAGCATGGAGGAACTGATAAAGCAGCTGGTGCAGACAAACCTCCACCTCCAACAAGCCTATACTGTACCACAAGAGACAAATGTGCAGCAACGACAGGTGCAAGAGGAAGCTATAAAAGGCGCAAAGAGAAACCAACTGTCTGCTGGTGCAGGTTCACCAGAAAGCCTCTAAAGAGCAGCAACCGGTGAACTAGTGCATGCAACAGCAGTTACAAGCAGAGAGGCAAGGGGTGACTCAGGGGCTGCAGGTAGCACTCTAACAGCTCATGCAGAGTGCACTAAGGAAAATGACGGCAGAAGACATTGAGACCTATCTGGGCACATTTGAAAGGATTGTTGAGAGGGAGCAGCTCCCCCAAGACCAGTGGGCGGATGTGCTGGCCCCCATTCTGACAGGAAAACCTCAGAAAGCGTTCTTCAACTTGAGGGTCCAGGATTCCAAAGTCTACGCAACGCTACGGGGATAGATCCTGGTCCGGCTAGGAGTTACCTTGGTCATTCGAGCACAGCGAGTATCCTCCTAGGAGTATGACCAGAACAAACCCGCACAGTCGCAAATGTGTGACCTTTTTCATGTGACCAGCAAGTGGCTGCAGTCAGAGAAGCGTACATCAGTGCAGTTTGTGGAACGGGTGGAGTGTGACCACTTCGTATGGGCCCTGCTGGTGAGGGTGCAGCGCTGCCTAGAATACACCGATCCCAAAAGCGTGGATGAGCTGGTGTCCATTGAGGAACGGTTTACCACCATTGAGGACCTCCGGCAGGCCTTGAATGCCCCAGGGTACCAGAGAAGAACATCAGCCGGTAAGACTGTTCCATTACTAGGGGGGGGGTGACACCGTATGGCAAGGAGTGTGATACGCTCTCAGAGCGCACAGGTAAATGGCTGCCGAGTCCCATAAAGGACTTTTTACTAGCCCCTGTGGCCAGATAGTCTGCTGGAGCTGCCATGTGGCTACTAACTGCCCATTACTAAACGAGCCCATAGACTGTGACTGTCCTTATCCCTAAATCTGATGGCACTCTTAGGTTTTGTAATGACTTTCGGAGGTTAAATGAGGTGTCAAAATTTGCCGCCTATCCCATGCCTAGAGTGAACAAATTAATTGAATGGTTGGGCCCTGCAAGATATATTACCACCTGACCAAAACTATTGGTAGGTGCACGCTTTTTCCACACCTGATGGTCATTTTCAATATGTGGTACTCTATTTTGGTCTACATAGTGCCCCAGCGACATTTCAGAGGATGATGGATTTTATTCTACAACCCCACAGAGCCTATGCAGCGGCCTACTTAGATGATATGGTTATTTTTAGTGCGGAATGGGAATCTCATGTACTGTAGGCAATGTCCAGGCAGTTCTAGACTCCATTCGCGAGGCTGGTATAACGGCAAACCCAAAAAAATGTGCTTGAGGAGGCTCGGTACATGGGCTATAATACTGAACGTGGGGTTATTAAGCCACAAATGGACAAGGTAGAGACTATTAAAAACTAGCCACAAGCGGTTTAAAAAAAAAAACAGGTAAGAGCCTTCTTAGGGATAGCTGGGTATTATTGTAGAAAATACTTTCTTGGATGACATATCTCCCATATTTTGATAATATGAATTCAATTGATTGCTATATATGGTTTATTTTGGTGCAAAATATATACAAAGAATCGCTTGATTCTATTATTACTGTCTGTATTTTCTAATAATTATTGCCCTTAGGCCATGTTCACACTGCTTATTTTGGGACGGATTTGGTCCCGTATTCTGCGCCGTACTGTGCGAAATACGGTGCAAATCCGTCCCAGTCATTACGGTAATCCACAGTTCTCCTAGAGAAGTATGAATTCCATCTCTTCTCCCCGCTCGCGAAATACGGTGAGTGGGGGAGAAAGTGACATGTTCATTATCCCGGCGGGATATGTGCCGTGGATAATGGTTGTCTATGGGGCCGGCGAGCAGCCGCCCCCCCTCCCGCCCCGCCCCACGGCAGCCGGCGTAATTGTGGGCGAAATCCGTCCCCGCAATTACGCCGGCAATAAGCCGTGTGAACATAGCCTAAGTGTAACTGTGCACTTACCATTTTTGGTAGGTATCGGGGATATGCCATTCTTTGTGAGTTGGCCAACATATGTATTTTAAATGTTTTTATATGTTGTTTTAATTGTGACATCCTGAAATAGAATATAGTCATTACATTTTTTCTGATACAATAAAATATATATTGCTATTATTTGGTGTGTCATTATGTATTTTGGTAGATATTTTGTGATATAATGACTATTGTAAAATATTGGACCCCTTTTGAATTGGTATTTCATGAAAAAGTTCAGGCTGTGGGATAAATCCGAGACAGACAGTCTGCCAAGACTCAGTAGCTTTTGGCCTTGGACCTATGTTCTGAATTATTAATTTAAACATATTGCACAACTGTTGTAACCTGCAAAGGGCCCACAAGTGAAAAGAGCCTCACCCCCATCCCCCCTGTACATGGATGTCTGAAGAGCAAAGCCTGAGAAATGCTAATAATGCAAATTCTGTCATTTATATGTAAAACTGATAGGACCAAGTACATGTTCCAATACAATTAACATACATTACAGTTTGAATTATTGACTTTATATTCTCCAGTTTTTTATGTGTATGTACATGACAGCTACATAAAGTGAAGGGTCTGGAATACAGTCATATGAAAAAGTTTGGGCACCCCTATTAATCTAAATCATTTTTAGTTCTAAATATTTGGGTGTTTGCAACAGCCATTTCAATTTGATATATCTAATAACTAATATTGCACATTTTGTGTTAGTACAATAAACCTCATTCCAATCCGGAAATATTACTGTGTCCATCAGTTATTAGATATATCAAATTGAAATGGCTGTTGCAAACACCCAAATATTTAGAACTAAAAATGATTAAGATTAATAGGGGTGCCCAAACTTTTTCATATGACTGTATATCTCCTATTTACTTATAGGCCATAATCTATACCGTAGTAACATAAACCATTGTGCATTGCTACCTCATCTCTATTGTGCTCATCACATTAACTATACATGGTGGGTAGTTGCTGAATATGAACAGTAGCCGTAACAGTATAGCCATGTAAACAAGTCATGTTAGATTGCAGGTAATGCGAAGCAGGAACCTGGGAGGCAAAATACAATGACAGGGACGTGCACAGTGTGTAATGTGAAAAGCAGGCATGAGGCATTAAGGTAATACACATCATGTACAGATCATGAGGACCTGTGGCCATGTTTAATGTCTGTTTCAGTAATTAGGACATAACGATTTTGGAGCATCTTCTCTAACTCTGTCCTGTACTATTTTATCTGTCCTAAAAATGTATTCCGGAATCCGGTCTGACATTGTCCTGCACGGTCTGACATTGTCCAAGCAGTGCTGACAGAGTCATTCTGGAAACTGGAATGGTAACACCCAGCTGACAGATTCAGTAATACATTTCTAGGAGGCAGGGGCGGAGCTACCAAGGTAGCAAATGTAGAATCTGCTACCCCGGTAGTTCCACGCCTGGGCCCGGACGGCAATGAACGTAGCTACTATTGACTGCCAGTGTGCCCTGTGATCAGGGGTGGAACTATGGGGCCCAGCGCATCCTGCCTCAGAACGCCCAGACCCTCTGTCCCGAGTGTTCAGAGGCAGGACTTAGCAGAACAGAGCACCTTAAGCCTACCTGATACCGTCCCACAATGCTGACGTGGATGTCGTGATGACGTCATATCATCGAACCGCATGCGCCGGGCTCAGAGGCTGGCTGCCGCTTGTTACGTCGGTGATCGTGGAATCAGGTGAGTTAGCTATTTCTTTCTTTTTTAACACTAATGGAGCCTACCTAAACCTTGCCTACTTATGTGTGCTCCTGTAGCCTACCTAAACCCTGCCTGCCTATATTGGCTCCTGTAGCCTACCTAAACCCTGCCTGCCTATATGGGCCCCCTATAGTCTACCTAAACCTTGCCTATGTGGGGCACCCTATAGCCTACATAAACCCTGCCTGCCTATATTGGCTCCTGTAGCCTACCTAAACCCTGCCTACCTATATGGGCCCCCTATAGTCTACCTAAACCTTGCCTGCCTATATGGCCCCCCCTATATTCTACCTAAACCCTGCCTATGTGGGGCACCCTATAGCCTACATAAACCCTGCCTGCCTATATGGGGCTCTCTATAGGCTACTTAAAACCTGCCTATCTGAGACCCCTTAGAGCCTTCCTAAACACTGCCTACCTATATGGGCCCCCTATAGCCTACCTAAAGCCTGCCTGACTATTTGGGGGCCCCTATAGCCTATATAAATACCTTCATATGTGGGCCCCACCTATAGCCTATCTACCTACCTCTGTGGGCTAAACCTACAGCCTATCTACCTATGTGGACCCGACCTATAGCCTTCCTATCTACGTAGGCCCCACCTATAGCCTATCTACCTAGCTATCTGGGACTCACCTACAGCCTACCTGTGGCCCACCTTCAACCTACCTACCTAGGTACCTGGGGCCTAGCAACAGCCTACTTAGCTATCAGGGGCCTTCTTACCTACATGGGGGCTGGCTACCTAACTGGGACCTGTCTAGCTACCTGTGGCCTAACTACTGTCTACCTATCTAGGATCAATCTACCTAACTACATGTGGTCTACCTACCTTGGGCCTATGTACTGCCTACCTACCTGTAGCTTAACTACTTCCTACCTACATGGAGCCTGCCAACTTACCTACCTAGAGCCTACCAAAGTATCTAATGGGGTCTACGTAGCTGGTAACATGATTTTGAGAGGTACAGGCCATAGCTGTAACACAATCTCCAGGGGGTGAATCCTCTGTTCCTCTCATCTAGGAGACTGGACCTCTAAGCTATGGTCTGTACCCACTCTGCTACCCTTGGGAAGTTTGTATAGAGTCCACTCATCCATGTGGAAAGCACTTTTATCTGACTTGAGTATTAATCCATCCTTGCAGATCACATACATTCACATATGATGACTGGCTTCCCTGGGGCGAATGGGATCTTCTAGAAAGACAATGCAACGTGTCATATTGCTAGAAATGTCCCAGACTTTCAAGTACTTCCCTGGCTCCCTAGTTCTCCAAACTTAAACCTGCTGGGGCATCTGTGGAACCACATTGATTGTTGTATTCGCTCTAAGGATCCTCCCAATACACCCTCCAGCAGCTGTGACTTGACTGTATATATAACCAGTTCCCCCCTGAATGCATTGTTTTTATGATGTCTTGCTCAAAGGGGATGCTAACGAATTCTTGCTAGTAAGCATGTGTGATATGCTTTCCGAAGCCAGAATACATTAGCTTGCCCCTAAAATGTTGTAACAGAATCAGTGCCAGAGAGACCCAAACAGAAGACCATGAACTGTTTTAAAAATAGGGTAAATGCAGCCTTTTTTCCCATTAAAGTAAGTTAATAATACTTCACTAGAAGTGTGGGTGCACAGGGGAGAAAACAATCAGAATACCTCCTTCAAGAATAGCATGTGTCTAATCCCATAACAGATCGCTCCACTGCTCCTGTACATCTCAGACACCATCCTGATAGGGACTGTATAATCCAAAAAAGGTACAAAAAAATGCAACTATTTTAAGACGGAATCTATTTTCTTACTAATGCTTCTAAATTTAGCTCCCATAAAGTTTTACACATTATCATAGAAATGCAAAAAAATACATGAAGTTCAGTTAACAGATTTAAAGGGGTTGTATCACTACATGGATTCTTCTTAAATCAGTCCTGTTTTCTTGGTTTCACTTTGAATTCAGGGGCGTGTTTACTGGCTTCTACTAGGCTGCAGTAGAAGCCAGGTCTGTAGCTATAGCAACCAGTACTGGCAGCCTATCAGGATAGATCAAACAGGTCTGCAGCTATAGCGACCTGAAGAGCTGATGCAGCCAATACAAGAGGGGATATCTAGGAATAGGTAGGACACTGTTAATGGACACACATTGCAAAGTGCCTTGTTTTTGCAAGATCTTTAACATAAAAAGCAATCCTTGTAGTGAGACAACCCCTTTATGGAGGCTTTTATTACATTATTTTACATCAATTTTCTTTCACAGATCATTTGTGTATATCCTTGGAAACAAAAGTTGTTTGTTACGTGGAGCACAGTGTATTAATCAATGGATACGGTTCTGCTTTAGGGGTCCAGATTGCTACAGAAGATTAAAAGGTAAATACAGTGGGGGTTTTTTTTTCGCTCATCTGTAATTTACTGCCCCTTGTCAGATTATATTCATGGCACCAACATCAACATAGCACAAATTCTCCCAATCAAAACGGGTAATCCAGCGAGTAAGATATCCTAAGCTTTATTGAAAAAATTACAAGCTCACAGGATAGTGCAAATAATGCTAACGCGTTTCTGACCTAAATGGGTCCTTGTTCACAGCTTACTACACACTCAAACTTAACACATATACAGTATATACAAAAATCAAAACCAATAAAGTCAAATCACGTGATAACGGGAGTTACCTGACATTTAACTCTTAGCGTGCCTGAGTTAATCATATGCCATTTCTGCATGAGTAACTCACTTCTGCATATGAGTAACTCAGGCATGCTAAGAGTTATTTCAGCCCGTAATTCGTGCAGTACGACGTGAAATACGGAGCGAGATACGTCCCAAAATAAGCCGTGTGAACATAGCCTTACAGTCTCAACTGTAAACACTGTTTTACCGATAACAAGCTGTAGAGATCAGTGTCTGCTCATGCATATTTCTGTCTTTACATTTCAAAAGGAATCCGGCAAAAGCTGTTTTTCCACAAAAAAAAATTGATTGGTTTTGTATCAGCTGCAGACTGATTGGCATTTGAATGTGTAATGCAGGTGATTACACAAAAGCATATTTGTGTGTACAGAGAGAGAAAACAGCCTTATCAAATTCAGTTATCGACTTTCAGTCAAATGATCTATATTTACTAAATTGTTTACTGAAGACAGGAGAGACAGTATCTCTTTCTCAGTATTGTTTTCTGAATACATTTGGGGGGAGATCAATGTGATATAGCTGATCCAAAATAAGATATTGTTTGTCCTTATGGTGGGAAAGTGGTCCCGAGAATGGTATAAATATCCAGGCTTGGATGACAGGAGAGAGGTCTTGCATAGGAAGGTCCAGGGAGGTCCTGGAGAGCTGAGGCCCAGTGAGATCCTGAGAAGGAAAAGGACCTGGTGGGTTCCTGAAGGAACTCTTCGGGGCCGTTTACACGGCAAGTGACAAAGACCGGTCGGTTATGAGACCGGTATTTGCCTTGTTTTGCGGCACGGGTTTCCCATAGAACACCATTGTGCTCATTTTTAGCCGTTTTTTCAGGTGGTCTGAAAAACCGCAAACCGGCTGAAAAACCGGCCGAAAACCCGTGCAGTGGGGACATGCCCTTAGAAGGAGGAACTTAGCTCAGATTCTGGTAGCTTTTCTGCATAATTCTCAATACTAGGAATATTTTTTTTGTTCATGGGTTATTGAATTGTTTGCTTTCTCTCTTTTGTTGTGTGTTTCACAGGGTGTCTGCATAGGTGTTCATATGATATGGCTGATCTGTTTTTCCCTATTGTTGATTTTGTAACCTTTTGTTGTGTATCATTTTAATGTGTTTTTATCCCATTTTATTCTGGATAATAATCTTTTATATACATTGTTGCTGGTGTGCTTTCTTTGCTGAATCTATGTGAGGATATTGTTGTTGTTCAAGATTATAATTCTTGAATATTAATATTGTTAATAATAATTAATATTCCTTACAGAGTCTTAAAGGAGTTGTCCATGAATTGAAAAAACTTATACTTACTTCATTCCTCACCTTTATTTTCATGTTGTTTACTCCTTGGTCCTGGTAGCTCAAACCAATGATTGGCTGCAGCAGTCGTGCATTGCCTGACATCATTGATCAGAGCCCTTGGCTTCCCAACAGCCATGTCAGACATCACATAACCACTGCAGCCAACCAGGGGCTGAAGCAGTGATGTTCCTACTGCCAGGACCAAGAAGTAAACAGAAGACCTGGGTAGATAGCGGCAGCTGCAGCGCTGGAACAGAGATGAGAAAAGAGGTAAGTATCAGGCTTTTTTTATTTCAAGACTACAGCACCAGCATAAATGTATCTCAAAAAGTCGACATGGACAATCCCTTTAAGGACATGGTATGTTCCATGGCAGTTCTTATTTACTTGCCAGAATTGCCAAAGTACCTCCACCAAGGAATGAAGTGAGTATAAGTTTTTTCAATTCGGTATTGCAGCACTAGCATACACTCACCGGCCACTTTATTAGGTACACCATGCTAGTAACGGGTTGGACCCCCTTTTGCCTTCAGAACTGCCTCAATTCTTCGTGGCATAGATTCCACAAGTGTTGCAACGATGCTCAATTGGTAAAAATGGGCCAAAAGAAAGACAAGAAAAAATTCACCACACCATGACACCACCACCACCAGCCTGAACCGTTGATACAAGGCAGGATGGATCCATGCTTTCATGTTGTTGACGCCAAATTCTGACCCTACCATCCGAATGTCGCAGCAGAAATCGAGACTCAGCAGACCAGGCAACGTTTTTTTCCAATCTCTAACTGTCCAATTTCGATGAGCTTGGCAAATTGGAGCCTCAGTTTCCTGTTCTTAGCTGAAAGGAGTGGCACCCGGTGTGGTCTTCTGCTGCTGTAGCCCATCTGCCTCAAAGTTCGCCGTACTGTGCGTTCAGAGATGCTCTTCTGCCTACCTTGGTTGTAACGGGTGGCTATTTGAGTCACTGTTGCCTTTCTATCAGCTCGAACCAGTCTGCCCATTCTCCTTTGACCTCTGGCATCAACAAGCCATTTCCGCCCACAGGACTGCCGCTCACTGAATGTTTTTTTCTTTTTCGGACCATTCTCTGTAAACCCTAGAGATGGTTGTGCATGAAAATCCCAGGAGATCAGCAGTTTCTGAAATACTCAAACCAGCCCTTCTGGCACCAACAACCATGCCACGTTCAAAGGCACTCAAATCACCTTTCTTCCCCATACTGATGCTCGTTTGAACTGCAGGAGATTGTCTTGACCATGTCTACATGCCTAAATGCACTGAGTTGCCGCCATGTGATTGGCTGATTAGAAATTAAGTGTTAACGAGCAGTTGGACAGGTGTACCTAATAAAGTGGCCGGTGAGTGTACATTTGTTTAAAATTATCATGGACAACTCCTTTAAGACTCTGTAAGAAATATTAATTATTATTAATTATTAATAATATTGAACAACAACAATATCCTCACCTAGATTCTAAGGGTATGGTCAGCAAAGAAGCCGGAAATAGACCTTGAGGATTGACAGGGAAACATATTGAGGTTTTCTAGTATGAATGTGAATACTATGAGAGGCTAAAAGAAAGATCACTAGTCAAGCATAAATTGCACTCAAGAATCCTGAACATGAAACAAGACTACTTGTAACATAAATTATGTGTCCATCTTTATAACTGCTCTACTATCACTAGAAAAGAAGAGAGACTACTGTAACATCCTTCTCTGCAGCCCCCCATCTATTATCCTCCAATCAATCCATAAAGGTGTATTCCCACAGTACACATTGATGGCATATCAATGCAGGTGCCACCTTTGGGACCCTAACCTATCCCGAGAACGGCCGCAAAACCTCTCTGTTTTGAACGGAGAGGTGATCGGGACTCTGCAATTGAAATCAGTGGGAGTTCTGAGCACAGTCAAGCAGTATAACCTATCAATATGCCATTAATGTATATGGTGAGACATCACTTTTAACTCTATTGCCCCAGTTAATCCACCTCCATTCGTGTTACTCCTCTGTCTCTCCCCTCTGCCAGTCCCTACACCGGCTACCCACTGCTCACCAAATTTAGTTCAAACTACTAACCATGAGCTACAAGGCTCTCCACAATCTGCCTTCTCCATACAACCTCTGCCTTAAAGAGAACGTGTCACATAGATTATGCCTCCCCTGCAGAGGGCAGCACAAGCTAGTGACAGACCTGCTGTTCCCAGCACTGTGCCCCTTATTCTGTAAGATACTTTAGTTTTCGTGCATTTAATGCTCAAATCTACAGTTTTCAGCCAGAAGAGTCATTCGAGGCTAGCCCCGCCCACCTCAACTGATAAACCTATTACTTTGAATAGGTAGAAACATTTGAATAATAGCCAGTGGGCGGTGCTAGCCATTGGTGGGCGGGGCTAACACCTGCTCATGAATAAGATTTGAGGGGTAAATGCTCTAAAACTACAGCATCTTACAGAATAAGGGACACAGCGCTGGGAACAAGAGGTCTGTCACTAGCTTGTACTGTCCTCAGCAAGGGGGGCATAACCAATGTGACAGGTTCCCTTTAAATTCCTGATACCTCCCTCATGCAATCACTGATCCTCCTTCTCTGCTCTTCTTTTGTCTGCTTCTCACATAACCACCTCCATAATTCCTCCCATGCATCTCCCATATTCTGGAACACATCAAAGTCTCATCCACCATTAGGCCGTGTTCACACGGCTTATTCCCGACGGATGTGAGCCGTATTGAGCTCACAAATCCGCCGTGAATAAGTGGGCGGAACGGGGGCGGGGCCGAGCGCGGGGGGGCGCCGCTCCCCGCCCCGATTAGACAATGCATTGTTTACGCTAGCGTCCGCGCCGTAAATAATGTGCATGTCACTTTTCACTCTCCCCCCGCGGCCGATTTTGCCGAGCGGAGAGGAGTCCGACGGATTTCCACTGTTCTCTATGAGAGCAGTGGATTACCCGTAATTACTCCGACGGATTGCGCCGTACTGAAGCGCAAATCCGGCGCGGAGTACGGCGCCAATCCGTGCCCAAATAAGCCGTGTGACCGAGGCCTTACAACTTTCAAAAGCAACCTGAAAACCCATCTCTTCAGGCTAGCCTGCAACCTACAAGAACCCAGCTGCCACCACTCCACCATACAAACATGTCTGCCCCTCACCTTCTGGCTTTTTCCTCCTCCTTGTAGATTGTAAACCATTACGGGCAGGGTCGTCTCTCCCTCTATACCAGTTTGTTGGTTATTTAGAAACATTAGTGTGTGTTCTATACAAAGTACAGTGCTCTGAAGTAAATGGTGCTTTAAAATTAATTATAATAATTTTTAAACAAAACAATCTAGTATATGATCAAACTATGTAACAATATTGGGCCACATGTATGAAACTGTTTAGGTCTAAAACTCACTCTTTTGGCCATAGTAACCTGTAGGCAAAAAAGTGAGTTTTAGACCGAAACAGGTTCATACATGTGGCCCATTGTTTTTCATTTCAAAGCCATAATCAAAGGGTAAATTCTGGAATAGAAAGCCATTCATAATTGAACAGACAGAAAACCCGGCATCAGTACATAGCTCAATCATAGCATATGTAATATGCAGTATGTTATCTTCAAAGGAAGATTTCCATAGAAACTAAACCGCAGAGCAAAGTGCTGCAATTTTGCAAGAATGGCCACCCTCCGCATTACAAGGGTAAAAAGTCATTTTGTTTGTGGCAAGAAAAAGAAAGTTTTGTAAAAGCTGTATTGTGACTCGAGTAAAGGAACGTGTGCAAGAGCTGATAACGGACTTAAAATGGGCACCGATGTGCAGATAGTCTGACTGATATGACTCACTCTAAGTATTCAAAGGAATAATCTGTCTGACAAAATCAGTTTGATCAGTTTTAATCATGCATGCTTAAAAAGCTTTCTCTGCAGACTATTATTATTGTAAGATTCATAGTGATTACAGGCAGATAGATATCCTGAGGCGCAGCGACAATGCTTGCTTTACTCTTTTTATTTTTGAGACCAGAATTGGTTAAAAGCACCTGTTTGTATTAAAATCAGTGTTGTAAATATACAGTTGAAACCAGAAGTTTATATACACTATATAAAAAGACACCTATGCATGTTTTTCTCAATATCTGACATGAAATCAGAATAAACCTTACCCGGTTTAGGTCAATAAGGAACCAAAATGATTTAGATTTGCCAAATGGTATAATAATGAGAGAAATAATTTTTAAGGCATTTTTATTAATTTCTGCAAAGTCAAAGGTTTCCATACAATAGGATTACTATGCTTTTAAACAATTTGGGACAGCCCATATGATGATGTCATGTCTTTGAAAGCTACTGTTTATTGGCAACATCTGAGTTATTTAGATAACCACATGTGGATGTATTTTAATCACACCAGAAACACACTGCTTCTGTGTGCAACATCATGGGAAAGTCTAAAGAAATCAGTCAAGATATCAGGAAGAGAATTGTGGACTTGCATAAGTCTGGATCATCTTTGGGTGCAATTTCCAGATACCTGAAGGTGCCTCGTTCATTAGTACAAACAATTATACACAAGTACAAACAAGATGGGAATGTCCAGCCATCGTACCGCTCAGGAAGGAGATGGATTTTGTTTCTCCGAGATGAACGTGCTTTGGTCCACCATATGCATATCAACCCAAGAACAAAAGCAAAAAACCTTGTGAAGATGCTGGCAAAAGCTGGTAAGATTTTGTAATTATCCACAATAAAACAAGTACTGTATCAACATGTGCTGAAAGGCCACTCTGCCAGGAAGAAGCCATTACTCCAAAAGAAACATATAAAAGCCAGATTAATGTTTGCAAATCCACAAAGGAACAAAGACCTACATTTTTGGAGACCTGTCCTGTGGTCTGACAAAACTAAAATTGAACCGTTTGGCCATAATCACCATCGTTACGTTTGGAGGAAAAAGGGACAAGCTTGGAAGCCTAAGAAACCATCCCATCTGTTAAACACGGGGCTGGCTGCATCATGTTGTGGGGTTGTTTTGCTGCAGGAGGGACTGGTGCACTTCACAAAATAGATGGCATCATGAGGAAAGAAGAATATGTGGCAACATCTCAATACATCAGCCAGGAAGTTAAAGCTTGGGTGGAAATGGGTCTTTTAAATGGACAATGACCCGAAGCATACTGCCAAACTTGTTACAAAGTGGCATAAGGATAACCAAGACAATGTTTTGGAGTGGCCATCACAAAGCCCTGATCTCAATCCTATTAAAAATGTATGGGCAAAGCTGAAAAGGCAGGTGCGAGCAAGGCGACCTACAAACATGACTCTGTTACACCAGTTCTGTCAGTAGGAATGGGCCAAAATTCCTACCAACTATTGTGAGAAGTTTGTGGAAGGATATCCAAAATGTTTGAGGGCAATGCTACCAAATACTAATTAAATGTATGTAAACATTTGACTTTGCAGAAAATAATAAAAATGTCTTAAAAAATTATCTCTCATTATTCTGCCATTTGGCAAATATAAATAATTTTGGTTCCTAACTGACCGAAAACGGGGAAGGTTTATTCTGATTTCATGTCAGATAGTGAGAAAAACATGCAGATGTGTCTTTTCATATAGTCTATGTAAACTTCTGGTTTCAATTGTACTTAATATGGTACGAATAGCTTGCTAAGAGCAAAAAACTCTAATTGCATGTGCCCCTAAATTCATATACACATTCAAGTCACATTATTATGACCAAATTCATATACACATTTGAGTCACATTATTATTACCACCAGGCGCTCTGTAATGCGACTGATATTGGAGTGTGCCTGGTTAAAAATATAGCTAGTTCTCAGGCTGAAATGATGCCAGACTTCTGGTGCAGCCCTGTTCATACATGTTGCCCTAAATGTCTACAGGTCTATAAAACAGTTTTGAGTTCTGATCGGTACAAGCGCTAGATCTGAAGTAAAAAAACAGAATTATCCATCAGTTATCTTTGAATTTAAGGGGGGAATCCTTCTGATTCCATATGCAGTAATAGACTTGTTCCTGGGATTAGATACTTTAACTGGGTGGTATAGCAGCTGATGAAAGGAAGGCAATCAATTATTTATCAGCCTAGTCTCCCATTATAAGAGCCCTCAGCAGTCTAACCACATTAACAAAGATCCCCTCCAACCCAGACACTGAAAGCATCTTTTGTGCATTTACAGTGGATGCCGCCTAGTTTCTTGAACCCCTCATTATAAAGAACTGTGCAAAAATGTGTCCAACAATTTAGTATAAAGCTTAAAATTATTAGTGAAATAAGTTCTTTAACTCACTTGCAAAAATAAGGTTCATATATGAGGTACTGATGTTTCAGAGTCAGCTTCTCGTACGTTATAACCCAAAAAATAAAGCAAAAAGTCAAGATATTTCATTTTTGTCAGCCCTGTAATAAGAAAAAAATGCCCAGAACCTAGACTATAGTCTCATAATCTGCATTAATAACAAGAGTATATAGAACCTAGCTCACGCTATACTAAAGCACATTAATAATATGTTATAGAGTATATCCAGAAATCAATTTGCACCTAACAAGAAATCTGAAAATGCCAACATCCGAATGCCTATCATCATGGGTTCATTGGTAACGGTTTTGTTTGTACTGTTTGTTAGCAAAAATGTTGAATAATAATAATACCATTGTGTTCCATATATTTTCTTTATTATCAGGTTTGTGCTGAGATGGTCAAATATAACATTCTTGTGTCCTATGATATACATACACTGGAGAAACGAGCTTTGACAGTATTGGCCATCCAGCCAAGAACCTGTTTTATGATTCTGTTCCAAGAGCCAATATGTAGAAAATCCACAGCACACCTTGTAGTATTGTAGAAAAGGTCATTTTTGTTCACAAAGCTTTAAAGGAGTTTTGCCAGTAAGTGAGTTCCTTTCCTCCTCAGGGGAGAATATAAACAAATCATGCTAAGTCATGAACGCTGCAGGGGTGACAGGGAGGGAGTGAGCAGAGAGTGAGGAAGAAGGGAGCGTCTTAAAAGTTTACTCAAATAGTAACATTACAACAGTGGATTCTCTATACAGCAGACAGCCTCATACACTGCACTTTCTCCCAAGCCCCTTGAAAGCTCATTCATGTTCCCTGTCATCAGATAAGAAGTGCAAACAGGCAAGAGTGGCCAGATCAGCTCCTGTCAGCTCCTCTGGTCGTGTCTAATGTAAACTTTCAGGTAACTAAGGGGGACTGAGCAATGCTGTAGCTCTCACAGGCTTCACTTTTTGTAATCACATATATTTAAAAAAGTGATTAAATACCCATTTTGGAGGATCCCACGTCAACATTAGATCGTGGCAAAACCCCTGTAAGCATGATACAAGTAATATTCAGCTCTCCATATATAGCAGCATGCATTATAGAAGCAAGAGAACAATCCCACGGTCCAATGTTTCGGCCTGAGTGGCCTTCATCCAAGGGACCCAAAGAGTGGCAGTAAAGAGCTTGGAGCAGGAGAGTTTCCCAAGAGCCAAGCATTAATGCTAACTAGTTTTGTGCGAATAACTTTCTGTTCATTCCAACAGCAGTTTGGGCAAACTCATCAAAATATTCCAGATTCAGGACATCCCCGAACCGAATCCCAACCTACTGAATAGTAAGTTACCACTTCACTCTTCCCCCCACTGTCAATCAGTGGTGAGTGGGTTAGGTGATGCAGCAGCTATTTAGTAGGCTGGATTAAAGGGGTTGTCCACTTTATAATATCTTTATAATGTTTTACTTACTATGTAAATAATAGGAAATCATTCAACTTTCTAATATACAGGGATTAAAAAATGTGCTCCTGTACCTCTGTAATATCAGTGCAATTGGCCCCTATCTAGTCCACATTCCAGTCTATTGTGACGTGTGCCAAGGAGTAACTGTATGGACAAAACTGTTGCCGGTGGTTTACACATTGATGGCTGTGTGTTGAGTTATTTTGCAGGCACACCAAATGTACACTGTTATACAAGCTGTGCACTGACTACATTGTATCAAAGTGTCATATCTTCAGTGTTGTCCAGTGAAAAGATTTAATACAAACTTTACACTGTTATACAAGCTGTGCACTGACTACTTTAAATTTTGTCAAAGTTTCATATCTTCGGTGCTGTCCCATGAAAAGCTATAATACAATATTTACAAAAATGTGAGGGGCGTACTCATGTTTGTGAGATGCTGAAGGTCCATCAAGTTCAACCAGGGGTGAGGAAAGATGCAGATGAAGGGAGGGGTTGAGGGAATTTTTAAGCTGTGTTTCCCCTACTGATGCAGAACCCATAAGGCAAGAACCAATCTGGCCTAAAGGAAAATGTAATTCCTGATCCTAAAGTTGCCATCAGACTAGATCCAGATGTTTTATACGGCTACATAAATATTAATATTATTTAGTTGCAAGTAGTTATCTAAATATTTCTTGAAGCTCTTAAAGGAGTTTTATCGTTTGAGCTGTTCGTGCTGTTCTGGTAATTCTCTGAGATTGAGTTTGAAATCCAGGGGCGTGTCTCTCCTGTCAGCAGGCGTGTCTCTCCTCCCAGGAGGCGTGTCTCTGCTCCCTGAAGACCTGTGACATCATCATTCTGGGTTAGGCAGTAGAAGCAGAAGGTTGTCTGGATAGAACAGCTCTGTAGCCCCCTGCATGCTTCTTATGTCTGCAGCCTTCAGGCTCCACAAGCACCCGTTATATCTCTTAGTTTACACACAAATTACACTGAAAGCCAGCAGCTGTTACTTCTAGTGGTGTTCACCCAAATTGTACTGACAACAGGCAGAGATCTTTACTCAACTACAAGGACAAATGTCAGCTTCAAGTAAAGATCTCTGCTTGCTGTCAGTGACATGTGAGTGAAAACAATGGGGGGAGAAGCAATCAGCTTTGAGAGAAGACCCTGCTCAACCTGTAACTAGCTTGGGATCGTGGTGCAGTGGTAACGTTTTAGCTTTACAAGGAAGAGGTTTGGAGTTCTAGTCCCTCACAGAGTATTCCCCCTCCCCCACCTAAATTCTACACATATGTAGAGAGACCTAAAATATATATGTCAATCTCTATAATAATATATATACACATACATAGCTCGCCTATATCATGTCTCATCCCCCAGAGTATATGCATTGTATCACATATGTTGGAAGTGCTTGGTGTGACTGCGAGGATGGGACACTATATAGGGGAGCTTTGTGTGTGTATAAATAAAATTATACATGTCTACACATATATTTTCATATCTTTACATATGTGTTCAATTTAGAAAAAAAAAAAAAAACTACTGATGGGGCTTGAACTCCCAACCTCTCTCTTGCTGAGTGGATCAGCTAAGCACTAGACTAAACAGACAGGTGGTACATAGACTGTGTTGAATCCTTATGTTATACACTAAAGCTGATGACGTCATAAGGAGGCGGGGCTTGCATTAGATCTGAGGAACAGAACGACCTCTTTTCAAAGTTGCAGCTTAAGGACTGGACCTGTGATGAGGTGAATCAACCTCTTGGCAAAACCCCCTTAAACAGGCAGTAATTGTCCAGATCCTTCACCTAGAGCTGGGAGATATATATAGAGCCAGCAGACCTTGGTTTCACTATCGATTTTAACAGCTCAGAGGGGAGTAAACACAGAGTGTGCAGGCAGCCAATCACAGCGCAGGGGGAGTGATCAGGGCGTTTCCTGTTTAGGGGCGTATCCCAACAGGCTGAATGAAGTGTCAGCCACCCAATCACAGTGCAGAGGGTGTGTCTAGGGGCGGGATCCGACCAGGGGGCGTGGCCGACCAGCAACAGCAGAAATAGAACACAGATTTACAGAAAAGCTCATATCTGCTAAACCAAGTGACTGAGGTAATGCAAACCAATTACAAAAGTGCTTATTTTTACTGTTCAAATAATCTGAGACATGATCTTTCTAACGATAAAACCACTTTAACTGTTCCTGCTGTGACTGGCTCCGGGGACGGCTATTCACCAGATTCACAATTCTCATGGTAAGAAAGGCTTTTCTTCTCTGGATGTTAAATCTTTTTCTCCAGGGAGTCTTTAGAGGGGGTTTTACATGAAATAGCTTATCACCATACATTTTGTAGAGGCCATTTATATACATATAGGATCGAATTGCTGATATTCGGGTCAACGTTAATAGTGACGCAAATCTGAAGCACAATACTACTGCTAATGTTATCAGCCTGTAAACTGCAAGTATAGGTTTGATCCTTGAGCCAAAGTTTAGTAAATCTATGACATAGTAACTACAGATGCCAACAGCTAGGGAGCAACATCTGGGGGTCTATGAGTCACATATGGCTTCTGAGCCATGGGCTGGGGAACATCCATTCAAATAAATCTTTCCTCCAACAGTTTTATGATGTCATTTCACATTAAGAGAATACTCGCAAGCCTTGTGCTGACTTGTGTTATGCTGACGTGTTCCGCAAAAGTGCCCAAAAACAAGATTTCAGACAGACAATTTAGAAGCTGCAAGTAGGTGCTCATGCTTATCTGTGTATTTATCTGTGAAGCTTGATATTTTGGTATACAATGCTGTATCCTAATATGACCAACATCTGCCTTTATTTGTGACTAGGGATTTTGCTTTGAATCTAGGCTCTAGTGATGGGGGTCGAAAAACTTTACCAGTTGACCAGATGTCCAACAAGACAACAGAGATTTTTCACAGATATCTACCTTCTAGACTGACTTACTCTGTTGTATCCTCCCAACAAGTTTCACGTGATCAAAACCAGGACAACAAAAAATCACTATGAAATACAAAAAACCTCTGGTATATGACCAGGTTAGGTCTTCAAGAACACTTAAAGGGGTTGTCTCGCTACAAAGATTAGCTTTCAACATGTTGGGAACACTAAATAAATGTTTTCCAAATATATTGCGTTGTTAATTTTTTTTTTGTTGAGGAGCTACAAGTGATTTTATCACCTTCTGTGCTCTCTCTGGTTCCCCAACTGACCGACATGTGTATTTCTCCCCCCCTTGCTGTTTGTTCTATCTGATAGCAGGGAGTGACATCACACAGGTCACAGCAGCTCACAACTTTGGACAATGAGAGCTTGTTTGTTATCTGATCTTTCAGACAAAAGCCAGTAATTACTGCTGTTTACTTTAACCCAGAAGCTTCCCTGGTCCTGACAGCATGAGATTCATCTAATTAGCAAAAGTCTGAATACATGCTCATATGCTAATTACAGACAGCTTGACCAGGAAGTGACAGAGCAAAGCAGCATTATTTCATTCATGCATCCTATGAAACTTTGAGATGAGGCAACCCCTTTAAAAAAGTGGGACTGCAGCATGGCAAGCCCACAATTTTTCACTTTGAGATTTAATTATAGTATATGTTAATGTGTTCCACAACCTCAAAAATAGCACTATAAATATATATCATTTAGGTTTTCAGTAGTAGCACAACCAAGCACTCAAGTATCAGCTTATACGAGATTTTACATTACTGTAAAGAAATCAATAAATCGAAAGACTATGCATTAACATCTAAGGTACCTACCTTATTATTGGGTTCTGTGGTTGCCCCTTGAAGCAAGTCACAGAGAAAGGATAAGTCGGGCAAGTTATGTTTCTCAGGATTTTCATGCTCCTTCCATTCCTACAAAAGGTAGATGAGAAGAGAGTTCATAAGACTACTAAAACGCAAGGCAGTATAAGGTGCATGACTCACAATATGTTAAAGTTTACAAGCACTGTTCGGACTACATGAGATTATGTGAAAAAGTCTTGACAAGAAATAACAAAAAACAAACTAAAAAACAGTAGTCTTGTTCTACCACCATCAAGTATATAGACACATCTGTGCCAAAATGAAGACAGTCACCTCTGCAGCTCTGGGCATTCAACTGATCTGATTTCCTGAAACATTATCACGTCCAGACAACCAAGAGATGAAGACAATTCTGTCTTACTTGGATGTAGCCAGCAAAGGAATGTCTGAACCTTCAAAGATAATTTGGCTATGTAGAAATGTAGCTATATTTTCTATGAAAATACAGAAGCACCGTTAAAGGTGCATCTGAAAGAGGCCTGAGGAAAATAACCTTCACTCATAATCACAACTATCCTTGGATGAAGGATATATTTCAAATAATCCTTTGAGTCCCTTGAGATGGAATTGATAACAGGAAATGAGAGTGACCATAAAGTCATGTGCGTGATGTTCATTCGTATCATTTTCCTTCAAATCTAACTTTTTGTCAAATTTGTTGTCAATTTTCTGTAACAAAAAAATAGAATTGTAAAGGCAGCTCTGGACTATAACTAGAATCAGTCCAAGAAACAGCAAGGAATACAATGTATCTACAAAGTTACAAACTATTTACGTAAATTATATCAATGTATAAACCGTAAAACAGTGTTTGGGTACATTCGCACGAAAAATGTCAAAATATTCGTTGGATTCTGAATTCTAAAACCATTGTGGATTTTAGGTCATGTTTTTTTCTTCCCAACAAAATTTTCCCATTTATCTCTATGGGGTTTTGGAAATGGATCCGACACAAAAATGTTTGGAATGCGCTTTTTGACCTGGAATATGCAGATTGTATGTGTTCAAAGTTTTTTGAAAAATTCGACTTCAAGAAAATCTGAGTTGTGTGGACTTTCTTTCCAGCTGCTATACTGATGCCTCTACCCTGTGTCAGTCACTGCTCTTGTTGCCCATTCAGTACAGGATACAATATAAACTCATCGCACTCACCCATAAAGCTCTCCACAGCGCTGCACCCCCCTACATCTGTCTACCACCCTACCTGCTCTCTCCGCTTTGCTGATGATATCAGATTACATTCCTTAATCATCCAAACCTCCCATGCCCGTCTACAAGATTTGGCACGTTCAGCGCCAGTTCTCTGGAACACGCTACCACGGGTGATCAGGCACACCCAGAACTCTCATAGCTTTAAGCAGGCCCTGAGAATACATCTTCTCACTCTGGCCTACCAGAATCCGTAATGGCTAACCCCCCACCCGCCAGCACACTCATTTTCAGCACTTAACTGTATATAGATGTACTGTCTGGGTGGCAGGTCCATCCAAATTCTACATAAAACAACGCCCTATTTATGTCACATGGTTGGACCATTGTAAATCTAGCACTTCTTACCGTTTGTCTCACCCCTACACCTAATAGATTGTAAGCTCTTGCAAGCAGGGCCCTCACACCTTGTGTCTCATCTGTAAGTAGCTTTTCATTGTGCAATGTATGTCTTGTTGTCTGCACTTACACCCTCCAAATTGTAAAGTGCTGCGGAATATGTTGGCGCTATATAAAAAAAGATTATTATTATTACAACTCAGTTTTTAATTTGAGGTCTATGGGAATGGTATTACAGTCATATTTTGAGGGTCTTTAATATCCGAATCTGCGTGGACCATAGCCTCTATCTTCTGTACAGTGTTTCAGAAATCATCTGTTCTCATGGGAGACAGTGTTGAGCGTAGCAATATCGGGGTTCTCCACAGCAAAGACCACATCAGGGTTTAAAGCATAAAAAACAAGCATCTTTTTGGATTCAGATCCTCGGCATAGCCACACAGCAATTTTCACAAGAGACGAAGAGGATCAGCCATCTGTCTTAGGTGAGCTCTCACACATACTATATAAGAAGTTTTATTCAGGTATAAAATAAGAAAAATAAAACAAATAGTTAAAAGATTTCTTGATCTACGGTCAAGGGTTTAAGGCTTCCAAAAAAGAGCTGAATTCTGCTGCTTTCAGTATATATTTACAGTTGCTACACCTACACTTTTTATCAATGGCTACAAAAAGTCACTTTTCATAAGAATGCACTGAATATCCTTAAATTCACTTCAGACAAGAGAATCTCTTCATGCTGGGATTTGCAAAAACTATTCAAAAGCAGTAGCTACTTACATCCTCCATAGAGTATAATAAACATCACTTGGAAATCTCCCGAAAATCTCTCTTCAAAGTCTTGATTACTCTATGGAAAAATAAAAGTCTTACTACAAAAAAGTGTAGGTCTAGTCTAAAGTGTATCAGATGTGCAGACTTCTAATATTTCCAGTCTAGCTGCCCCTAAATAACAAAAAAGATACTAAAATAATGAAAAGCGTAGTACTCTTGAGGGATTTGTCTAGCCATTCATACTGAACTCTGCATGCCTGAATGGTTAGAGAGAAGAAATAATTATCTCCTGTCACTACAGTGGTTCATGACCCCAAAACAGCTTAGCATGCTATGTTCCTTCAGACAGACTACCTAATCTATAGTGTCCTGCTGGTGAACCGGTCTGCACCATACCTCTGAGGCCTTTTATACTTTCAGTGCTCATTTTTACAAGTCTAATTTTGTGGCCTCTTGAAATTATGTTAAATGTCTCACAAGGTATAATTCTGCTCGCGTTCCAAGAGATAAAAGTGCAGCTGAAGCAAAACGCTTGTTGGATTGTTAAGAATGAATAAAGATCTCGGCTCCAAACTTTCCTCAACTTTTAGAACCTAGGAGAATACTAAACGTAAAAGACAAATACTGACTAAGTGAATTTATGCGAACACATTGGGGGAGATTCATCAAGCGTGTCTAACTATAAGACAGTTTTAAGTTAGGCCTGGGTCACACGGCTTAAAGCCGCCGTAATTGCGGGGACGGATTTCGCCCCGCAATTACGGCGGCGGCCGTGCAGATGGGGCGGGACGGGGGGCCGGCAGCTCGCCGGCCACATAAACTGTCATTGTTCACGGCGCGTACACGCTGTAAATACTGTGCATGTCACTTTCTCCCCCCGCGGCGTATTCGGCGAGCGGGGAGAAGAGACGGAATCCATAGTTCTCTATGAGAACTGTGGATTACCGTAATGACTGGGACGGATTCCAGTCGTACTGCAGCGCAAATACGGCGCAGTATGGCTGGAATCAGTCCCAGAATAAGCCGTGTGAACGAGGCCTAAGACTAAACAGTGTTACAATGCGCCAAATTTATCATAGTGTTCATACTGTTAAAACTGTCTACACCATTTTTAAATCGGTTACCTTATGCTACTAACTGCGCCCAAATTTTGATGTAAGCAGCCACACCCCTTTATCGCGGCCATTTCCCTTTTGTTGTTCGAGGCGCAGAAGTGTCTAGAAATTGCCGAAAACACATAATAAATGTGGTGTAAAGCATGTCCGACATTATTTTAACCGCAAATTGTGCCAGAATTTTGGCGCAACTGCCCCACTTTGTTTTCCAGATAAAACCCCTCTGACTATTAAAGGGGTTGTCCACCTTGGTAAAAAGTTACTATAAAGGGTACAGGGGCTCAAGTAAAATAAAAAAAGCTATACTTGCCCTCCCCCGATGCTGCGGCACATCTCTCCAGTGTCCTGTTGACATGGCGTCCCTTCCGAAAAGGGACCTCACCGCTGCAGCCTGCAGTCACATGCCTCTAACTTGCATCACCGATCAGATGTGCACAGGGAAGGCGAGTATAGCTTTCGTCACGGCGCACGTTTCCTCCGTAAAGCAGTAAGGCACGGCGGGGGTTAATCCCTCTGGTCAGTTGACACACCCAGGGAGAGGTCGGGCTGATGAGCTTAGGAGTGACAGCTCGGCTCCTAATCAAGTCAGAGGGTGTGTCGCACTGGCCAATAGGAGGGCCCGGAGGCCGCACCAATCGTCTGCTGGGGCGGGCTCCGGGCACCTCATTTAAACTCCCTCATTTCTCTCAGTCCTTGCCTGAGAGAGGTTTTCCCCTTGCTATTTCCTGCCTATCCTGTTTGTTTTTGCTCTCCTGATCTCTGACCTCGGCTCTCTTCCTGACCTCGCCTTTGCCTTCGACTTTGTACTGCGATCCTGACCATGTTTGGACCCCGGCTTGTTTCTGACCATCCTTTTGGCTTACGTTTCTTGGCATATACGTTCCCGTACAGGTGACTGTTGGACTTTGAGTTTCCCTGACGGCCCTGCACTTAGCAGCGTAGGGGCTGTCGTCCAGTTGGGGTCTGCCGCCTAGGGCAGCACGCCAAGTAGGCAGGGACAGTAGGCTGGGTGGCAGTCAGGGCCAACTGCACCTCCTCTGACGTGACAGTTTTCTTTTATTTTACCTGGGGCCTGGGATTTTTTAAAATCACTTTTTACCCACGTGGACAACTCCTTTAAATATCTGTTAAGTTTTAGACTGGATTTACACATTGCAGTGGCCAAGCAGCAGAGAAAGACATGTAGGTACAGTAAGTACAGTTTTTAAATTGTGTATGGCTACAAGCTGTTTGATTGGTAATGGGTGCACAGTATTACGGCTCATATGTAGTAGTTAACAATTAACGACTTAATGACACCAAGCTGGAACACATCAAGGGGCGCCATGGTGTTGGAGAAATGATGACGCCCACTTTTCCCTCATCGACCTGAACACAATATCACCTGGGTTTTGCAGGATGACCAAAAGAAAACATATGCATCAACCATAAGTGAAGAAGCGTGCTTGATGTTAAAAAAAAAACACAGCACTCACATTGCATCTGACCATCATCCTCTAATCAGCGAGATCCGACTACCAGTGGAACATGTTGAGTGAAAGGAGAAAAGTGTTAGGTGTCCATTCAACGTCCAGTACCTTGAAAACTTAGAGGTGAAACGGGCATTTATTGGAGAACTTAATCTCCGGGCCTCAGAAGTTGCCACAGAAGGAAATGTTGATGAGCAGTGGATGGTCATCAAGAATGCTTTTTTTGCATCCAGAGAAGATATTCTTGGACAGGTGCGATCCAATGAATAAGAATGGATGTCAGGTGACACCTGAAAGATGGTTTAGGAGCCTAGAGAGGGCAGATATTTAGCACACCAAAACTAAAGTAGACAAGCTGAGAGACCATGAAAGGTGTGTAGATGTCAGGGCTAAGCTGTGCTCAGACTGCAGACAGGCTGCAACAGCTGATGTGTGCTCCCATCCTGATACACTTGCTGCTGACAGCTCTGTGAGTGACAGACGCCCAGCCACTCCTGACAGGGGGCGAGTGCACCAGCCAATGGGAGGACCCGGAGGCGCTCCAATCAGCTGCAGGGGCGGTATCCAGGAATCCCATTTAAACTCCCTGAAAGCTGACTGCTGCGCCTGTGATATTCCTGGCTACCGTTTGTTTCTTGTTCTGTGTTTTGTTGTTTTTGATAACCAGTATACCTGACCTCGGCTTGTTCTCCTGACACCGGCTTGTCTCCTGATTTTGTGCTTTGCTTCCGTTTGGCTTTTGACCTCGGCTTGTTTACGTTTATTCCTCTGGTTCTGATTTGTGGCTTTGGCGTT
This sequence comes from Phyllomedusa bahiana, assembly GCA_025379985.1. Taxonomy (NCBI): domain Eukaryota; kingdom Metazoa; phylum Chordata; class Amphibia; order Anura; family Hylidae; genus Phyllomedusa; species Phyllomedusa bahiana. Next base: position 171,720 of record JAODAL010002487.1, read on the forward strand.
CCTATTTGATATTGACCTGGACTGTTTGACTATTCTTGCTTCTCACGGCCCCAGCACTTTAGCAGCGCAGGGACCGTCGCCTAGTTGCCGTCTGCCGCCTAGGGCAGCACGTCAAGTAGGCAGGGACAGTGGGCTGGGTTCCAGTTAGGGCTCACTGCACCTACCTTGATGTGACATTATCACAGGCCGAAACCGTTACTGCTCTACACTCACTATGGACCCCATGACAGCTCTGGTAGAGCAGATGCAGGGGCTAACCCAGCTAGTCCAGGATCTGGCGCTGAGGGTAGAACAACAGGAGGCTACCCCAAGTCAGAGGGTCCCTGCATTACCTTCCCCTCCTGTGGAACCCCCTATCCAGTTGCCTGACAGGTTTGCAGGTAACAGGAGGGCCTTTGTGGCATTTAGAGAGGGCTGTATTTTAGGCTCTGCCCACTTACCTCAGGGACTGAGGAACAAAGGGTGGGAATTGTTATGTCCTTACTGCAGGGTCCCCCCCAGGAGTGGGCATTTTCGTTACCGCATGACTCACCTGAACTGTCTTCTGTGGACAGGTTCTTTGCCGCTTTAGGGGTACTCTTTAATGACCCAGATAGGGAAGCTGTGGCTGAGGCTCAGCTGACCACCTTAAGGCAGGGTGGGTGAGAAGACTGTGGAGGAGTTTTGCTCCGAATTTTGTCGCTGGTGCGTTCCGTCTGGGTGGAACGACGCAGCTCTCAGATGCCAGTTTAGATTAGGGTTAGCTGACCATGTGAAGGATTTATTGGTGGCTTACCCTACCCCTGTTACTTTAGATGTGGCCATGGCACTGGCCGTTCGTCTGGACAGACGTTTTAGGGAGAGACGGCAGGAAAAGGTTCCCCCCCGGTGGTCCACACCATGGTCACCCCTAAACCCGTTGTTTCCGACGTAAACCCAGAGGAGCCCATGCAAGTAGGGGCTTTTTCTGTCACTGCGGCTAGTGACCGTAGGATTACTCGTCGCATCCAGGGGTTGTGCTTCTACTGTGGAGAAGATGGACACAGAATTCGGGAATGCTCCAAACGGAAGACCAGGTCGGAAAAACTCCAACGCCTAGGTGGTCAGCAGGAGGATCACCTAGGCGAGCAGGTATTTCCTATTGTATCTAATAAGTTGCTGCTACCAGTTAAGATTTCATACTTGTTGCTGTCCGGTTCTGGGAGGCGTTTGTGATTCTGGATCAGCTTCTAATTTTGTTGATGCGTCTTTCGCCAAACGTCTGGGCCTACCTTGTAGGCCCTATCTGACTCCTGCGGGTAGTGGCTATTGACTCCACCCCACTAGCTCAGGGCGCATCCAATATGTACCCCTGAGCTGGAGAGGTGGTCGGATCCATACAATTTGAAAAGTGTATTCTATTCGTCATGGAGGGCTGCCTGCTGATGTGCTGTTGGGCTGCCCTGGCTTCAGAAACATAACCGTGTTTGACTGGAATTCAGGGAAATTAGTCAGGTGTGACAACGGTGTGTTGACAGATGTCTCCTTACCATGCTGGGCAATACTGATGTCAGGCTAATGCTCTATCTGGAAGCGGCGGTGCCACGTTGAAGCCTATGCGGCAATCTTGTGAATCGATGCTCGGCTAAGGTTCCCAGAACTTCTCCCTGGTGAACTATCCCTCCACCTGTACCTGAACGTCCATATGTGGTCAGGACGTGGGTATAACCCGGTGGCTTATCGGCTGAATTACCCTCTTCTCTCCGTATACATACGTGTCCCCGTGCACTTCGTAAGAGGTATATTCAGCCTGTACATCCGCCCTCTAGGCCTCCTTCTCCAGTTTGCATAGAGGGGGAGTTAGAACCCAGACCAGGAAGGGTCCAGTGGCCCCTCCTAAAAGGGGGGTACTGTCAGGGCTAAGCTGTGCTCAGCTGCAGACAGGCTGCAACAGCTGATGTGCGCTCCCACCCAGATACACTTGCAGCTGACAGCTCTGTGAGTGACAGACGCCCAGCCACTCCTGACAGGGGGCGAGTGCACCACCAATGAGGACCCGAGGCCGCATCCAATCAGCTGCAGGGGCGGAATCCAGGAATCCCTTTAAACTCCCTGAAAGCTGACTGCTGCGCCTGTGATATTCCTGGCTACCTTGTGTTTCTTGTCTTTGTTTTGTTGTTTTTTGCTAACCAGTATACCTGACCTCGGCTTGTTCCTCCTGACTCCGCGTGTCTCCTGATTTTGTGCTTTGCTTCCGTTTGGCTTTGACCTCGGCTTGTTTACGTTAATTACTCTGTTCTGATTTGTGGCTTGGTTCCTATTTGAGATTTACCTGGACTGTTTGACTATTCTTGCTTCTCACGGCCCCACACTTTAGCAGCGCAGGGACCGTCGCCCAATGCCGTCTGCCGCCTAGGGCAGCACGTCAAGTAGGCAGGGACAGTGGACTGGGTTCCAGTTAGGGCTCACAGCACCTCCCTTGACGTGACAGTAGAACTGGAGAAGGCTGTCAAATACTCTTGTAGACAGGACAAGAGAGCCTGAACAAATTACAAAGCTGATGAAGGTGATAGATCTTCTGTCAATGTGGATATTGCACGACATCTAAGTGATGTCTGGACAAATGACAAGAGGTCCTTTAAGAACAGAGCTGGTGAGTTGCTTATCGATTCTACTGACCAGCGTAATCGGTAGTTCAAGCACTTCGAATAACTGAAGTCTCACTAAACTACTATGAAGAAACCGCCCAGTATGACTTAACCAGCATAAGGTACATTAATTGTGTCGATTCTGAAGCATCATTTCTGAATGAAATAAAAATGGCAAATCAAAAGCATGTGTCACGAGCGGAGCCGCTGCCCGGCCCGCGGGCGCACCCGTGCTCCCTCCTCCGCGACCCTGCCCAGGTCGGGTGGCGCCACTGGCCGTGGGGCGGGCTGCGGACTCACTCGCTCTGTCAACTTACCAGACCACGCTCCTGCTCTGTCTTCTCCCTCTGCCGGCCGGAGCGCGCGTAGCCGCCCCCTAATGGGCGCGCACGCTCGTACATGTAAATTTAAAGGGCCAGCACGCCGGTAATTGGATAATTGTTGGGCGCTGACCCTATATATGGGTCAGGTTCACGTCACTTCCCTGCTGGATCTTTGTTGTTTCCGAGCCCTAGAGAAAGCGTTCCTGTGAGTTATTGCCTTACCATGTTCTCCGATCCCTGTCTACGTTTCTCGACTTTGAGCCTTCGCTGCCTGCCCTGACCCGCCTGCCTGTCCCCGACTACGATTCTCGGATTACATTTCGGTACCTTGTTACACCTTGGCCGCCACCGCAGGCAAGTCACGTTAGGGGTATCGACCTGGTAGACACCCGGGACCTACTTAGATTCCGCTCCCTGGCGTGGCTTACACCATCGCTTGCGGTGGTCCAGGGGATCCACTATCCCGGCCGTTACAGCATGAAGCCCAATAAAAGATCTGGGATTGACTGGAACTGTGTAGAAATGCTCAAAGCTGATAGAGTTGTCATCAACGCAACTTTCTTAGCCAATTTGATGCAAGGCATCTTCGTAAAAGTTCTAAAGAAAGGGGAACTAACTGTGACAAGTGGCCTGGCATTCTGCTTTTATGCATAGCCTTCAAGGTCTTTTGCAAGGTGATCCTTAAAGAGGTTGTATCATTTCAATAAATGGCCTTCAGAATAAGGGGACAGTGAAAACAAGCAACTTTTCAATTGTGTGTTATTAGCAAAGCTGTCTTGTTTTCACAGTATTGCTTATCTTCATTTTCTGTAAACAAACTTCTCTAGTGCCAATCGGATAGTCGGATCCCACCTCCTTGCAATTCATTAGATGAGGGCTCTAATAATTTACATTCTGTTCTGCCCCTGGACGGCCGTATTCACGGAGCTTGCATTCCTGCCTCTCACTCAGAATTAGGGGCCGCCAACAATTTCACTCTATACAGCTAGCTGCCTCCTCAATGACACTGCAGCTGTCGCTATAATCAGAAAAAAGCGGAATTGTGCCACGGTGCCTTAATGCTCCTGCGTGTAAGGGGCCAACAAAAATTGCACTCTATACAGCTAACTGCTCCTCATTGACAATGCAGCTACTGCTACAATCAGCAAACAGCAGAATTGTGCGTCGGGGCCTTATGTAAATATGAAGGGAGACGGATTTGTGCTCTGGATGGATTCAACTGTAGCAAACCTCCAGCTGTGAGAGATCAGTGCTGAGTTCATAGAAGACTGCTTAGACTGAATGCAGGCCTGTGGTATGTAAACAGCTTTTACAAAATAAGACTGCATTGGGAGAGGACAGTGATATGTGGAGGGGGGGACACTGGAGCCAGCATGAACAGTGAAGAGGGGATGATGTCATCCCCTTCAGTTAAGAAACACCCAGCTGGGAGGGGAAGAAACACCCCTGGATTTCAGGAAGTGAGAGCATCAAGCTACAAGAGAAAAGCCCAACTGAAGAAGTGATCATCCCCTTTATCTAAATCCAGGAGAAGACAGATGCCAAACCCAAGCAGCAGCAAGCTGGATTCTGTGCTTGCAGATCCTGTGTGAACCACATCATCACGCTCTGAATTATTCTAGAGCAGATCAACGAATTCTAAGAATCTTTATAATTGTAATTTGTTGATTAAAAGAAAGCTTTCGACCGACCAACAAATTGTGAGATGCCATCAGGAGCAAGGGTGTCCCCGAGAAGATTAGTTAGCTGATCAAAGCTTAATATGAGGAGATTATATGCACAGTTTTGAACAACAGACCCCTGTCAGAGCCTATCAGGATAGTCACCAATGCAAGACAAAGATGCATCTTATCCAAGCTACTTTTCCTCATTACGGTTGAAGAGGTTTCAGCTGAAGCAATTAACCACAATTAACTTTGGCATCTTACTAGTATGGAACACCTTAACAACCTTGATGTAGATGACAACCTTATTCTTTTAGCACAACATTTTGCTGACATGCAGAATAAGCTTAACACCCTAGCTAGATGGCAAAACTAAACTGATGAAAATCAACATTGGCAACCTTTCTAGCTTTATTATACCAGATAAAGCAGTTAAGAAAGTCAACATTTTTCAGTACTGCCAGATGGTGGCATCGTTATTGGTAAGTCTACTGGGACTGGAAAGGCAAGGGGTGCATTGGTAACTCTCCAAGATATTTGGCATTCGAACCAGCTCAGTGAGCAAACCAAAATATAAATCATCAACTCTCAATCCTCCTAAGTCTTCAAATCCTCAGTCTTGCTTTATGGGAGAAAGACTTGCATTTCATCTAAAAATATGCAAAAGCTACAAGTCATTTTTACATGTTTGCACTACATCCAGTTGGCTGGTATTGAGCTGCAGGAAGAGAGAAATAGAAGTAGGTTTGTGAGCACAAGTGGAAATGGGGCAGAAACACCTTTCGAAAGGGTGTGGATGAGGTTTTTATACAAGAACTTGATTGGAACTGGCATGAACAACATAGAGAATAAAAGCCAAAGAGCTCTTGGCGGAAGAGCCTTCTTCTGGAAATAAGTGCTGCTGATGGATACCTTACCTAGCCCCAAGTGAAGGCCAAAGCCTAAAACAGGCAGCAGTGGAAGTCTTTCAAGTTGACCCACTGTCTTCAATAGAGAAGAAAAGGAAGTAGTAGTACTAATCTGTGTAATAACAAATCAGAGTAAAGCGTATGAAACTGACAATTCAAACAATAAGAGTAAGGACCCTGCTCAAATTCACAGAAACTTGAAACAATAATGAAAGAGGTTTGCAAATTCAAAAAATCACTGCCACATAATATACAAACCTAACTTCTAAAATTTAACCTTTATTAATATCATATAAAAATATATAATTTCCTATCACCAACGTAGCAATACATCATATACCAGCAGGCATTTATGCTTATCAGGTACTCAGGAACCTAAAACAATCTCTTTTTTATATATCTCTATGAACAATAGTTCAAAAATAGATGCAATCTCTCCCTTAGGATTCCCTATCATGTCCTATAGTAGGTTGAGAAGGACGGCCCAACTTCCGATGGCTCACCCTATAAAGTACCTGGTGTATCCCTATCTTTAAACATCACATACTACCGTGACCCAGATCAAGGTATCACAGAATATATAACAGCCAAAGACTCCTTCCTTATGACATCAAATATTTGTGTACAGCAGTTCATACTTCATGAATCTCTCATGCATCCATTAATTTAGGTAGAAAAGAGATATGGATATCAATCTCTTGCCTATCACAATCATATGCACATAGAATATTTGTATCATATACGACCTTTTCACTTGATCACTTCATCCCGACACATTTCACCCTCACATATCTCCGAGGGGTCATCAGGGGATTAGGCTACCATTTCAAATGTAGTAGTCGATTAGGGGAAAATTCCGATGCCAGCCATTTCCGCAAAAGGTCGTATATGAACCGGTAGGCATCGATGGAGAAGAGGCAAGCACCAAGTGAGGTGCCAACAGAGAACGAGAATGGCAGTCTTGACCCCAATGTGTAACTGCGGTCGTTTGCCAGTTGAGGACAGGAGCATGACACTACAGCCATGGAAGTCCCAGAAGCAGTGCTGAGGAAGAACGGGGTAAGGCCATGTTCACACGGCTTAATTGCGGGACGTATTCGAGGGACGGGGGGGAAGACGGCAGCTCGCCGGCCCCATAGACATGGATTATCCACGGCACGTATACGCCGTGAATAAGTAGCATGTCACTCTATAAGGACTGTGGATTACCGTAATGACCGGGACGTATTTCAGCCAGTAATTCGCGCAGCATGGTGAGAATTACGGGCTGAAATACATCCCAAAATAAGCCGTGTGAACATGGCCTACAACATAGAATTCAATTCTTTCTGTGTGCAACGTTCTCACTTGAAAAGTCAGAGGTTCAGTACAGAACTAAGGTATTTTCCATTAACAGAGGACAAAAACAAGGGTTTGTTAAGGTGGACCTCCGGTAGATGGTACTTGGAAACCAGAGAAGCGTCAATGAACCAGAATTCACAAAGTGTGGAACAAGGTACCAAACAATGAGCTGAGAAGGACCAGCATGGTCAGATATGGAGAGGTAGTATTTACATCTAGGGATGCCTCTTCCACGAAGTCTAGGTGCGAAAATTTCCCAGACACAACTTTTGATCAGTAAGGTGAGCTCTTTCCACTTGCGTTGGTTCCCCTGGTGACGGCATTGCTGGAGGAAGTGGAGGCTTTTGAAACACAGAGGCAAGATGAGGATCACAGAGTTGCTTGGTGTTGGTGGCGGAGCTCTTGTTGTCTTTTGGCAAATCATACATTTATTCTGATTGCCAGGCAGATAAGCTCATCCAGAGATAAAGGGAGATCTCGGCCGGGCAGCTCATCCTTAATTCTCCCAACAAGGCCTTGCCAGAAGGTAGCAACAAGGACCTTGCTGGGAGAACTAAGAATGAGCTGCGGGGGCTTCGGTGCAACTCGTGACATTCAGACTATTGAGAAAATTAACGGCTGATAGATACCAGCAGCAGGCTTCTATGGCCCTTTTTGGCATGGGGAAAAGATGGCAGGTGCCTTTAATTTAAGAGAAATGCTCTGGGTACCAATTCAACCAGCATGCAAAAAAAACCCATTATAACCCTTTAAAAGGGACCGCCATCTTTTCCCCATGCGCATAAGGGCCTAGAACCCTGCTGCTGGTATCTATCCCCCTTTGGCGAAGTTTAGTTTTGTATTTTTTTTGGAAATTATGTCCCATTTTTGGGGTTTTGTTTTTGTTTTTTAGCGTAGGGACTCGAAAGACTTTAGGAGCCTTGCTTGGCTTGCGACTTGCTTACTGAGCTACTTATCAATAAACCCTCAATTTTTGATTTTTTTCCCCAGCATTTATCTTTTTGCCCAAAAAATACTGGGGAGATTGGGGTACAAGTATTTTGTGCAGGCACCTTCAAAGTGGGGCGGTGATATAAGCTGTACCCAGCAGGGGTTTATCTGTACAAGGGCGTTCCCCCTTTTTATCGCTTTATCCATATGCATTTCTCAGGTATTGTTGCTTTTTAGCATTTTCCCATGTGTTATAAGGGGTTTTTTTTGCAGGGTGTGAATTGGTACTAGAGCATTTGCTCATTAAATTAAAACGGCCCCGCCATCTTTTTCCCCATGCAGCAAAAGGGCCATAGAAGCTGCTCGGTATCTACCCAGCCTTTGGTGTAAGGGGTTTTGTATTTTTTGTTTTATTGAAAAAATTTAAGCAAATTTTGGCAAATGAAAACCGGAAAGGGCATGTTTTTTTCCCAAAGGAAAACACCAAACCTTTCACCCCACATTGCTGCAAGCCAAGGCCCAGCAGGCCCGGGTGGGCCCCACATCCGATATACAAATTCAGATACAAAGAAAGCCACCCCAAATTCCAAGAACCTTTGGCTAGGTAAACAAAAAGGGTTTTTAAAAAAACAAAAAAAAAGCAAGGAGAGTGACAAACTTTACAAAACCCAAAGGAAAACAAAAAAAAAAGCCCCGGGTTTGGGTCGTTTATTCTTGGCTTTAAAAAACACGAAGGTTTAAAAAAAAAAAAAGGGTTAAAAATTAAAACCAAAACCCCCGGGTGGGGGTGGAATTCCTAAAACAAGATCCTTTTAGCCCCCCCAAAAGGCAAAATGCGGGCAAAAAAGCAAATTGGGAAAAAAATCTCCGAAAAAAACATAATTCAACGGGATTAAGAGACTGGGGCTGAAGATTTACTCTTGGGAGTAGTCCCTAAAAAAACCCCTAGATTCATTCAAAAAGGGAAAGATTGAGAAGAGAAGATCACACCAGGGGTTTCCCATTTTTTTCTGAAGTGATCTTACTAAATGATTCCTCGGCTGCCTCGGATAACAGCATGGAAGGTCAAGAAGGTGCCTATGCTCGATATGGAGGAGATCGTGCCCCTCAAGACCCCCCACACGATAGGGGGTTAAATTAAACCAACGTACAAAAAGGGGGAGAGTCAAAAAACGAAAAGAGGCGGGCGGGGAGGAAATACCAGGCCAAGAGACTTACAGCCGATCCCTTGGACTCTCCGCCGGGGCTGGAGAACCTGAGTCCTGTGATAATCTCTCGTCAAATTTTAAAAACTGATAATCAGATCAAAGATTGTCTTTTTTTTTAAGTTTTCACTGTCCTGAAATTTTTTATTATCAACACCCCTTTTTTGGATGTCAAAAATTTGCCCTAAAAGGGTTTTGTTTTGCACCGTCCGAATTTTGAAACTATACAACCCCCTCATGGATGTAACAAATTTCCCGCTTTAATTTACAAAAAAAAAATAATTTTTCCGTCATGTCAGAGGCTAATACTCATGAAGATAGGAAAGGGTTAAAAAAATGAAAAAAGCACAAAAAACACCGTGTTGCCACCTTCCTTCCCTTTTCAGATCTCTGTAATGTGTCCACTTGGCGATCCCTTAGAAAATGGTCCAGGAGTAATTGATAAACCCAATTTAATTTCCCCAATCTAAAAACTTTTTAAATCCCCATAAAAACTTTGCCCGCCCTAGTTTTGGATATTTTTCCAGGGAAAAAGGTAGAAAAAAGGGACTTTTTAAAACCTTCCATTCAGAAAAATTTTTGAATCTAAAAAACAAAGCAATATTAGTGGAGGAGAGAAAATGGCCATCCCACAAACCAAAAAAATAAAAAGTTGTAACAAACGCCATAAGGGGGTTGGTGGTTTTTTTTGAAAAAGAATTTTATGGGGGAAAAATTGCGCTTTTTTGAAAAAAGATCTATGGGAACTTTAAACAAAAAACCCCCCAGATTCAAATTCAATTAAAAATCTTTACCCCAAAGGGGTGTTTAGGTGCTTTTCCCCAAACATGGCAGAAAAATTTTGGTAACTTCCCAAAATTTAATATTTCCATTCCCCCCCCAAAGGGCCCCAAAATCCCCTTTCCCCCCACCCTTTCCCCCTTTTTTTCAAGGGGTAGGGGCCCTAAATAGCCCCTTTTCCATGGGTTGTCGCATATTACAACCCCCTTTTGGGTGACCACGGGCTACCTAAGACACCAAAAACTCATCAAAGTGTTGAATCCCTTGAATAAAGAAGAATATAGTTGGCTATTGTGATGTTACGGGTCATTCATGTATGCCCACAGGTCATTTATCCTGTTTTTTTTTTCATTTAGATAAATATGTGAATTCTCATTGTTAAGCAGGGTTTTTAAAGGGATAAAGTAAAATCTTTAACACAAAATTACTTTATGTTTGGGGGGCCGTTATTATTTACAAAAAAGAGGGAAAAGGTTCTAGGGGGGGTTTTGTTTTTCCTGCCCCTGGCGGGATTTTAATGCTTTGGGGAAAAAAAAATTTCTTTTTTCAGACTCGGTGTCCCTTTTCCCCCACATCAGGGTAGGGAAAGGGTACATTATGACCCCTGAGGGTGTGGGGGGGGACGGACGGAAAGCAGGTCAGGGAGTTTGTCTCCTCTAGGCCCAAAACTCCATGAATCTAAAAATTCCCCTCACAATGGGGAAAGCCATGTCATTCACTTTTTGGACGTATTTTAGAGGTCAAGTTGAAAACAATTTTAAATTTTACCTTAAAAAAATTTTACTGCCAAAAATTCATGTTTTTGGGGGCCAAATTTCCTCCCCATAAAAAAACATGTATTAAAAAATTTTTCCGTACTGGAACTATAGTACTAAAAGAAATTGCTCAGAAAAAGATGAGTTCGTGGTGGCGAAAAAAATGTGTTACCAATTGAAAACTGCTACCCCATCACGAGTTATCAAAAGGTTCAACATAAGTTAAAATGGTAGATAATTCTCCCTTTTTGCTGGTTAACTCGAAAACACTAAAGATTCAGATAAAATCACTTTTTCACAGGTTTGGGAAAAGAGTAGGGAAGCATATTGAACATAGTCAAAAAAAACTTACCGTTCATATACAATTCACCCCCTACAAAATTTGTTGCAACATAACGTTCGTTTGTTTCAAAAAGAGCCCCCACCTTAGGATCACAAAAGTTCCTGCGCACTTGGGAAAAACCCCATTGTCCAAAAGTAATTTGGCCCTTGGAGTTCGGGTTTCTATGGCTGTGGTCACACTCCTGCCTGCATGCAGGTCGCTCAAAAAACAAAAACAATTTTTTTCATATGTCACTCATAAAATTATAAATTTTTGGGGCTAGGGAAATTTGAAAAAGCAAGTTTTTAGTCTATCCACAAAATGGTCACTGCAAGTGCAGTATGTGGGTTTGAACCATAGGTAGCTAAAAATTGAATTTAAAGACACCTGTCAGACGCCATCAGAAAGAGTTTTTTAAATGTTCTAGGTATCTGGGCCCTTTTAGGAGGTGCAGGGGAGGCATCTTTCCTCCTTCATTTTTTGTGCCAAAAAAGTAGTGGCCCCCCCAAAGGGGAAGGTGTTTTTACACCAAAACATTATCCGGAAATCAATGTGTTTTTTTAAATTTAGGAACTGAGACCTGCATTTTGGGAACATCTTGCATGATATTTCCCCCCATTATTAAAATATTTTATTTTTCCCTTTTGCATACATGAACACATAGAAAAGTATTGAGTTTAAAGTGAATTTTTTGGCAACTCCTTTTGAAAAAGAAAGGTTTTTTTTAAACTATTTCATTGTTTTACATTGTATGTTCATGGAGGTGTGGCTTCCCATCGGTCATGTGATCAGGCAACCTCCATTTAAACCAGTATCAGTGTTTTGAGTAGAGAGACCAAGACTAAAGACGTTATCCGAAACGTGTCGGTCTTTTTGTTGTTTATCCTTCAGGATGTTGCATGTATAAGTGTCACTCTCCTTGCTTTTTTTTAAAATGAATGTTCTAATAAACCTTGGCTGATTTTACCTACGCCAATGTGGTTCTTCGGCTGAAGCTGGCTTACTTGTATCTGAACTTTGTATATCGGAAGGAGACCCTAGAAGGTACAGCACTCTGGAGAGTTTTGTGGGTGAGAGTGATCTGTTTAAATTATATTTCAAGGTGAATAGGCAACCAATGCAGTGACTTGCATAAGGTCAGAGACATCAGTGCAGCGGTAGCAGAAGATGAGCTTAGCTGTTACAATTAGGACACAGTGGAAAAGGCATGGTACAGAGAGGGGAAGACCAATTCATAATGAACTACAGTAATCTAGGCAAGAATGACTCAGAGCAACAATAAGACTTTAGGCTGTTTCTGAAGAAAGGAAATATTCTAGAGATGTTTATGATGTACAGGTAGCATAAGCCTACAATTTATTTATGTTATTTTTTTTTTCCTTTTTTTATTGTATAACATACTGAGTTCTGCATTTTCTTTTAATAATTTAGATAATACATGTAAAATACACTTTTATCAGATTTTTGGTGTTTTTTTAAAAACTACAAACAAAATGCACTAAAGTTTGGTATACCACACTTTTGAGTCTGATGCAGAAACAGTATACATAGGGAATAAATAGGGAAAACGTTGTCCAAACTAGACTACATTTGTGCTTTTAAGCTTTATAGCCCCTATTACGAACCCTGCTGCAGTATCCATCGGGATTTATGTTTCCCAGCATCCTGAAAGACACCATGCTTGGAGACCAAAAATGAGATGTGAAATGGGTCTTATAGCACACCAAAGAATACACAAGGGACATTTCAGCGAGACAGCAGAAAGAAGAGTCCTCTTAGAAGCATGAAGCACAGATCAACACTTGCTGTTTTATGTATATATATTTTATGTATATATGTATATATGATCAAGACAAAGGTTGCATTTTTAGAACTCAATTTTGTCAATTTTCATTTTTTCCTAAATTAAATTTGTGTTTTTCCTGGTATGATGTAACGGCATAATATTTTAAAGGTTTGGTTTCACATGTACAGGTCTCTATTCTGCCAGTAATCTGATTATCTGATCTTGCTGACTTGTGTTTGCTACCAAAGCCCCCTCCCATCAGCATTTTCCACCCACTAATGTACTCAAAAGTGATGAACAAGGCAGATATCATTGCACGAATGTCAACAGAAAGAGCTGTTTCCCTTCACTCACATCCTACATTCCTATATGCCATTCTGATGTTATGAACACCCAATACATCGCCTGGGATCTTATGGGAGCAATTATGAAATTCAAAATGTGAAGCCTTATCTGGGACATAAAATATTTTTATAGTACTTACAAATAATTGATAAATCAAAGTGCATAAACTGTGATCTTAAAAATCTATATGGACAACCCGTTATAGATTGTACATGTCTGATTAAACTGCAGGTCTGAAACATATTATTCAAATAAAAAGCCCTCTTCTCACTGTCCTAGTAGTTCCTTTTCCTATTTCATCAAGAAAGGGACTAATTTTTTTCTGAATGCAATGCATTAAACGCATTGACTGCAGACATAGATGCAGCATTATTTACAGAGGGTAATCTATGCACTGCAGAGATCAAAAACACTATTAATATGAATCTTGGAACCTGGAAGATACAATGTGAATGATAATGCAATATCAATTTATATTGTATTCTAGGCATGTAAAAAGTGTTGCTTATAAACAATGGATAGTTTTTTCTAGCATTATAAGGGGCCGTTTACATGGCAAATGACGTGACAAATACCGGTCGGTTTATGCGATGATCGGAGAAAAGCCCTCATTTTTGGCCGGTTTTTCAGGCGGTCTGCAAAACCGCAAACCGCCTGAAAAACCAGCCGAAAACCCATGCCATGGGGACATGCCCTAACAATTATAACAACCAGTTTTATATGTATGAGGTTGTACACACTTTTCTATCAATTTTTATCAGAAAGGATATGGATCTCATTGGGGAGACTGAGCACCATGTCGGTGTGTGAGGATTTAATTACCTTTTCCACCTCACTAGGTATTTTGCACATAACAAAGGCTTATAGGAAGAGATGAACTCTCCAGCATTCTCTATTGAATGTAGCAATCCTCAAGTCACATGTTACTCACGGAGCCTTGGAAAGTGACAAGGATTCAAGCCATTGCCAGTTTCCTTCATCTGAATACATTACCCTTTCTGAGCCACACTCAAGCCTCTCACCTAGCCAGCCAGTCAGTTATATTCTGCACCAATAAGGGGCAACAACCCAAAACAGCGGAATACAGATGAATGAAATGGGCATTGGCTTGAATCGTGAGTCACATGTGACTTGAGGATTGCTACATCCAATATGTGGCGCTGGAGAGTTCAGCTCACTTCCCATAAGACTTTGTTATATGAAAATACCCAGTGAAGTAGAAGAGGTGATTAAATATTCACACAACTACATGGTGCTCTTTCTCCCCAATGAGATACATTACCCCTTCTGAGCCACACTCAAGGCTTCTCACCCAGCCAGTAAGTTCTACTCTTCACTGATGAGGGGCAACACCCCAAAACAACTGTCTGCAGATGATTGAGACTGGCAATCACTTGAATTCCTTTCACATTGCAAGGCTCAGTTAGTCAAATGTAACTTGAGGATTGCTACATCCAATAGATGGCGCTGGAGAGTTCAGCTCTCTTCCCATAAGCCTTTGTTATATATCCATTTTTATTAAATAATTTACTAGTGTGCTGCCTGGAATTTTTTAGGAGTAGTATAGTTTTTGCCGCCCAGGGCTGTCACTGAGTTTGCCACCCCCTTTTACAGACTACACCCCAAGTTTTCAGGCCATGCCTCTTTTTAACAATCTCCTACTCAAACCATAAATTGATTCTATGAAATTCAAGTGGAATGATGACCAGCGTCACTTCCGCAGGATCAAATGTAAAAAATTCTAAATTTATTATACTGATTTTTCATTATGATAAATTGATTCTATGTTTTGTAAGGCTGGATAAAAAAGGCAATTCTGCCATGTTTTTTTATTTTTATTGAACAGTGATAAGATAATAATTATATAAATTGGATTATTCTAGACGGTGCAATAACTATAATGTGAAACTTTTTTTTTCTTTTTTAACAAAATAAAGAGTGTTTTTTTTGGGGGGAAAAGGGTTCATGCATTTATTTTTATTTATCTTTTTGTTTAAACATGACATTTTTTTAATAGTCCAAAAATGGGTCTTGGCTAGGCAACTGGTTGTTCACTTTTATAATGCATAGCAATACATTACTGTATGGCTATTTATTATACTTTACATTTCACAGTCAGCCTATTACATTCTACTAGACTCCTCTATATTGCAGACTCTTTTTCACCATCCAGCACTCTTCAGATATGGTGCTCAGGAGACTTGCCAACTCTTCTAGGGGCCTGGGAGAGTAGGTAAGTCTGCAAAGTACTGGGCCAAAATCAGTGCCGCCCGGGGCAGACATACCCCTCTCAGCTGCTATGCCATTCCTCATTTACATTTTAAAGCATGGTTAAAGGGGTTGTCTCACTACATTGATTCATCTTACTTCAGTCCTATTCTCTTGGTTTCACTTTGAATTCAGGGGCGTGTTTACTTGCTTCCACTAGGCTACAGTAGAAGCCAGGTCTGTAGCTATAGCAACCAGTGCTGGCAGCCTATAAGAATAGGTCAAACAGGTCTGTAGCTATAATGACCTGAGGAGCTGATGCAGCCCATACAAGAGGGGATATCTAGGAATAGGTAGAACATTGTTAATGGACACATATTACAACGTGACTTGTTTTTTGCAAGATCATTAACATAAGAAGCAATCCTTGTAGTGAGACAACCCCTTTAAGACCACCATTATGCACCTTGCACCTTTAACTTGCAACTCCTGGGTCACTACTATGTAACATGTAAAATACTGGTATCTTATGTGGTCTCTGCACCACCATTCCTAGGTCCCTAATGACAATCACATATAGCTGTGGAAAAAATTGCTATCTTCTACAGTTAAAGAGGACCTGTGACATCTTCTGACATTTCTGTTTAAGCAAATACATGTATTCCCATGAAGTAACTCTGGAGCATCTTCTCTATAACCAGGTATTGTTTTTTTCCCAGTTTCTCTTTCTAGAAAGGTATGCCTGAATCAGCTGGGTGTACGCTGCTGCACGCATGGAGTCTGTCAGCACTGATTGAATAATATCAGACTGTGCAGATACACCCGGAATTGACTGATTCCCACCCAGCTGACAGATTCAGTCATACATTTCTAGGAGGAATAACAGAGGAACGGCACAACACAGAGATATAAGAGAAGATGCTCCAGACTTGTTATTTCACAGGAAACACAAGGATTTACTTAAAGGAGTTTTATCGTTTGAACTGTTCATGCTCTTGAGCTAATTCTATGAGATTGAATTTGAAATCCAGGGGTGGGCCTCTCCTCTCAGCAGGCGTGTCTCTCCTCTCAGTAGGCATGTCCCTCCTCTCAGCAGGCTGTCTCTCCTCTCAGCAGGTGTGTCCCTCCTCTCAGCAGGCTGTCTCTCCTCTCAGCAGGCGTGTCTCTCCCCTCAGCAGGCGTGTCTCTCCTCTCAGCAGGCGTGTCTCTCCTCAAGCAGGCGTGTGTCTCCTCTCAGCAGGGTGTCCTCCTCTCAGCAGGCTGTCCCTCCTCTAGCAGGCGTGTCTCCTCCTCTACAGCAGGCGAGTCTCCCTCTCAGCAGGCGTGTCTTCCCTCTCAGCAGGCGCGTCTCCCCTCTCAGCAGGCGTGTCCCTCCTCTCAGCAGGCGTCCTCCCCTCTCCCGCAGGGCGTTCTCCCTCTCTCCAGCAGGCGTGTCTCCCTCTCAGGGAGGCGCGTCCCCCTCTCAGGGAGGCGCGTCTCCCCTTCAGCAGGCGTGTCCCTCCCTCAGCAGGCGTGTCCCTCCCTCAGCAGGCGTGTCCCCCTCCAGGGAGGCCCCTGTCCTCCCCTCTCAGCAGGCGGTCCTCTCCTCTCAGCAGGCGCGTCCCTCCTCTCAGCAGGCGGGGTCTCTCCTCTCAGCAGGCACGTCCTCCTCTCAGCAGGCGGTCTCCCCTCTCAGGAGGCGCGTCTCCCTCTCCAGCAGGCGTGTCCCTCCTCTCAGCAGGCGCGTCCCCCCCCTCAGCAGGCGTCCCTCCCTCTCAGCAGGCGTGTCTCTCCCTCTCAGCAGGCGTCTCTGTCCCTCAGCGGCGTGCTTCCCGCTAGAGCGTGTCTCTCCTCTCAGCAGGCGTGTCTCTCCCTCAGGAGGCGTGTCTCTCCCCTCAGCAGGCGTATCGCTCCCCTCAGCAGGCGTGTCTCCCCTCTCAGCAGGCGTGTCTCTCCTCTCAGCAGGCTGTCTCTCCTCTCAGCAGGCTGTCTCTCCTGTCAGGAGGCGTGTCTCTACCGGTCAGCAGGCTGTCTCTCCTCTCAGCAGGCGTCTCTCCCCTCTCGCAGGGCGTGTCTCCCCCTCTCAGCAGGCGTGTCTCTCCTTTCAGCAGGCGTCTCTCCCTCAGCAGGCGTCTCTCTCCTCTCAGCAGGCGTCTCTCTCCTCTCAGCAGGCGTCTCTCTCCTCTCAGCAGGCGTCTCTCTCCTCTCAGCAGGCGTCTCTCTCCTCTCAGCAGGCGTCTCTCTCCTGCCAGGAGGCGTGTCTCTCCTCTCAGCAGGCGTGTCTCTCCTCTCAGCAGGCGTGTCTCTCTCCTCTCAGCAGGCGTGTCTCCCCTCTCAGCAGGCGCGTCTCCCCTCAGCAGGCGTGTCTCCCCCTCAGCAGGCGTGTCTCTCCTCTCAGCAGGCGTGTCTCTCTCCTCTCAGCAGGCGTGTCTCCCCTCTCAGCAGGCGTGTCTCTCCTCTCAGCAGGCGTGTCTCCCCTCTCAGCAGGCTGTCTCCCTCCAGCAGGCGTGTCTCTCCTCTCAGCAGGCGTGTCTCTCCTCTCAGCAGGCTGTCCCTCCTCTCAGCAGGCATGTCTCCCCTCTCAGAAGGCGTGTCTCTCCTCTCAGAAGGCGTGTCTCTCCTCTCAGCAGGCGTGTCTCCCCTCTCAACAGGTGTGTCTCTCCTCTCAGCAGGCGTGTTTCTCTCCTCTCAGCAGGCGTGTCTCTACTGTCAGGAGGCGTGTCCCCAGCAGGCGGTCCTCCCTCTCAGCAGGCGCGTCTCTCCCCTTAGCAGGCGCGTCTCTCCCCTCAGCAGGCGCGTCTCTCCCCTCAGCAGGCGCGTCTCTCCCCTCAGCAGGCGCGTCTCGCCCCTCAGAAGGCGCGTCTCGCCCCTCAGCAGGCGCGTCTCGCCACTCAGCAGGCGTGTCTCTCCTTCAGCAGGCGGTTCTCCTCAGGGGGCGTGTCTTCCCCTCTCAGGAGGCGTGTCTCCCCTCTCAGCAAGCGCGTCTCACCTCTCAGCAGGCGTGTCTCCACTCTCAGCAGGCGTATCTATCCTCTCAGCAGGGCGTTCTCTCCCCTCAGCAGGCGGTCTCTCCCCTCAGCAGGCGGTCTCTCCCTCTCAGCAGGCGTCGTCTCCTCCTCTCAGCAGGCGTTACTCTCTCCTCTCTGCAGGCGTCTCTCTCCCGCCAGGAGGCGTGTCTCTCTCTGCCAGAGGCGTGTCTCTCCTCTCAGCAGGCGTGTCTCTCCCTCTCAGCAGGCGTGTCTCTCCCTCAGCAGGCGGTATCCCCCTCTCAGCAGGCGTGTCTACCCTCTCAGCAGGCGTGTCTCCCCTCTCAGCAGGCGTGTCTCCCCTCTCAGCAGGCGTGTCTCCACTCTCAGCAGGCGTGTCTCTCCTCTCAGCAGGCGTGTCTCACCTCTCAGCAGGCGTGTCTCGCCTCACAGAAGCGTGTCTCTTCTGCATCTCAGTCCTGCAGCCGGTTCAAGCTCCTTCTGGCAGTCGTTTTACTAGTCATGGAGGAGTGACTTACTACTTTTTCATGATCTGTGCCTCTGTTCTTTTTGTGTGGTCAGATGTTTTCTCACTCACAGCAAAGGGAATCAATTATATTCAAGCTTTAGCAGGAATGAGTTTGCACAATCTAGCAGTTTGACCTGTCTCTCGACCTCTGCAGTGCTCCCCGCTCTCAACAATGGCCAAATCCCTGATAGCTTCCATGCTGCGTATCAATGCTCAGCCAGGCGTGTCTCACCCGTCTCTGAGATGCACAGTTCTCATGTCAAGCGGGAGTTCTCCTCTCAAAACTCTATGTTTGTTTCCCAGCCTTAGTTCATTTCTGGCAATGTCTTCCTCAGCTGGGCATTGTTCACCAACCTCTTGGACGGTGGGGGTTTCTCTTGCAGGAATTCGTGTACCTCCTCTCAGGATGCGTTCTTAGCAGACTGTTCAGAAGTCCCTGGCTGGCAACCCACACAGCATGGCGGTGCTTTCAGTTACATGAGCAAAGGCGTGGTGGTTCGCTCCCCTCCAAACAAGGTCCGTGTTCCATCTCGATCCCGCAGGAAGACTCTTCCCCCTCAGCAGGCGTCTCTACTCCCCTCAGCAGGTTCTCTCCCTCAGAGGCTTCTCTCTCCCCCAGCAGGCCGTGTCTCCTCCCTCAGCAGTGTGTCTCTTTCCCCTTTAGCAGGCTTTTTCTTCCTCCAGCAGGGTGTCTCGCCTCCTGAAGCTGTGACATCATCATTCTGCGCTCCATTCGCTCAGAGTTCAGGCCCCCAAAATCCTTGCTGGGCATAAAGTTTTCGTCATGGCCAAAAGTTTTTGAGAATGACACAAATTTAATTTTTTTTACCTATCTGTTTTTCCCTCTGGTTTTTTTGGTTTTTCCGAGTTTTTTTCCCCTAAAAGAAAAAAAAGGCAATATATTATGATTTAAAAAAACTTTTATTGAAGTTTAGAAGAGTTAATGCAGCAAGCAAAAATTTTTAGGTTGACCCTTCTCTTCAGGACCTCTGCAATTTTCCCGGGTGCTCTCAATCAACTTTTGGGCCCCAAAACCGACTGATAGCAGCCATTCTTGACAATCAATGCTTGATTTTGTCACAATTTTTTTGGTTTTTTTTTTTGTCCACCCGTCTCTTGATGATTGACCACAAGTTCTCAATGGGATTAAGATCTGGGGAGTTTCCAGGCCATCTCAAAATCTCTATGTTTTGTTCCCCGAGCAATTTAGTTATCACCTTTGCTTTATGGCAAGGTGCTCCATCATGCTGGAAAAGGCATTGTTGATCACCAAACTGCTCTTGGACGGTTGGGAGAAGTTGCTCTTGGAGGACATTCTGGTACCATTCTTTATTCATGGATGTGTTTTTAGGCAAGACTGTTAGAGAGCCGATTCCCCTGGCTGGGAAGCAACCCCACACATGAATGGTTTCTGGATGCCTGACAGGTGACATGAGACAAGACTGGTGGTATCGCTCACCTTGTCTTCTCCGAACAAGCTGTTTTCCAGATGTTCCAACCATTCGGAAAGGGGATCCATCAGAGAAAATGACTTTACCCCAATCCTCAGCAGTCCCACTCCCTGTACCTTTGGCAGAATATCAGTCTGTCCCTGATGTTTTTTCTGGAGAGAAGTGGCTTCTTTGCTGCCCTCCTTGACACCAGTCCTTGCTCCATGAGTTCCGCCTCACAGTGCGTGCAGATGCACTCACACCTGCCTGCTGCCATTCCTAAGCAAGCTCTGCACTGCTGGTAGCCCGATTCCGAAGCTGAAACACTTTTAAGAGACGGTCCTGGCGCTTGCTGGGCTTTCTTGGGCGCCCTGGAGCCTTTTTGGCAACAATGGAACCTCTCTCCCTGAATTCCTTGATGATGCGATAGATTGTTGACTGAGGTGCAATCTTTCTAGCTGCAATACTCTTCCTGTTAGGCCAGTTTTGTGCAGTGCAATGATGACTGCATGTTTCTTTAGAGATAACCATGGTTAACAGAAGAGAAACAATGATGCCAAGCACCAGCCTCCTTTTAAAGTGTCCAGTGGCGTGATTCTTACTTAATCATGACAGATTGATCTCCAGCCCTGTCCTCATCAACACCCACACCTGTGTTAATGGAGCAATCACTGAAACGATGTTAGCTGGTCCTTTTAAGGCAGGCCTGCAATAAGTTGAAATGTGTTTTGGGAGAAAAAGTTCATTTTCTAGGCAACTATTGACTTTGCAATTAATTGCTGTTAAGCTGATCACTGCTTTATAACATTCTGGAGTATATGCAAATTGCCATTATAAAACCTGATACAGTAGACTTTGTAAAAATTAACATTTGTATCATTCTCAAAACTTTTGGCCATGACTGTACACACAGCCTGAACTGATGAAACACATGTGAGGAAGCACACTGCCTCCCTCCTCCCCTTCTGTTACCAGACAGGAGACTGTATGACTGTGGTATATGGAGGAATACACACTGTCCTCCCCCCTCCTCTCCCTCAGTTATCAGGCAGAAGACTGTGGTATATGGAAGGAACAGAGGATGTAACACTGTTATATTAGGGGATCTGTGACTTGAATAGTAATTAGCCAGATCATTCACCCTAGAGCTGGGAGATGAGTATACAGCCAGCAGCCCTTGGTTTTACTTTCGGTTTCAAAAGCTCAGAGGGGAGTAAACACAGCAGAGTGTGCAGACAGCTAATCACAGCGCAGGGGCGTGTCCAGGGGGTTTCCTGTCTGGGGGCGTATCCCAACAGGCTGAATGAAGTGTCAGCCAGCCAATCACAGTGCCGGGGACGTGTCTAGGGCGGGATCCAACCAGGGTGTGTCCCGACTAGCCAATCACAGAAAAGGGGGCGTGTCCAGACTAGCAGCAGCAGAGATAGAATACAGATTTACAGAAAAGCTCATATCTGCTTAACCAAGTGACTGAGGTAATGCAACCCAATTACAAAAGTGCTTATTTTTACTGTCCATATAATCTGAGATATGATCTTTGTAGCGATACAACCCCTTTAAACATACCATGAATGGTCACAAGTCCTATTGAAAGAGGCAGTCCACTTTCTTACAGCAGTTTCTCACTATTAATATCTAACATCTAATTAACATGCTGCATCGGTGATTAATATAAGTAGATAGTGAATCAGCTGAAATGCCCCTAGCCACATAACAATGATATGAGAACATCTGACAGGAAGGGACTCCTGTGGTAAGCATTTCATCAGATAGCAAGACCATGAGCCATAAAATAACATGCAATATGGAAAACATTTGCTTTTAAGCCTTCAAGTAACCACATGTTTCATATTTAGGAAGTGGAAAAATTTGAACTAAAAAGATTAGGTCTGGCAGTATCAAGATGTTTAAGAGGATGACAGGAGAACTTCATACTGCCGATACTTTATGTATTATGGAAACAGTAGGGAACTCATTCTCCATAAAATTGTCAGAGCCCTTACAATGTAGGATTATTAGGGCGAGTTCACACAGCAAAGACCTAATACCGTCTATATTTTCCGATGGGTATTTTGTCTTTTTTTGGCACGTAGGGGCGGCTTTTGTCTATGATTTGTGGATTCACTGTCTCCCTTCACACCCACATGTTCATGTTCTGCCTGAAAACCGGGGCGGAAGAATGAACAAGTTCTAAGTTTTTCGTTACGCCGGTGGTTTCAAAAATCGTCCGGCGGAAAATCTGTTCAGTGGCGACAGCTGAACAGATTTTCTATTAAAGTCTATGGGGAGTGCTGCATGTCAGTTTCTAAAACCGCAAACCGTCTGAAAAACCAACTAATAGCCCTTGCCGTTGAGACAAGCCCTTACTTGACATTGCACCCGAAACAAACCCCAGAAGTATTAAAGGGGTTGTCTCACTACATTGATTTATCTTACCTCAGTCCTGTTTTCTTGGTTTCACTTTGAATTCAGGGGCGTGTTTACTGGCTTCCACTAGGCTGCAGTATAAACCAGGTCTGTAGCTATAGCAACCAGTGCTGGCAGCCTATCAGGATAGATCAAACCGGTCTGTAGCAATAGCGACCTGAGGAGCTGATGCAGCCCATACAAGAGGGGATATCTAGGAATAGGTAGGACACTGGTAATGGACACATATTGCAAAAGTGACTTGTTTTTGCAAGATCTTTAACATAAAAAGCAATCCTTGTAGTGAGACAACCCCTTTAACTGTGAGAACATGTTGTATACCTATGACCAGATTTAATACAATAAGAATTTTGCCATCAGTGCCTGTCTGTACTTATTGCCTATAATAATAATAGGATCTTTATATCTATATTTACATTGCGTCAACATATTCCTCAGTGCATTACATATATGTATAGACTAGAATATGCTAGATATAAGAACATTGCCTGCATGAGCATGACAGAAGTTTTGGGTAGTCTCTACGCAACTGCAAAGGTGATGTTCCTATTCCAGGACCACTAGTAAACAGAAGACCCGGGTAGACAGCGGACATAGAATGCTTCATGTCTACAACCCCCCAAGAAACCGAAAACATAAGTGCATAGGAACAGACCAACTAGATATCTGTTAATGGAATAGTTTTATGGCATTCTCTGACGATGTGTATGATGTGGCCTGACTATCCTTTGAAAAGGTTTACCTGCCAAGTTTCCCCCTC
>JAODAL010002488.1:0-194963 GCA_025379985.1 Phyllomedusa bahiana
AAAACCTTTTATTTTTTTATTAAAAACTTTTGAAGAAAACAGCATTCCCAAAATTTAAATGTCTGGGTAAATAAGGGTTTTTAAAATTGGCTCATTTCTTTGAGCTTTAAATCCCCGAACGTTTTCGGCCCAAACCCCCCCTTTGTTGAAGTTTTTCCTTAATTTGATTTCCCCAAATTTTTAGATCCCATTGGCCGAAAAAAATTTGGGAAAATCTAAAAAGAAACAAGTCTCAAGTTTTGAAAAAAGTTATCTACCCAGGAATTTTGAATGCTAAAACTTAAAAAAAATTAAAAAAATTTTTTTTTGAAAAATTTTAAAAATCTATGAGTTTGTTGGAACTTTTGATTTACTGAAACAAATTCAACACAAAATTGAAATTTTGGGGAATTGTTTGGCTAAAGGAAAAGGGATTTGGATAACGCAAAAACACGGACCATTCAAAAATGGCGACCTTTGGAGGGGTTTGGGGCCCAACCAAGCGAGGTTTCTGGGTTTTTAAAATGAAAATTTCCCGCCCCGGGGGTAATAAAAAGGGTAGCTGGAAAACCCCTCCAAATAATTTTTAATTTTTTTTTATAGGGGCATTTGGAAAGGGGGTTTTTTTAAAAAGTTTGGGGACAACCCCTCGTGAAAAAAAGGGAAAAATTAAGTTATGTTAGGCAGCACTGAATATTTTAGGACTGCAATCATGTTCTCCTTCCTTTAAATATCCTCAATTCATTCTAGTGGCACCAACTCTTCTTCAAGCCATTACAAAGACACCAAAAAACTTGAAATATTACACCCTTCAAAACCTTACTGCGCATTTTCCACACTCCATCTCATACCCACAATCACTCTTTTGACCACGCTCCGATCTACAGAAGAGAAAGGGTCCCGCTTTTTAATTTCCGTAATGTTTCTGTACAAGGGGGAGGCAAGGGAAAACGGCTAAATTTAAAAAAGGAAAAAAAAATGTTAAAAGGGCCCACATTTTGCAAATATAGGGGGGGTTTTCCTTTTTCCTTCAAAGTTAATGGGGGCTGCCTCCTTTAAAACAATGTTTTAAAAAGGCACTGTTAAAAAAGGGAAAAAATTGTAAAAGATTTTAAAAAACCAACACAATATGGAAAAGTTAAAAACCCAGCCAAAAGTGTAACACTGGTCATTAGCAACTTTTTAAAAAAAACCCAAAAGATAAAAAAAGAAAGGATTAAAACAAAGGGTTTCTATAAAATAATGGCTCTGTAACAGATTCTCAAGCGCCCTTTAAATTTATGTTTTGGTTTTAAAAATGTTTCATTGAGGGCAAAAAAAAAACTCAAAAAGAAATTTTCCAACGGGGCTTCAAGGGGCAATCAATAATAGAATTTCACATGATTTTTGAATGTGGATTGGGGTCTGGTTTTTCCTATAGTACAGAAATTTTATAGATAGAAATTGTTGTAGGCGCATTCTACATACAAAATTTTATGTAGACCTCCAGGACTGCCATTAGTAACTTCAGGGTCCATACATTAAAAGCATCTGCTCCCCTTCCCATTACCATTTCCTATCTTGCACCATAAGGGTATGTTCACACGGCTTATTTTGGGACACATTTCGCCACGCATTGAGAGCGTACTGCACCCCAATCATTACGGTAATCCACAGTTCTCATAGAGAACTATGGATTACGCCTCCTCTCCCTGTGCATACAATACGATCGTATTGTATGCGCAGGGAGATAATTGACAAGTCAATTATTCACTGCGCTTCCGCGCCCCGAGTAATGGCAGTCTATGGGCCGGCAGGCTACCAACACCTCCGCGCCGCGACTCCCGAACACCCGGCTTAATTGCGGGGCGCACTGTACAGTTAAGCCTGTGAACATACCCTAACAGTGACCCACCCTCTTTTTTAAGTTGACCAAGACTCCTGATGGCAGTAGTGCTGATACTGTCCTGGTGGCAGCCCTGTACACAGCTACCTTGTGTGTACAGAAATAAGCTGGTATTATCTTAGTTTTCTCTAAGGAGGAGCGTACAGTACTAGGGGTATAGGTGTGGACCCTAATACAAACTGCAGATAGAGCCACACACTTGTGCTATTCATTACTCTAGTGTCTTGCTGCATGGTATAAGGCCTCCTCAAACACTAGGGTCTGGGGTGACTGCTCCTTTTGCCTCCTCTTTAGCTATGCCTCTGACTATAATGTTATATTTTCTAAGGTGTCATTTCTCTATAGTGTTGATAACCAGAGGCGTAATTTTAAGCTCCTGGGCCCTAGTGCAAAAAGTGAAATGAGGCCCCCATTTACCATGTGCCATTTATAACACTGGTGTTGTCTTATTTGGCAGAAAGACTTTTGGGCCGCGTCAGGCTGCAGGGCCCAGTAGCGACTGCTACTGCTGCACCTTCTACAGCTACGCCCCTGGTGATTACCAACTTGTGGCTCTCCAGCTCTTGCAAAACTGCAACTCCCAGCATTTTGGAAGCTGTAGTCTTCCCATAGTTGGAAAGCCCGTTTGGCAAACTTCTATTGCATACTTCCCAATTTTAAAAAAATAGAGTTTTAGGAAATTTTTTTAACACCCCTGATTTACTGTGAAAGCCACCAAGCAGCAGAACGCCCACTTTCAGGGTGGGGTTGAAATAAACCCTGCCCCTTTGTGTCCCGTTTTTTGGGATACTACTGAAAAGCTGGAGAATTAGTAAGTATGCTATAATTAGTAAGTATGCTATAAGTTAGAGGCTTTTTTATTGGCCTTTACTTGAATTGAAATTTTTGGAAGTCTTGTGTTATTGTTCAGCCAAAGATAGTCTTTTAGATTTTAAAATGAATATTCTCTTACCTATTTGTAAATAGCTATTGGCTGGCTTCATGTTATAATGTACTCTTCACCTATAGTTGAGCAGAAAACAAGTTGAAGTATTTAGGAAGAGTTTGCAATATTAGGGTCAGTATCTTTATTACTTTTAATACAGATAAAATCAAATATATCTTATTCTGCATCTCTCAAATGATATGTCTACAACCAGCAGACAATTGCTAACAGCCAAGTGATGGAGCACGCACTGTGTCCCCTGCAGGGTAAATGAGAGTCAGCTAATGGGGAAAGGCAAGCATGCTAATCACATGTAAATAATGGACCGCGGACGGCAATGCGAGCTGGTATTTAATATAAACCAAGAGGAACCATGCTGAGAACACTAAAACTCCCATTGATGTGAAATTTAAACCTATTATCATAAAGGGGGAAAGGTCATAAGCAGCGCAAAGTTTGAAGTTGGCCCACTGGACTCAAACCCTTTTGTTACCAAGGGTTTAGAGGTATTAATAACCATTTCAATGTTATTCTTACAACTGAATTAAGTTGGTATGAACATGTGAATTGCCTGGATACATTAGTCCAGACACAGAAAGATGATAGTAAATTGAACAAAACGCCTCAGTCTATTTACTTTGGGTCTGGATGTATTGTTACCTAGCTTTTTTTCCATATACTGTTTTTAAAAAAAAAAACTATAAGGGGGCAATCAGTGGAAAAATTTTTGTTGGGCCAAAAATTTTGTAAACTAATTGTGTTAGAGATGGGCGAATTTCCCGAAAATTTTTTTTTTTCACTTCGCCGAATTTCTCGGCCCCCAAAAAAATAACCTTCGTTCCCGGGGGAATTACTTCGGCACGAACACGTTAAAAAAAACAAAGCAAAAATTTTCCGGCTGCACAGAGCCGCGGGGTCTGTAAAAGTTGTGCCAGCTTAAATATGAGGGGGAGTTTGGTTTGGTCTTCAAAAAAATGTTGTGTTTTATATAACACGCACTGACTGCCCCCCGCTCTTAGAATCGTTTCACTAAAAAATTCCCTGGGCACTTAAGAGGGCAAAACTGCCCAAAAAACGAAGGGGGAATTTGCCTGAAAAAGTCTTTGGCAGCGTAGCGGGAAAAAAACAAGCTGAGACTCAGGTGGAAAACTTTTAGTACAGATGTGGGGGTGACACGGCAGCCACAGAGAAATGAGGTAAACATGCAAATGACATTCTGGGGGGGGGCAAAACGGGAATAGGCCCCCGGTGGCAAAAAAGACAAAGTTGGGGGTACGGCGCAGCAGAAATGAGGCCCGACAGTGGCACAATGACAGAGTGTTAGGAAAAGGCATCACCACACAGCGCATGAGGTCGACAGGGCCAATGACAGGGGTTTAGGTCACGGCAGCACCACAGCAGCAGCTTGAGGTCAGACGGGCAAATGACATTTGGAGGTGGCAAAAACGGGATTTGGGCCAGAGTGGACAATACACTGTTTTAGCCCGGCAGCACCCAACAGCACCCCGCATGAGGTCGGGGCAGGGCACAATGACATTCGGGAGGTGGCAAAACAGTAGTAGGCCCACAGAGGGACAATGACAGAGGGGTGGAGGTGACGGCGGGCAGCGAAAATGGGGTCAACATGGCACAATGACATTCTGGGGGTGGCAAAAACGGAATACCCCACAGATGGCACAATACACAGGTCAGGCCGCACAGCCACAGCAGCAGCTGGGGTCAAAAGGGGCACAATCACTTTGGAGGTGGCAAAAAACTGGAGTAGGTCACAGAGTGGCAAAATGCAGGAGGGGAGGGTGACGGCAGCAGGACAAGGCATGGGGGTAGAGAGTGGCCAATACACATGGGAGGTCCGGCAGCACCACAGCAGCAGCATGAGGTCAGACAGGGGCACAATGACAGAGTTGGGGGGGGTGGCAATACCACCCCTTAAATGGTTGGTGAGATGGGAAACGCACAGATGTGGGGGCCCTCAGCGGGTGGCGGCATAAAATATGCTGGGGCAGGTATTTGAACCCAGACTCTTTCTCACATTTGGGTGAGGCTCATGGCGATTAGCGAGCCTAAGGCTTTGGTTGTGGAAATCCTGGCCATCCCACCCTGATTCCTCTTGACAAAGGTCAGTCTTCCACATTTCCCGGGGGACAACGGGTTCCCCTTTGGGGGAAAGATGGCCCCCCCGCACTAAAACCCCCCCGCTCTATGCCACACTACGGGCCCGGCGGGACGCTCTCCACTGCAAAACTGGGAAAATTGGGGGCCAACCCCCCATTTTTGGCTGCCCATGTCCACATCTTCTAACGGGGGGGCAAGTGTTTTCCCAAGTGGGCCACCCCTGTTGGGTTTTAGGGTCGCTCCAGGTCCTGCTGCTGCTCTGGCGATGCCCCCTCACTAGGGGGGTAAGGAAGCGCCATCAGTGACTTTCCAGACTTTTTGGCGAGGGGAGCTGGTTTTTGCTCCGGGGAACTCCCCCCCCCCTTCCCCCCGGCCGCCGCGGCAGTAGTACGTGAGCGCGAAAAAACCCCCCGGTCAACCTGTCAGAGGAGGGAACGATGTCGCACTGGGCCGGCTAACTGAAAAAGGGAGGATTTCCCTTAGTATTTTGGGTTTTTGTCCCCCCCCTTTGCAAAAAAGGCCCCCTTTCCGAATAAAGGTGAAAAAACCCTCCCATTTTTGGGACCCAGAAAATCCCGCTGCGGGCCATCTTGCACAGTGACCCAGGGGTCCCTGCCTCCATCCCACTGTATAACTGCCAAGTGTTGCGATCACCTGCCTCGTTTTCCCCATTCCATCTACTCTCCAGCTGCCCCTGTCCCCCTCTCTTGTCACCGGGGTAGAAAATCCACTTTTTTTCCCAGACAATGCTTTTGCCCCAAATGTCCTCCTCCATTTCAGTCCCCCCCCCGGACTCATGTGGCCGCGAGATGTAGTCCCCACGTCTCCAGTCCCCTGCCCAACAGTTTTTTTTAGCACTGTTCCAGAACATAAAGGCAGTGGAATACGTTTTTTCACCCCCGTAGTCCTGGCACTGACAAATAACGTCGCCCCCTTTCAAGGGCCCTCAAAAAAAGGGCGGTGTCATGATGAGCTGCCACTGGCGCAATCAAAGTTACAGGGGAAAAAACTCCTGTCCCCTGGACATAAAAAAAATCGTTAAGGGCCTTTCTCTGTTCATACAGCGGTCCCAACATGTGCAGGCTGAATTCCAAGGGTGGAAACATGCATATCAGAAATGTTGGGGGGGGGCTGTTCTCCCGCTGCAACTCGGGGAGGGTTTTTCCTGGCTTTGTAGAATGGAAAAAGTGCATGCAAGTTTCCGGGCCCTTTTCAGAATGTTGAAATGGTGGAAGACTTCGGGAACCTTTTCACAACCAGATTGAACAGGGGGCGCCATCGGGGCCCTGGACCACCCTCCTGGGTGCAGCGCGGGCCCATTTTCCTCCATTGTCCTCACCATGGTTCCAAATTTGCAGTTGGCGTGGAAAAAGCCACACATCGATTTCTTTGCAACGGAGCAGTTCCTCCCCTGTGTGACTTGTTCGCCGAGCAACCAGGTGTAGAACTGCTCCCCCCCGCGGGCCCCTACCCCTGGGGTTTATGATGGAGCAGTACTTGGGGAGGGATGGTGGTGGAGGAGGCGGACTTTGGGTTGAGGAGCAGCGTTTGAAAAAAAGGGGAGGAAAAGCCCCGTCTCCTGCCAAGTTGTTGGTGTGCCTGGGGCCGGAAGCACATTCAAACAGTGGGCCGAAAAGGGGGACTTTTACGGGCCCTGGACCCGTAGTTACGTTTCCAGACGTCCCGCTGCCGTGCCCTGGAAAAACCCCGTTAAGCCAAGGACTGACCCACCTTCTTTCTACTTTTTTTATGAAGTGCGGTTTACTGTTTTTTTGGAAAATAAATTAGGCTTGGAACTCTCTATCTGGGCCGGGCACAACCATTTTTTTCCTAAACGGTGCAAGTCCACCCTTTGGAAAGGGAGGGACTGCAGTACCAACAACTTGGACAGGAGCAAAAGGTCAGGCTACCTAGGGTGGTTGGGGCGCTACTGTTTCTCTTTGCAATCGCCTCCCCGAACGCGCTGGCCCTGGTACGGAGCAGGGGCATCGGACCGGGGGAAAAATGTCAAAAGTAACAGCTCCCTTTTTCAGAGGTGGGGGAGCCTTGACTGGCTGCAATGGCATGCGTGTATGGGCCTGCTGCTGCTGCTGCTGTTTTCTGCGGCGGGAGATGGACCCCCACATCTGAGCCACGTTTTTTCCCCCCGGCCACCAGATTGGGACGATGTGTTAGCAGGGCCGTGGTCCAATGTTAGCTCCCTGCCAGCTTAAATTTCGCTTACAGATTTACTATTTCCCCTTGGCTCCTCCCGGGGTTTGCAAAGAACTGCCAAAACCGCCGAGATCATTTTACCGCCAACGCTTTTCCCCATGAGTGACTATGCCCCGCTGCCCCCGTGACCCCTGTGCCGCATTTCTTGGACCTGCGAAGGGGTTTTTTACCCCCCTGGCCGCTTGGCTCCCCACCCCACACTGCGCATCCTGCGACCAACGGCCATACGACCCACTTGTGGCTCGCCCTGCTAAGCGCAAGCTGACCCCTCTTCTCCGACGTGATGAAACCCTTGCCTACCCCCCAAGTGCGGTCGGTACATCATCATCTATTTGTTTCATCTCACTCTGGGTCCTCATCACCCCTCTTGGTAAAGAGGGGACCCCCCCCCAACAAAACCTCCCGCCACTTTCAACATCGATACTTTTCCGCCACTGCAAGAAAGGGGATTGGCCCCATTTCTTCCTGCCCAAAAGCTGCTGACTGCCCCCTAAATTTGTTCATCCCGCTATAAGTGGGGCTGAGCCCCCGACCACTATAGATCTTGGTGAAGGGGAACCGGATGGACAGAGGGGGGTTAGGACAGGTGAGGGCCCGACCCGCTCCGGGCCATGCCCCAAATAAGGGTTGTGGCGTTCCCCCCTCTTGGCTGGGGTTGTCAAAAGTCTCTGGGAGGAAGTGGATGACCTAGTCAACCAATCAAAACCTTGGGGGTTTCTATCAGACAGGCCGCAGATGACAGCGGGGGTTGTGGCCTCCCGATGACCCCCGCGACTCCCCTTCGTCTGCGACCTGGGCCCCGGAATGTTTGGGCCCTGCCACTCGCAGGGGAAAGCTGCCCCCTCTCTGTCTGACAACGTTTGTTCTAAAATGTACAACACTGTTTTATGAAGATATCTTATAGATAAATAACACCCCGATTTGACGCCAAAAAAAATAACCCAGTAACAACTTGGGGAACCCTTGGAATAAATTGCGTTCACAAAAGGGCAGGAAAAAATTTTACTTGTATGTGCCGTTTAAAAACCTGTGTTTTTTACTGAATATAAAACACAAACAGGCTTAACAACCCTTCGGATATGAATTATCTACAGAATTTTTTCTGTGGCGATAAAAACAAAGTTTTCTTTTACATACAACTCCCGAAAAACGCTTAAATTTAACCCCGGGGTGAAATTGCCAAAAAAATTGACAACCACAAAAACTAGCTTTTTGTAGGTGTTCAATTGCGTTTTTATACACCACACAACAAGAGATAAAAATTTAATTAACCTTTTTCTTTTGAATTAGGCTACAGGAAAAATTTATATTTTTTGGTGGTGAAAAAAACGTTTTTGGAGTCACCACAGCTGAAAAAAAAACGCTTAAATTTAAACCCCTGATGTAAATTTTTGCAAAGAAATGAGCACCACAAATAGTACTTTTTACGTGTTACAATTGGTGGTTTTTTTTCGCCAACAACAAGAGATAAAATTTTAATTTCCTTTGCTTGTAATTATCTACAGGGGAAAAATGTATAATTTTTTGGGATTGAAAATGACGGTTTCTTGGGGGTCCCACACTGAAAAACAACGCTTAATTAACCCTGGATGTAAATTGCGCCAAAGAATTGAGCCACCACAACTAGTACTTTTGTACGTGTTACAATGCGGTTTTTTTTAACGCCACACAAACAAGAGATAAAATTGAATTAACCTTGCTTTAATTATGCTACAGGAAAAAAAGTATATATTTTGGCTTGAAATGACGGTTTTTTGGGAACACCCAGCTGAAAAACAACCCTTAAAATTAAAACCCCCGATGTAAATTTTTCGCCAAAGAATTGACCACCAAAACTAGTAGCTTTTTAGCGTTTTACAATGGCTTGTTTTTTTTCGCTACACAACAAGAGATAAAATTTTTAAAAATTTAAACCTTCCTTTTTAATTATGCTACAGGAAAAATGTAATATTTTGGGTGTTTTAAAATGACGGGTTTTTTTGGGATCACCACAGCTAAAAAAAACCCCTTAATTAACCCCTGGAGAAAAATTGCGCAAAAAAATTTACAACCCCAAATATAGCTTTTATGTTACAATTGGTGTTTTTCTACGCCACCAAAAAAATAAAATTGAATTACTTAAAAACCCTTCATTCCTGCTTGGGGAATGGTCATAGAAAAAACCAGTGCCAAAAATTTCACGCGTTTTTTTTTTTTTTTTTTTTTTTTTGGGGAGGGGGGCGCTTTGCATCCCAAAAAATTGGAATAAAAATCAGAAATTCACGGATATTCAAAAATGTCACAGATGAAAACCATAATTCAGTCCACAAAAAACACACCTTCATACAAGTCCATAAACGAAAAATAAAATAAGTTTTTGGGCACAGAAATTTTAAAAAAAAAAATCCCCACAACACCAGAAAAGACGACCTGCATAAAAAAAGATAAAAATTTTTGTTTAAAAAACCTCATCTCCAAAAAAGATGGGGTGAAAGCAGTGAAAGGCGCCATGTGTCAGATTTGAATTTTCACGGAGGAAGTGGGGGTGGGTGGCACCATTTGACCTATTTGCCCTAGGGCACCAAAATGATTTGTCCTGGATAGGGGTGAGGAGTCACAGATTTATATGCTTTTTTAAATATTATCTCTGAACTCACTTTCTTTCCCCTTCAGTAAATCTGGTCTGTATAATAATGAAGCATCTAGAAGTCTGCTGTATTATTATTAGTTGCGGAGTTTATTCTTGGGATTTTTGTCTCTTCGCGTCCCAATTATATTAGCTCTGAGCACAGCCAAGTGAGTGTACTGGGCTACATCCGCAAATCCCATTAAAAAAAGAACCCAAAATACCTGTGGCCACCTGGGGTGCCGCATGGAGAATTTGGGGGTCCCTCCCCAAAATAGGTGCGTCTGGTGGGGGTTGCTATTAATGTCTAAGATGGGATATCCCTTTAAAGGGGTTGAGCTGCCATATAATAAATGATAATGGTCTGCTTTCTGGGGATTCCACCCATTGATCGTTAATATGCGGGCCCCGAATCTCCCGTCCTTTGGGTACTTTGAATGGACTGTGGTTGAACGCGCACTGCACTCCTTCAAATCTATAAGCTCGGTATTTTCATCCGTCCCCCTAGACCTTTTGAATTTTTGCAACAGCGTCTGTTAACATTCTCCGCAAAGACTTTCCACTCTTGAAGGATGGGGGACTAAGGGCCCCCATTTAAACATTGGGGTTCAGCATGGGACCCCAGCAATCAACATTTATCACCTATTGGGGAAGGGGATAATGTCTTGATGGAAAACCCTACAGCACTAGTAACCCCGGACACATTCCCAATACGAAACCGCCGTTTTTTTTTGGGCTATTTTGGCCAAAAAACACTTTGAGGGCCATGTTTTCGAGGGAAAGAACTTTCGTACATCAAAAAATAGGGGGATTATACGCCCCGGAAGAACATTTGTAAGCACCTAAAAAGGGGATTTCATAAGTATGTAGCAATGATACGCGGTGCGCCTCCGTAATGCAATGCGCCTATTGAGGTGCATTACATACACTAGTAATGATACTTTATGCGCCTTCGTTACGCAATGTTTTTAGGCACATTGAGTTTACTATGCAAGGTATAACTGACGCCAGATTTTTGGGAGGATTGGACTTTACACTGATTTAATGTGCCTAGAAACACTTACATGACGCCGCCAATTTTCGGACATGTCGCCCCCTATGTTTTTCCATGGTAACAGACTATAAACTGCAGTATTTGTCATCTGATCCTACATTCCTTCCATTCATTCTCTATTTCTTACTATCGTACATTCGGTAGATTAGCAAGAAGTAGGGTACATCCTGCTAGCGATATGGTAGCCGGACCACCCTACATGGTCTGTCACTTTGGGAACATACAGGTAGGAATGGAAGGTGAAGGCACAAAATGAAATGGGATGTCTAGATTAAGATAATTGTGGGTTGCTTCATTTTTTATTTTACTATTTTTAGGAATTTGAAAGCAGAAAGAGCCTTTCCCTCTTCTGTGCATGCAGGAAAGCTGGTGATGAAGACGGAGATCCCACATTTCTGTCTTACAAGGTTTGTAACTATAATGTAATTTAATAAAAAATCCCTATGAAAGCCGTTACCCCTATAGTGATGTAATTATTAGTGATTTGACAGCCACTGGTTGATTGACCGCTTATAGCTTTGGGTATGTTGGTGAGCTCCTCTGCATTAAGGCTTCAAACATCTATTTTGTCTTTTTGACACAGAAATTTTTTTTGCAGACGTCTTGAAGAACCTTTCCTCTTATGTGCATATTAATATTAATGGTATTTCTTCCTGTAACGTCAGATATAACTTGTCAAATCTTCACAAAGTGCCTGCTCCTCTTTCATTACTGCTGTACCTTATTGTACTCTGCTTTTTATCCCTTACTCGGTAATATGCCTTTTTGCCCATCTACTCCTCTCCTATTTCGCTGCTCTTTTAATCCAGTGCTCTTTGTCGCGCTTCCCGATACAAAGCTGCTACTGTATTTGTAGGTCTGATGAGGACAATCCTACCACACAGTGCTCCTACTGGCCTTCTGCTAGAACATAACATGAGCAACATGGTTAACGCTAGACAAAGAAAATCTAAATGTATCCCTTCAAGGTAGAGCTTATTCTCTGCATATTAAGTATGATAGAGAATTGCACACTCAACATAAACATAACATTGCTATATAAAAAGATTCCCTCCCTGTAGCTTTCATGTACACCCTTCTAGGCTCAGAAGTACACATTTCAGTCACATAATTATGACCACCAGCCTACATCCAGAGTGTGCAGCACGGAGAGCAACTAGATGAGCTGGGAGTGACTCTCTATGGTCCAGGTAGGTTGTCACAGGTATCTAGAGCCATGCTGACTGCATCCCACAGCTGCTGGAAGGTGTTTTGGGGAGGATCCATAGAGCCAACACGATGATTGAGATGTTCATTTGGGTTCAAGTCTAGGAATTAGGCGTTCGGGGTTGTACTTGGAAGTCTTGGTCATGTTTCAACCAAAGTCGGCCATTGTCTTGATGGAATATTCCATCCACCCCCGGGAAGACAATCAGCATGTATGAGTGTATGTGAGCTGCAGGGATAGATTCATACCCAAATCAGTTGAGAGCACCTTCCACATGGATGAGTGGCCCAGAGAATGCCACTAAGACATTCCCCAGACCATAATGCTGCCACTACCAGCTGGTTTTCTTCCAGCAATGGATGCAGGGTGTTTGTTCTGTGATGTTTTCCACCTTACTCGGCAGCATCCCTCCATTTGATAAAGCAGTAAGGATGGAAAACCGAGATAACCCTTTCCCAGTCTATAGAGGTACAATTCCGGATGATGTGACAATGAAAACCTTTTCTGCAGATACAGCTTCATTACAAGCCCCGTTTGCTGTTTTAGACATGTCTGATAGCCCCTTGGTTCATTATGGCAGTGAGTTGCGCCACTGTAGTGTGTCAGTCCACCCTTGCACGCACCAGCATTGGCTCAAAGCCAATAATTATCCTTTTTTGCAACGCTGATAAATTGCCCCTTCTACTCCTTACAGCAACGAGGGATATACCGTGGGAAAAAAAGTATTTATTCAGCCACTAATTGTGCAAATTCTCCCATTTAAAAAGATGAGAGAGGCCAGTAATTGACATAATAGTTCGACCTCAACTATGAGAGACAAAATGAGAAAACAAATCCCGAAAATCACATTGTCTGATTTGGATAGAATTTATTTCAGATTATGGTGGAAAATAATATTTGGTCAGGGAACAAAAGTTCATCTCAATACTTTGTTATATATCCTTTGTTGGCAATGACAGAGGTCAAACATTTTCTGTAAGTCTTCATAAGGTTGGTACACATTGATACTGGTATATTGGCCCATACCTCCATGCAGATCTCCTCTAGAGCAGTGATGTTTTGAGGCTGTCGCTGGGCAACACGGACTTTCAACACCCTTCAAAGGTTTTCTATGGGGTCTAGATCTGAAGACCGGCTAGGCCACTCCAGGACCTTGAATGCTTCTTACGAAGCCACTCCTTCGTTGCCCTGGTGCTTGGGATCATTGTCATGATGAAAGACCCAGCCACGTTTCATCTTCAATTCAAATCTCACGATACATGGCCCCATTCATTCTTTCATGTACATGGATCAGTCGTCCTGGTCCCTTTGTAGAGGAACAGCCCCAAAGCATGACATTGCCACCCCCATGCTTCACAGTAGGTATAGTGTTCTTTGGATGCAACTCTCCTCCAAACACGACAAGTTGTGTTTCTACCAAACAGTTCTACTTTGGTTTCATCTGACCATAGGACATTCTTCCAATGCTTTTCTAGATCATTCAAATGCTCTCTAGCAAACTTGAGATGGGCCCGGACATGTACTGGCTTAAGCAGGGGGACACGTCTGGCACTACAGGATCTGAGTCCCTGGCGGCGTAGTGTGTTACTGATGGTAGCATTTGTTACGTTGGTCCCAGCTCTCTACAGGTCATTTACTAGGTCCCCCATGTGGTTCTGGAATTTTGGCTCACCATTCTTGTGATCATTTTGACCCCACGGGGTGAGATCTTGCGTGGAGCCCCAGATCGAGGGAGATTATCAGTGGTCTTGTATGTCTTCCATTTTCTAATTATTGCTCCCACAGTTGATTTCTTCGCACCAAGCTGCTTGCCTATTGCAGATTCAGTCTTCCCAGCCTAGTGCCGGGCTACAATTTTGTTTCTGGTGTCCTTCAACAACTCTTTGGTCTTCACCATCGTGGAGTTTGGAGTGTGACTGTTTGAGATTGTGGACCGGTGTCTTTTATACTGATAAGTTCAAACAGGTACTACTACTACAGGTAATGAGTGGAGGACAGAGGAGCCTCTTAAAGGAGAAGTTACAGGTCTGTGAGAGCCAGAAATCTTGCTTGTTTGTAGGTGACCAAATACTTATTTTCCGCAATAATTTGCAAATAAATACTTTCCAAATCAGACAATGTGTTTTTAATATTGCATTTTTTTTATAGATATCCATACATTTTTCAAATGTAATCCAATGTTGTACAATAAAACCATTATTTCAGATTCCATTCTGACAGTGACAAATTTCTCTTTACATGGAAAAACCCCAGTTGTGTTCTATTGGTTTTACCTCTTATCTTACATCCAGTTCAGAGTTCCATTGTGGAGAACATGTTGGATAAGCCAAGAACAACATAACTTCGACTAATTATAATGGTCTACAACTTACCAAGTTTCCTCAAGTTTTCTTATACAGAAATTATATCTTCACCTGCTTGTTCATATTTTTTTTGTATATTTAATGCATTGAACCTCAGGCAGTCTGGATTAGTAGACACATTATCATAAATCTCCTTCCCATTTTTAATGGCTTTGTATTGCTTCTAGTACTAGTTGACATTACCAATATTGTTTTGCCTCAGGGTTTTTAGATATGCAAGGAAAGGATTTATCTTTTAGCATAGCCATGTGTAACCTTTGTATTTTCATGTGTCTGTATTATCATAATCTTTCATATATTATGGTCTACAATGGTATGAGAACTTATTTTGATCTACTATGTTATTGTTTTCGCAGACCAACCTCTCAGCCTTGGACCTTGGTGTAGAAACCTGCTTAAGCCCCAACAATAATTTCACTTGGCTCTTGATATGAGCCTGCAGTATATCCATGATGGCTTCATGGCTACATCTAAACTTCTGAAGTTTTGGGAATCTAGATGGTCCTTTATCATCAATCTGTGTGTGGTTTCACATGTAAAAATGCAACTGCACTTATTTACATGTGATATTTTGATAAGAGATTTTATTAAAGACAGGTCCGGTGTCAGCACTAAGCAAAACTAGGCAGATGCTAATGCCTATCGGGCTTGAAAGAGCTTGTGCTAGCCTGGCTAGGTTTATAGGCTTCGTTATTGTGAAGCAGAGTTTGAGGCCTTTGGCCTCCTTAAGGCGCTATGGTCTTGTTGCCACTGTTACCTTTGCAGTCCTTATAGCAATATGCCTTAATATAGATAAAATATATAACTTGGTAGATCGGTAGGTAGATGGCAACAGAGAACTATTGATTGGCACTATTTATTAGTTAAAGCAGTCAAAATAATGCATGTATAAAAAGAAAAAAATCATACTTACCTAATAGCCACCTTCAGCTTCTGCTCCGAAGCTCCCTAGCAATCCACTCCTCTTCACTTCTAGGTTCTTGTCCCAGCACACAAAAAAGGCTCACACTCCATTTTAAGTGAATGGCCCAATTTAAGATTAAATTTTCTCTGCTAAACAGCCCCTTTTAATTTGTCCCATAAATTTAGTGGTGTAGGGAGTCAGACACTAATGTGTTATTTTGTTGCTATAAACTAGATAGATAAATGGCTTGTGAGTCCAATGAGCAAGAATCCACATGACCTGGTTGGGGGATAAATTTATATGTAATTTTCTTGGCACTAGTAATCGATTGTTTTTGTTTGATTTTGAAACTGACTCTTTCTGAAAACTTCTAAAAATGATTTGTATGTTTTATTGTCCTTTACAATGTAAAATTCCTTCTTTACACAAAGCCCAAAGGAATGGTTTCTGTAATAATACAGCTGAGGCCTTATCTTATGTAATGTACAAGATAATTAAAAGGGAAAATTTAGACATCTATGTTCATTCAATGTTTTGGTTTAGTCTAAAAATGTGTTGGGGGAGATTTATCTGTGAGGTTATACCAGCTTTCTAACTGGTGTGCTACATTGCCTAATGATATAGAACAAGCTATGTTGCACTCTCAGACTGGTGTACTAGTCTTTTCATTTCATGTCTCATTGGGATCTATGTTTTTTTCTGTATTTTTCATTAACAAAAAGTCTACTCAAAGATACAAAATAAACTGGTGAAGAGGAATAAAGAAAAACACAGAGGTTCATGATCTTGTCACAGGTCCATCCCTAACATATACATAATTTTTTCAGATTTGGACACTTGATGCATAGCGATTGCCAACCCTATATCAGTTTTAGGTCTATGCCTTTTTTTTGTTGTACATTTTCTACAATTATAAATCTATTGAGAGAAGTTTATCATAAAGGATTTTCTGACTATTAGAATTGCCAGTCTCAGTATTTACACCAAGAATACATTCTCCAATATGGCAGGGAGATATAGCCCAAAATTGTACCAAAATTCTGGTGCAAAGTAAGCCAACCAATAGTTTGCATAAAAAAGTCAGACAAGTCTAAAGATGTACTAGGCAGCCTGAACCATTGTGATAAATTTGGCACATCTTTAGACTGCCAATCTATAAGTATCAGACAACAATAGTATAGTTTTCCATTTATAAAAAATGTTTATGTTAAGCAATATGTATACCAAAATATCTATTCTTCTAACTTGTAATTTTGATTGAGATGAGAATTCACATAGT
The DNA here is from genome assembly GCA_025379985.1 of Phyllomedusa bahiana. Taxonomy (NCBI): domain Eukaryota; kingdom Metazoa; phylum Chordata; class Amphibia; order Anura; family Hylidae; genus Phyllomedusa; species Phyllomedusa bahiana. The sequence continues at coordinate 16,531 of JAODAL010002488.1, forward strand.
AGGGTATTAGCTAGAAATCACTGTATTCCGAAAATGAGTCTTACCTAACCTATTGCAGAAGTGAGACTGTCAGAGGCTCCACAATTCTTCTCATCAAAATGGCGGACACCACAATGGAACCTGATAGACCCCCCCATTATAAATCAATAGGGTCTATTGGGCACAACTCCTATTCTGCTGTCATGGATTTCATTCTAACAGAAATTCAATTGGCAATTTGGACAAAGCCTTAGAATGATGAGCGTCCAAAGGAAAAGCTCAAAAAAACTAAAATGAAGGGCACCGCTGTCAAAAAGTATAAAAATACACTGTGTGCAGGTTTCCGGAACCGGACTACAGGTCCTTAGAAATAGAAGAAATGAAGCAGCATGATGTTTCAAAGAAAAAACTTAGTGGAGGAGCAGAAATGTTGCAGGTATGGACATAAACTCCACCAAGTTTTTACTTTGGAATGTGGTGCTGCCTCATTATTTTCAAAGGAAAACCTTAAAGGCCACAGTCAGCTTCAGGTTCACATTTCCTGGTCAGGATGTTGGTGGTTCTATAGCAGTGATTGACATTTCACCTCTGCTATTCCTATCTTTTCCTGTTACAATGACATTCCTGCAGGAGATTTATAATATGTAGTGCACAATGCTACTAAGCTCTAAGGGGGTAAAACTTGTAATTACCTTAGGTAAACAAGCTTCTGTGTTATAGATAAGACTCAATAAGGAGGGACTCACCATGTTTGCAATGACTGACAGCAACTTGGATCAATCAGATAAGAGAAAGAACATGGTGAGGTGGCCAGTAACCTAGTGAAACTTGTGTACACTAGCAGTAGCCGAAATCTCCTGCACAAATCAAAATCAAAACAGCAATGTATTTGTTAATAGTCTTCATCTTTACTTTTTACATGTTAAAAGCTAATGATTGTAGTGAGAAAACCATTTAAAGCATACTGCTTTGGCATTGCAATCTTGGCCTGTACCTGGATGACCAAAACTAGAAGGCAATGATAGCATACCCATCTCTTCCCTTAGGAATTATATTTGACAAGGCATGTCTTTTTGGAACAGTGTTTTTAACACAGGTTTAATCTTGACAGATCATAAATGAAAATATTTTACATTTCTGTTACACAGACAGAAAAAAACAAGGGTGAATTCTTAAGAGAGAATAAAAACAATGTTAATGGTCATTAGCCAATTCTTTATCATCAGCCTATCCTTTAACATTGCTGAGTTCCTCTACCATGTTTCTCCAAAAATAAGACCTACCCTGAAAATGAGCCTTTGCCTGATTTTTCAGGGTTTTTGGAGTAGGCTTGAAATATAAGTCCTACTTCAAAAATAAGCCCTAGATGCAGGTCATACAGTTCCAGGCAGCTGTACATGTAGAAAATAGAATACAGTAGGACAGAAGACCTTAGAAAAGAAAGCAATCACCCCCAAAAGAATCTCACGTAAAAGACCCCACAATGATGTGTTTGATTAATGTAAGGTACTGGTAGTCCCGCTCGCAATACCCCACCCCGAGCCCGCTAAGGTGGTCACTCACAAATCGGGTAGTGGTACGCTACTTCCGCTCACATCATTACACTCCTAAGCTTGTGCATCCAGTTACCTGGTGGATTGTTATTCATGATGAAAAAATAAGACCTACCCTGAAAATAAGACTTGGTAGCAAAAAATAATGTAAGACCCTGTCTTATTTTTGGAGAGACACAGTAGATCCTCTAGTTGTTAGTCATTATTGTACTTGTTCGGCATATGTCTGATTGCCAGATTGGAGTAGGGAAGGAACTTCTTCCCTAAAATGAGGACAACTGGCTTCTACCTAAAGGTTTTTTTTTGCCTTCCTCTGGATCAACACTTTGGCAGAATAGGTTGAACTGGATGGACGTCTTGTCTTTTTTCGGCCTTACAAACTATGTAACTATGTAACTATGTAATGTATGTACCCCACTCGAATGTACAGCACCCTGGGATTAATAATAATTATTGCAGGTGCTAAACTAGAGGTAGGTTAGAGATCGTAGCTACAGAAGGTGAGGAGGACCAATAATCTAGAATTAATAGTCATATCCTTCTTAACATAAACCAATTGTGAAGCCAAGAAATATAAGAAAATAGAAGGCAATGAAGCGCATTAATCTCTTCCCTTAGGAGTCATATTTGCTTAAGAGATGGCAGGTTAAAGGAAGCTTTTAGTAACTGTTTTCAACTTGAGTTTTGTCTTGACAAATAATAAATGAAGGATTGCATGTAAACATGTAAAATTTCTATAACATGTATAGAAAAACACAAACGGTGACATTTCGAGAAAGGATAGAAAACAACATTAATGGTCACCCGCCTTAATGCTCATCTTTGAAATCTAGTCTACTCTAGTCATTGGATTGAAGGTGCTAAGGGGTAAATTAGGGGTCTTTGCTAAGAGAGTTGTGGAGATAGTAGTGGCACCTGTCAGCCGAAAGGTCCCTCTGCTACCCTAGTATTATAGTGGTTGAAGGTCCTGTCAACAGACTGTGAATTGAAGCCCTGCAGCCTGATTACACCTCTGATCTGTGTATAACCAGTATATATCTACCTCTATTTACATATATATTTACAGATGTGTGTGTTTTATCTCATTCCTGCAGTGTAACGTGCACGTCTCCATGTAAGTGTGAATAGAGATAATCACAGCATTCCCCACTGTGCTAAGTTGCCTCTCTAATAAATGCACACTGTTCTCACCACTACCCGGCCAATTTATCCTTGTCCCCTCTGCTGAAGTGACGTTCCTGTCCCAGGGATAACAAGCTAACTTCTACATTTCACACTTAAATGTCATTTGTTCTGTGCAGTAACTGGCTGCGGATCAGCGATCCTACACAGACCCAATTATATTAACTTGTGTGGGACTGCGTCTTAATGACACCATATTAACTAGCGAGGAGCTTGGCTGGCTGGCCTTTCCTTTGTTACATTTAACCCTTTCTTCCATCATCTGATAGCAGGCTCTGTAAGATGTCCTACGTTTAGGTCATTAAGGAGTGTATTCTTTCTTAAGGTGATTCTGTTTTACATGTATAAAAGGGTAGTCTAGAGCAGCAAATGCAAGTGTGTGTGCATTGCTTACCTGGTCAAGAGATGGCACCATGATTCACTATGGGACGAAGGCAAACCGGCGGAGGAACTATGATGCTCTGTGCAATGTTCTGCTCAGAAACCTTGGTACTGGCCTTCATGTGGATATTAGGCTGGACTCACACGTCTTTTCTCAGGTATCGGTCGTGTTAGGCTAAGTTCACACGGTGTATTTGCAGGGTGGAATTACGCCCCGCAATTACGCCGTGTGGATGGGGGCGGGGCGGGAGTTGCGGCTGGTCGGGGGGTGGACCTCGGGGGATAGACATTCCTTCCAGTGGGCGTTTTCGCCCTGGAAATTTCAATGTCACTTTTTCCCCCGCACGGCGGATTCCCCGGCGGGGAAGGAGACGAAACCCATGTTCTCTATAAAACTTGATTCCCGTAATGACTGGGACATTTTCCCAGCCGTAATTTGGCAACCGGGCGTAATTCGGACAAAAAATATGTCCCCAATTTTTAAAGCATGTGAACATAGTTTTTTGGAAAAAAAAAAGGTACCCCAACAGAAAAAAATGGCATAGCCCTTTCAGCCCCGTAGGAAGAATAAAAAAAACATATTCTATTTTGGACTTTTTTTCTATTTACCGGTGGTTTATGCATTTTGTGATGTACACAAAAGCATGGTAGACACTGGAAAATGTAGACCAAATAGGACTACATTTGTTTTATTAACCACTATGGGCCGTCTGGGGCTATGGCTCAGTATCTGTCAGGGTTCCTTTTTACCGATACCCCAATGAAGGACTACAACATACCGAAAAGTGGAACCCACCCTTCTTTGACATATAAATCCCAAAAATTTGTTTAGACCAAGTCCCCCCTCTAACAACCATATTCCCCAATGGCAGTGGTCTCTTTCAGCAGGATTACGTCCATTAGGTCCAGCATGAACAACCCCACTATAAAGAGAGAAGAGCCCATCTCTTGCATCTGGGGTTAATCGCTTCATTTGGGGAAAATTTCTCAATTGGCAATTAGTCCATTGTTTATATGCCCCTGTGTTTGCAGTGATAACAGGGGTTACATGCAAAAGGGGGTAGAAAATTTCTGTACAGCTATCTTGCTGCTGTATTTGTAAGTCTGATGGGGGGAAAATCTCACTTTTGATTTTAAAGATCCCACGGGTGAACTTAGTAAAGACATAGAAATGACCCTTTTCTCATTTGCTGACCCCGAGGTACCTCAGTCCTTGAGTTCTGTTCACACAGAGGTAAGGTCCCAACATATTTACAGGAAAGAATATTTTCCCTGCCAAAAAGAAAGACATCTTGATGGAAAAATGCTAAAAAAAGAAAAAAACAGAGAGTGCTTCCTTGTGTGGTATTTAAATCAAAGAGTGGAAAGGGTACATACGATAATGCGCATCTTAGTAGATGCAAGGCTTATGCTAAATACATGAAAAAATACTCCAAAAAAGTCCACTGCTCAGGAAAAAAGGCACAAAATCTCTAATTAGAAATAAAATAAATCAGAGTGAGAAACCAAAATGTAATAAGGCCTCAAACAGTCTACTAAAAAGCCCAAACCATGCGTGCAATCGGATTAGGCAAAAAGTACAAAAATTGTTAACATGCTAGGTACTTTTATTGCAAAAAGCAAATATGATTACAACAGATGAAACAACGCATTTCAGGATTAACCCTTTAAACTATTGAAGGGCTTTCCATGTCTTTCATTAATAAAAAAATGGCCAAATAAATTTTGTGCGGGTTTTTTTATATTGAAATGACCGGAAAACCCGTTCCCAATTTCACCACCAAAACCTAACTGCAAAGCTTATCTTGAAACTAGGGTGGCATCTACCATATGGCTTGATAAGCATCTCGCCTCCAGTGGTGGCCTGTAATGAGGGGTCAATGCCGCATCTGATACCTCTGCCATGCATGGCAGCACAACCAACCAGTAAATTCAGGCTACCCAATATGGTTTACATACGTAATCTGTGCAGGTTTGCTGTCATGAAATGACATGTTATTCATTTTCTATTACATGGATTTTGGTCTATATTGGGAAAAACATGCATCCATCATATTGACTATTGCGGGGATTATCACTGAAAAAGATGTGACATGGATTTCACAAGGATTCCAAATCAATGTGAAAAGGCTCCGTGTCAACCTGCTCTAAATATGCTTTGGCGCCTGGAGGCGAAGATAAACTGGGAGCAATGATTAAGTAAATGGATTGGTTTGGGGTCTGAGTTAGTTTTTTTGGTACAAGGGCCTCATTGTCATATTGTACCAGCGTTCGTAATGGGGGGGGCGTCCCCTGCTTGGTGCTCCAGAAAGAGGGTACGAGTCACGTATTTTCAATGTAGTTTTTGGAGGTTTCAGAAGTGGCGGTTTCAAAACTAGAACTAGAGAGAACAGCACACATATATATGGCCTCATCTCCATCATCTCCTCCTCCTAGAGCCCTTCAGAAATTGTCATGGTAGATCTTGTGGATCTGCCATAATTGTGTCAGAAATAAATACTCCCTTGAGGAGGAAATCCAGAGATAAGATAGAAAAAGTTTTTACTGGATTGCTTATTTAGGTTTCTTAAAATAGCAAATACGGTCCTAAAGTGCCAGCCATACACTGCCCACCATAACTGTGCCCACCATACTGTGCTAGCCATACAGTGCCTGTCATAACTTGGGCAGCCATGCAGTGCCTGTCATAACTGTGGCAGCCATACAGTGCCCACTATACAGTGCCCATCATAACAGTGGCAGCCACACAGTGCTCACCATAATAATGACAGCCATACATTGCCCACCATCTCATTGCCAGCCATACAGTGTCCACCATAACAGTGTAAGCTATACAATGCCCACCATAACAGTGCCATCTGTTGAATGCAGCTGTAAAAAGATAAATATTACTTTCTGAAGAATGAGTACAGAAACAGAGCATGTTTGATGGGGGCCACACAGAGAGATACTTTGGGGCCGCAGTTTGTGTATCCCTTGCTCAGACCAACACTGCGAGATACAGTATGAAATAACATGAGTGGTCAATATGTTGCATCTGTGCTAGATAATCAGACTAATACAATATGGACATGTTTGGGTATTATGTTCCACCGCAAAAATACAGGCCTGTAACATTTTGCATTATGCTGTGAAATGAAAGCACGGATCCATTTATACTTTACATTAAAACAGGGTAAATAAAATACATCCATCTCTCCATAAGAAATATCTAGGCCATGCTAAACTAAGCGGGATGAACCTATTTATTAATATTTAATGAAGAAGTCTCTCCTGGGAATAAAACTGCAGATTTCATTTATTAGAACTATTATCTACCCCACACTCCTCTTTAGACATGAGAAGGAATTTGGGGTATTTCGTTTGGGATATTGTAGTGCTCTTGTCTAATTTCTGCTGACCAGCTTTTCCAGCCTGTGTCTTATTCTGTGACTGACAGGAGGGAATGATCCCTTCTCAATCAGATCTTCTGTACCTCCTCAGCAGGTCGCTACTTCTGCAACACACAAACAGTGGAGATGAATGTGTCTATGGGGTAGGAGATTTCCAGAGATGAAGTTAATCATTAACCAGATAAACCACAGTCTCTTCTTCTTCTACATCCACCTCCTCAAACATCAATCAGAGACCGTCCATGAGTAGGTGGACAGTCCTTCTGTGCCCTGACATGGAATACCTCCATGGGTACAACCCTTACTCATGTTGGGAAGTCTTCTCAGGAAATGTTCTCATTTAGTCGGTCCATTGTTTGAGACTCAGCACTTATTAGGTCTGTGGTATTTCAATCATAATAAAACTAGACTATTTTTTAGAATATTCTGCCCACAATCATATGATCAAAACCACTTATTAAAGTTGTTTGCCTATTTATACTGTATGTAGAAGATTACGAAGGGTGGACGTTACAAGCAACGTTTTGTAGGTTCTGTAGACCAGAGCAGAGTTTAATCATTCTTAATAGTCTACTGTCGATAGACTTCAATGGGGTAAAAGTTGTTTCAAGTTAACAAGGAAAGACTAGTCCACATGAAACAGGTCGGATTTATCTTCCGGAATATTTTCTCCTTCCCTGTGAGTTCTCTTATTCCTGGAACCACGATCAAAACTACAACTTATTAGCTGAACACACACATTTTCAAAACCATTCTCTAAAACTTCCAGGCTAAACCTACTGGCGTAAGATAGTCCTCCCTGGGCAAAGAGTCTCCATCCCTTCAGATAAAACCTCAAAGGTGAATGAATTTATAGGGATGAGACGCTAGCTATAAATATATGCCTAGTTCAGACGTCAGCCAAACATCAAGAGTGGTAATTAAATTCTCCCTCGCTTATGCCAGGCGTCCTGTGTACTGCAGGCATTGCATAGCTTACTTACAAAAGAATGTGTATCAAAGAGAATTTTATTCTTATTTTTGTGTGTTGGGGGGACGTGGGGGTAGGGGATGGACATAGCTGCAATATTCTGGAGGCAGACATAGCTGTCAGATGTTGGACCTGCTTCTTATGGAATAATTTCTGCTATTTACATAGCATTTCTTATGCAGAAAGGCCTGTGCTGTGCTGGAGTCTTGTTACCTCTCTACAGCCACCTACGAGCTACGATACTGGCAATTACTAGGCAAGAGCAGCCTGTATGATTTTTTTTGATATACATGTCATTTTTCAGGTTGTCCAGAAAGTCAGCATCTGGCATTTGTAGGCTGTGGAGATCTGTAATAAGCTGAAACTTTTTTAGCATAGGCGCACATATTATGTATATCATATAAACTTGCTGTTAGCCTACTTTTAAATGACTGCAGGTTGGAGTATTATCTGCTTCGGGTTTAAGAGCAGTCCTATTACAGGCTATGTATACTTTTAGAATCAGTTTTGTTTAGCCCAAATTTTCTAGTAATTATAATTTTAAAATATTTTTGTTTTTATAGATTTTTTAAAGTGTTCGGGAAATAAAAGCTTCAATGCAGCCTATGGGGTCCCGGGTTTACAGTTTTCCCAGAAAAATGTGTCATCTGTTTCCTTCAGTCAAAATGGTACCCCACCCCCCTGCCCCTTCTTTTTTTTTAAACCCTACCATCGCAGAAGAGGAGCAGTGATGAGGGGCTGACACTATATTTGCCAACTAGTTGTAGCAGTGCTAGAGTAGTTTACTTTGCAGAGGGGCTTTAAACAGCATCTTTGCATGTAGAAGCCTAGCTTCATCTCTGGGCAGATTAAAGAGAATAAAAAATTAAAACGGGCCTGTTTTTTTCCATTTGAAACCCGTGTAAGATGAGGGTGGGAAAACCCCCCAGGGGGTTTTTATTCTTGGGGCCCATAGGGGGTTTTAAATTCTTGGGGGCCCCAAAGTGGAGTTGATTTTTGGGGGCCACCAGGGGGAGTTGATTTTTTGGGGGCCCCGGGGGGATTTGATTTTTTGGGGGGCCCCCCGGGGAAAGTTGATTCTAGGGCCCCCCAAAGTGGAATTGATTTTTAGGGCCCATCAGGGGAGTTGTTTTCTCGGGCCACCAGTGGATTTGGATTTTTTGGGGCCCAGGGGATTTTAAATTCTTGATGTCACCTTTTGGATTTTGATTTTTTTGACCCCCCCTCCCAGTGGGGTTAAATTCCCTTGGGGCCCACCAAAGGGGGATTTTGTTTCTTGGGGGCCCCAAACAGTGGATTTGATTTTGGGGCCCACCATTTGGAGTTTTTCTTGGGGCCCAAAAAGTGGGGGTTGTTTTTTGGGGCCCACCAGGGGGAGTGGATTTTGGGGCCCAAATTGGGGGGTTTTTAATTCTTGAGCCCCCCATTGGAGGGGCTGTTTCTTGGAGCCCCCCAGGGGAAAGTTGATTTTTGGGGGGCCCACCAGGGGAAAGGTTGTTTCTTGGGGCCCCCCCGGGGGAAATTTTTTTTTCTGGGGGCCCACCAGTGGAGTTGTTTCTAGTGCTAAACCATTGGAAGTTGTTTCCCTTAGGGCCTCCCGTGGAGTTGATTTTGGGGCCAAAGTGGAGTTGATTTTTTGACCCCCAAACAGTGGATTTGATTTTTGGGGGCCCACCATTTGGAGTTGTTTTTTATTGGGGGCCCCCCAGTGGAGTTGATTTTTGGGCCCCCCAAAGTGGAGTGGTTTTTTTGGGCCCCCACTAGGGGTTAATTTTGATGCTCCCCTTTGGAGTTGATTCTTGGGCCCTCCCAGGGGGATTTGTTTCTTGGGGCCCACTCAGGGAGTTGATTCTTGGGGGCCCAACGGGGGTTTTGGGTTTTGGGGCCCCCCGTGGAGTTTGATTTTGGGGGCCCCAGTGGAGTTGATTTTTGGGGCCCCCCCGGGTGGATTTGATTTTGGGGCCCACCCAGTGGAGTTGATTCTGGGGGCCCCCAGTGGAGTGGATTTTGGAAAACCCAAAAGGGGATTTAAATTTTCTTGGGGCCCTATAGTGGGATTTTAAATTTCTTGATGCTCCCCCAGGGAATTAAATTTCTTGGGCCCTAAGGGGAGTTGATTCTTGGAGCCCACCAGGGGGTTTTTGTTTTCTTGGGGGCCCCCCGGGGGAAGTTGATTCTTGGGGCCCACCAGGGGAAATTTGATTCTGGGGGGCCCACCAGGGGGAGTTGATTCTAGTGCTCACCTTTGGATTTGTTTCTTGGGGGCCTACCGGGGGGTTTTGATTTTTGGGGGGGGCCCACAGTGGAGTTGATTTTTGGGGGCCCCACCGTGGAGTTGATTCTTGGGGCCCCCACCGTGGGTTGATTTTTTTTGGGCCCACCAGTGGGTTGTTTCTAGGGCCCCCCAGTGGAATTGATTTTTAGGGCCATCAGTGGAGTTGTTTCTGGGGCCCCACCAGTGGAGTGGATTTTTGGGGGCCCACTGGGGATTTAAATTTTTGATGCTTCCCCATTGGAGTTTATTTTAGATTTTACCAGGGGTTTTTGATTTTTGGGGCCCCCCAGGGGGAATTGATTCTTGGGGCCCAACATTTTGGGTTTTGTTTTCTTGGGGCCCCAGTGGGTTGATTTTTGGGGGCCCACCAGGGGAGTTGTTTTTTGGGGGCCCCACCAGTGGAGTGGATTCTTGGGCCCATTTGGGGGGTTAAATTCTTGGGGGCCCCCCAAAGTTGAGTTATTCTTGGACCCCACCGGGGGAGTTGATTCGGGGGGCCCCCCAGTGGGTTAAATTTTTTGGGGCCCCCCAGTGGGGGTTGATTATAGGGCCCCCCAGGGAGTTGATTTAGTGCTCACCTTTGGAGTTAAATTCTTGGGCCCAAACCCGTGGATTTGATTCTTGGAGTCCACCAGTGGGTTGATTCTTGGGGGCCCCAACAGGGGGGATTTGATTTTTGGGGGGCCCCCCCGTGGAGTTGTTTTTTGGGGGCCCACCAGTGGGGGGTTTTTTTTTGGGGCCCCAGTGGAGGGGGTTTCTTGGCCCCCCCTAGTGGGGGTTAATTCTTGAGGGTCCCCTTGGAGTTGATTCTTAGGGCCCTACCAGTGGATTTGATTTTTGGGGGGCCCCCCATTTGGAAAAGTTGATTTTGGGGCCCCAAAAACAGTGGAGTTGATTTTTTGGGGGCCCCCAAGTGGAGTTGATTTTTGGGGGGCCCACCAGTGGAGTTGATTTTGGGGCCCCCAGTGGAGTTGTTTTTTGGGGGGCCCACCAGTGGAGTGGTTCTTGGGCCCATAGGGGAGTTAATTTTGAGTTTCCTTTGGGGAGTTAAAATTCTTAGTTCCTCCCAGGGGAGTTGATTTTTGGGGCCCCCCAGGGGGAGTTGATTTTTGGGGGGGGCCCCCAACGGGGAGTTAAATTTTTGGGGGGCCCACCAGTGGATTTTGATTTTGGGGCCAAAGTGGGGGTTGATTTTTGGGCCCACCAGTGGAGTGGATTCTTGGGCCCACTTGTGGAGTTAATTCTTGAGCCCCCCAGTGGGGGCTGATTTTGGAGCCCCCCCAGTGGAGTTGATTTTTTGGGGCCCCCACAGTGGGTTGATTTTTGGGGGTCCCCTTTGGATTTGTTTTAGGGCCCACCGTGGGTTGATTCTAGGCAAACCAGGGGGAGTTGATTTTTTGGGGGGCCAAAACCAGTGGGGGTTGATTTTTGAGGCCAACAGGGGAGTTGTTTTGGGGGGGCCAAACCAGTGGAGTTGATTTTGGGGGCCCCCACCGTGGAGTTGTTTTTTGGGCCCCCGGGGAAAGTGGATTTTGGGCCCACTTGGGGAAAAGTTAATTTTTTTGGGGCTCACCTTTGGGATTTTGATTCTTGGGGCCCCCTCCCAGGGGAAAGTTGATTCTTGGGGCCCCCCCAGGGGGATTTGATTTTGAGGACCCAACAGGGGGTTTTGATTCTTGGGGCCCCCCAGTGGATTTTGATTTTTGGGGGGCCCCCCAGTGGAGTTGTTTTTTGGGGGGGCCCACCGTGGGTTGATTTTTGGAGGCCCAACCATTGGATTTGGGTTTTTGGGCCCACAGTGGAGTGGATTTTTGAAAACCACAAGGGGAGTTAATTTTTTTGGCCTCCCCTGGGGAGTTAATTTTGATGCTCACCAGGGGAAATTGATCTTGGGGCCCATCAGTGGATTTGATTTTGGGCCCACTGGGAAGTTGATTTTGGGCCCAGTGGAGTTGATTCTTGGGGCCTATGTGGATTGGTTCTTAAGGACCCACCGTGGAAATTTAATTTTCTAGTGCTCACCTTGGAGTTGGGTTCTTGGGGTTTACCCCCTACCCAGTGGAGTTGATTTTTGGGGCCCACAAGTGGGGTTGGGGGGATTCTTGGGGCCCCCCGGGTGGATTGTTTTTGGGGGCCCACCAGTGGGTTGTTTCTTTGGGCCCACCAGTGGAGTTGTTTCTGGGGGCCACCGGGGTTTTTGATTGGGGGCCCCAATCAGGGGGGATTTTGATTCTGGGGGCCCACCAGTGGAGTGGAATCTTTGGGCCCATTTAAGTGGATTTTTAATTCTTGTCCCTTCACCATTGGAGTTTTTTTTTGATCCTCCCCAGTGGGTTAAATTTGGGGCCCCCCAGGATTTGATTCTTGGGGCCCAAACGGGGGTTTGGGTTTTTGGGGGGCCCCCACCAGGGGGTTTTTGTTTCCCTTTGGGGCCCACCGTGGAGTTGTTTTGGGGGGCCCCCCAAAGTGGAGTGGATTTTTTGGGGCCCCCACTGTGGATTTAAATTTTGAGCCCCACCAGTTGAGTTGATTTTGGGGGCCCCCCAGTGGATTTGATTTTTTGGGGGCCCCCCAGGGGAGTTGTTCTTGGGGCCCCCAGTGGGGGGTTGTTTAGGGCCCACCAGGGAAGTTGATTTAGTCCCTCCCCCTTTGGGGATTTTGGATTCTTGGGGGCCCCTCCCGGGGATTTGATTTTTTGGGGCCCCCCGGGGTTGATTTTGGGCCCAACGGGGGTTGATTTTTTGGGGCCCACCAGTGGAGTTGATTCTTGGGGCCCACCAGTGGATTTTGTTTTTTGGGGCCCACCAGTGGAGTGGATTTTGGGGGCCCCTAGGGGAGTTATTTTGAGGGCTCCCCTTTGGAAATTTGATTCTTAGGGCCTCCCATTTGGATTTTATTCTTGGGGCCCACCAGTGGAGTTGATTTTGAGGCCCCCAACAGTGGAGTTGATTTTGGGGGGCCCCCCAGTGGGTTGATTTTGGGGCCCCCCGGGTGGAGTTAAATTTTTGGGCCCCCCAGGGGGAGTTGATTCTTGGGGCCCCCCAGGGGGAGTTGTTTCTAGGGCCCCCGTGGAGTGGTTTTTGAGAACCCCCAAGGGGAGTTAATTTTGGGGCCTACTAGTGGATTTAAATTTTCTTGATGCTCACCAGGGGAAATTTTGATTCTTGGGGCCATCAGGGAGTTGATTTTTGGGGGAGAATTTTCAGAACTGTATTTGATTTACTCTAATGACTTTCCCCCTTGTTTTTTCCCCTTAAAAAGAAAAACTAAACCCTTTCGGGGGTTTTCCCCCTGCTTCGCTGTAGGCCAATCCGAGCCTGTTTGTAACTATGGAAAATAGATTTCCTGCATGGGGACGGTAAAACAAAAAATTTTTGTAATAGAAAGGCTTTTTGAATTTTTTTTACATTTTTTTTATTTTGCTGAAATTTTCCTATAACCTGCCCCAAAAAATTATTAATTTTACAAAATAATTATTTCACTTAAAGGAAAGTTTGGTGACATTTAGTGATTTGGGTAACAAAAGGGGTTTTTTTTTAGCTAACACATATTAGATCTTATCTAAATGTTAACTAAATGTTTCTCACTCATTTCGTAGATCAATTGCCACTTTCAGCTCTGGAAAATGTTATACAATGCATCTTCTGTTCCCTTCCATTCAGTGCCTGATTCTTCTACGTTATTATGGTCCACAACAATGTTTTATGTGATGTAAGGACCGTAAATACTAATATGCGAATGCAAAGATGAAGCACATAGCCCCAAAAATTTTATGCCCTCTTCATTTTTGGTATTTGGCCTCCCCAAAACCCTGGTACTTTTGGGTTTTGGGTTTACTTCCATTTTATACACTTTCTTTTTTTATGTCTGGAAAAAGGCTGGTGTTTGGTTATACCCCAAGGTTGTCAGCAAAATTTGGTTCTGGCCATAAAAAGCTCTATATAAATCCAAAGCAAAACACTAATTATTAGTAACCTTAATAGAAATTATGTAATTTCAAAGATAAAATCTTAACCTTTAAAATGCTGTCCTGTTATTTTTTGGGCATGAGGGCCCTTTTTTAATTAGGGGTTTGGCCATTTTTTAAAAAACACCCTTATTTTAATAGAAACAATAACCTTTTTTTCCCCTTTAGGGGCCCCCCCCCCCCCAAAGCAAACCCCAAATTATTAGGGTAATCGTATGTATATCCTTATTAAGCAGTAAGCCAAAACAGAAAACCACCAAAAAAAAAAAAACAGAAAACGGGACCTGAAACCCTTTTTCTTTTGTTTTTGGGGAACAAATGGTTCTTTTTTTTCTTTTCCTTTGGGTTTGGTCCATTTGGTTTAAAATCCTGATTTTTCCTACTGTATTATCACAGGGAACCTACAAGAAAACTATCATTGTTGTGATTTCACTGGTGTTGAGGATGAAAAACAATGCCGCACATGGTGGTAATCTACTGGATTTACCCTCTCATAGCTCTTGTAGAATTTAGTGCGCAACATTATTAATGAAAGCTTTGGGAAAATTTAAAGTTCGTATTTAAAAGGTTTTAATCCCTGTTTTTACGATGGTTATTCTCCCGCAAAAAATGAATAATTGCTTCTACACCCTGAATTAAATTTTTTTTTAATGATCAAGTTTGGTTTTTGGGTTTGGGTGAGAAGAATTGATTGGGCTGTGAATGGTCCCCTTTTTACCCCGTAATTTCACTCTCCCAATCAATGGCCCAGAAATAATGGGGGAAAGGGGATACTACCCAAAATATAAGTGCAGTAATTTTACCATTTAAAAAGGGATTAAAAGGACATTTAAAATATTTTCAATTTTGGTGCTAATCTCCCCAAAAAATGTTTAAAAGATTAAAAAAAAATAGTTCCCAAAATAAAAAAACAGAAAAGGGAACAGTTTATATAAATAGTAATGGACTTGACAAGAGGCTCAGTAAATTCCCGGGATATATTAAAATTTTTTTAAATGTGTTGTCCATTATGACCACATAAATGTTCCCTTCTTTATCGTTGTATAATGTGTAAGAATTATTTACCCAAAGATATAGATAAATGCCATTTTGCACTAAATTGTAAAGGTTTACTAAACATTTTTTTATTTATACTGGGTTGGTTAAGTTTTTAGTACTTCTACTTTTAAAAGGCCCCTTTAATAGTCACTTTTCCGTGGGCCCGACTGACCATTCAGTCATTAGGTCAGTGCCTCAAGGCCCATTGGTCAATCCTTTCTCCTCAAAGCGGATTTCCAACATCTTTAAAAAGCCTTTATTTAAAAAAAATTACTCATCTGCTCCAGTGCTGCTCCTACTCTACTGGGTTTTTACTGGCCCCCCCCCTTTTTTGATGTGGGCACCATTGTTTTTGGGGCTGCTGTGGGTAACGTCATGACATTCTCCCGTTGAAACCCGAAATTTTTTCATAAAACTATTTAAAAAACAATATGTTTTTTTCTCATATTGACATGAAATTAGAATAAACCTTCCCCGTTTTAGGTCCATTAGGAATCAAAATTATTTATATTTACCAAATGCAAGAATAATGAGAGAGAGATAATTTTTAAGACATTTTTATTACTTTCTGCAAAGTCAAAAGTTTACATACAGTAGGATTACTATGCCTTTAAACAATTTGGAGCAGCCCGTACGATGATGTCATGTCTTTGGAAGCTTCTGATAGGTTTATTAGCAACATTTGAGTTAATTAGAGACACCCCTGTGGATGTCTTTTAATGCACAGCAGAAACACACTGCTTCTGTGTGTAACATCATGGGAAAGTCTAAAGAAATCATCCAAGATATCAGGAAGAGAATTGTGGACTTGCACAAGTCTGGATCATCCTTGGGTGCAATTTACAGATACATGAAGGTGCCTCGTTCATCTGTACAAACAATTATACACAAGTACAAACAAGATGGGAATGTCCGGCCATCATATAGCTCAGGAAGGAGACGGGTTCTGTGTCTCAGAGATGAAAGTGCTCTGGTCCGACATGTGCATATCAACCCAAGAACAAAAGCAAAAGACCCTATGAAGATGCTGGTGGAAGCTGGTAAGATTGTGTCATTATCCACAGTGAAACGAGTGCTGTATCAACATGGGCTGAAAGGCCACTCTGCCAGGAAGAAGCCATTACTCCAAAAGAAACATATAAAAGCCAAATTAATGTTTGCAAATGCACACAGGAACAAAAACCTACATTTTTGGAGACATGTTCTGTGGTCTGACAAAACTAAAATTTAACTGTTTGGCCAAAATGATCATTTTTATATTTGGAGGAAAAATGAGAAGCTTGGAAGCCTAAGTACACCATCCCACCATTGTTTTGCTGCAGGAGACACTGATGAACGTCACAAAATAGATGACATCATGAGGAAAGAAGATTATGTGGCAATGCTGACGCAACATCTCAAGTAATCAGTCAAAAAGTTAAAGCTTGGGCAAAAAATGTCATTGGTCATGGACAATGACCCGAAGCATACTGCTAAACTAGTTACAAAGTGGCTTAAGGATAACCAAGTCAATGTTTTGGCAGGTGACATCACTAAGACTTCGATCTCAATCATAATGAATAATTTATGGGACTAAGTTGAAATAAGGTGGTGCAAGGGCAAGGCAACCATACAAACCATGGCTCAGTTAACCAGTTCTGTCAGGAGGAATGGGGCAAATTCGTACCAACTATGTGAGAAGTTGTGTTGGATTCCATAATGTTTGACACAAAGTCTTACTTTTTTAAGGGCAATGCTACCAAATACGTATTGAAATGTATGTAAAACTTTTGTCTTTGCGATGTTTTTAAAAAGGCCTTTAGAAATTATCTATCTTATTTTTCTGGCATTTGACAATATTATTAATATTTTTGGTTCCTTAGTGAACCTTAAAACAAGGTAAGGTTGATTCTGATTTCATGTCCATGTCAGTGTGAATAAAAAATGCATATGGTCTTTTTTTATAGTGTTATGTAAACTTCTGGTTTCTACAGTATTACTCTGCTTTGTCCCCCAATGGTCTTCCAATGATGTTATCCTACATCACATTGATTCCTGTGC
This sequence comes from Phyllomedusa bahiana, assembly GCA_025379985.1. Lineage (NCBI taxonomy): Eukaryota > Metazoa > Chordata > Amphibia > Anura > Hylidae > Phyllomedusa > Phyllomedusa bahiana. Next base: position 33,308 of record JAODAL010002488.1, read on the forward strand.
TGCTACTATTTTACTGTTCCCCACTGGTCCTCCAATGATGACATCATGTACACTGCTCACCTGACTGTAAGCCTCAGATGTCATGTGCTGTACATGAAGACACATACTTAGCCAGTGAGGCAACAGAGTCACACGAGTGAGCAATTTACATGATATCATCAGTGGCAAGGAGCAGCGGAGTAGCAGCACTGGGGTGGATGAGTAACTTTTTTTTATTACATGACTGTGGAGGCAGTAAAGGTCTTATTTAAAATGTTGGAAAACCCCTTTAAAAACAAGAGCTCCTCATGAGCACTACATTGACCCAAATTAAGTGTTATTGTGGTTAGTAAGATAGTACTTTGCCCTTCTAATGTACCAGGGTTCAGATTACTCTTTGGGGCACTGTTTTGATACCTGTTTAGCTCAAAAAACTACACGTTTGGACATTGTACCTTTGGCAAAAGAGTGTGTTTTTTTAGACCTTAAAAGTTAATACATGTGGCCCTTAGTCTTTCCCTGTTTATATCTTGTTCTCAGTGTTCCTAACCCTAATGTCTTCTTCTATATAGCTCCTATACATACTACTATGCCACTATGTTGTTACCAACAGTCGTTCTGGAGAAGATGGAATTTCTGTAGGGATTGTTGTAATAGTTTTCAGTCAGATATTATCTAAACTAAATACTGTATGTGAAAAGCCTGGAATCAGCGAAGAGTAATTTAGGGAAATCCTATACTCACCAATGTTTTCAATGGTTTTATGTGATATGGCTTTCTTGGACGCAAAGGAGGATTTTTTCAGTGCTACACTGCCTCTGCTGGATGTTGGGCACATGTAGATACTATGCCTTTTGGAGATAATTTCCTATTTTTTTTTTTATCAGAAACTATTAAAGACAATGTGAAAGTCCAAAATAATCTTGAAAATACATCACACTTGAAATATCCTGGGCAGCAAACATCTGAAAAGAAGCAATTTTTCACCTTCTAATAACATCCCCCTCACATCTTAATAAATGCATGTTTGTTGACTTGTGTAAGCATTGCAGCAAATAGATGGGATCCACTGCACGGTGTGGGTCTTACTGGGAAGAATATTGCTCTGTGAATAATGACTCTCCACTGCATAAGAAGGACGCAATTCATAATAATCCCTTGCTTTTCTCATTTTGCAGTGTACAAGGGCGATTAATCAATTTGCCGGTGTTCTGTCACCCGCAACAAATTTGCCAGAGCCGAGACAAATTTATTGCTTCATGATAAAAGAACTTGTTTAGAGGGAAAATAAATGAAATGGATTGCTGTGATATTTGAATGGGATGTTCACATGTAGGGGCCAGGCGGAGGTGCCTATCCCCTATTATTACCCTTGTGCTTTGAGAATAGTTCAAGGAAGAGGGGGGGGGTGGGGACTAAAATTCCTTCTTCTTTTTTTTTTTTTTAGGCGACTTCTTGGGTAGGAAGGTGTTAGAGGAACAGAGGATTTTAACCCATTTTCAGCAAAACAATTGTATTCAAGATTGTGATGTCAGCAAAGGAGGCAGCCATGATGATAACCAGTGCCATTGTGTCCTATCTGTGAGTGGTTCCATAAAACTCACTCTTTCTTGGGAACCGCCAATAGTGTACATACCATAGAGGTAGCTCATATAATTGCAAAGAGTCCTTAGATATGGGCGCCCAATTCCAATTGTTCCCAACTTTTTTGCTGCTGGGCTACAAGGACCTGTACATGACGATCCTCTCCAGACTAACTACAAAAAACATGGAAATATCCCTAGGGTGAAGGAAAGGGCGAGAAGGAGGAAACAAACTCAATGCCATCTTTTCTAGGGTGGCAAAATTTAGACCCTTATTGATCCATTTTGATCCTTGCATGAGTTCCCCTCTCTTGTAGGTATGCCACTGATGTATAATATGCTACGTTGGAGTGGGGCTTCTGTCGGGAAACCTAATGGAATATTGATAGATGGTGAATATATAGATGCATGATTTAAGATATAGGCACTTTTAACTTACAGCCGTAACAACTCTGCCCTCCTATACAGAATTAAAAATAAATAGTATCCACAGTGAATTAGCTTTATGTGTTATAAACCCCAGCAGTATATGGGCCCTGTAAGGTTCTCTTGGACCTTTTTGATAGCGGATCTGGGAGGATTAATTGTTACTTTTGTAGGATAGTCCAACCCTTTTGAAATGTCTTCAATTCATTGTTCTCATTGTGTTATTTAGCAGCAGATCACTATGGTGAAGTGTGACCATGCTAGTCTGCCTCACTGTCTTCCATCTGCATGGGAAATGGAAGAGGTCAAGTACATTGCTGACTCTCCTGGGGATGGTGTCAACCACCACTAGAAAATAGGCCTAAGTTTGATTTTTGTAATAAACCATTAGTCCTCTATTCATGACTTCAAAATTTTATTTGCACGTAGCGTATCTGCTCATTTTCTTATTGTATACTGACTGGTGGACAAACATCGGCCTAAGTGTTAACTTGACAGATACCTTGAGTTTTTGAGTCAGATATCGAGGAATTGAGTTAGTTTATCACGCCTAAATTTAAAGTAGATGACAGAAAAATGTGTTCCACCATAGTGGTGGAAATACCGTCCTCTGTATCTGGACATCATTTTTTGTTGTGGTTGAGCTTCATTCTGCTGACAAGCCGGAAAGATGACAAAGAAATCAAACTGCTGGAGACTTTATCTGAAGATCGCATTTTGTGTTTTCTCGCTTCTTCTTCTCATGAGTAACTCACAAGGGCCACAACAGATCACAATCTCCGACACGTATATCTCACTAAGACATGCTCCATAACCACACGGACAGAGGAATCAAGGTCAACGTTGCATCAACTGGGAGATGGTTCTGTTTAACTTATGTCCTTGATTTTTAGTAAAAAAACTTTTTATGCTGATTTGATCAATCAAGTTCTGGTTTTAATATAGTACTATATTTCGGTTTTCACTGATTGAAGTGTTCTTTGTCAGGTCTCTTATAAATCCTTGTGGTTAGTATGGTAAATAGTTTAATTCTTTCTGTTGTTTTGTGCTGTTCCATTTCTTTTTGGGTATGGTAGAAACTCATCTAGCAAAGCAAATGGAGGTTATGTTTTCTAATATTATTGTTTGTGTGACATAATGTCACGGCCTACTTGGTAAAGTGAATATGGGAAATGTACAGGCTTTTGCTCAAGAAGCAGACCATGAAGTTCCTGAGGCTCTGTACTAGTGGCCATAGATACCTCGTGTGCTGCTATATTGTGCTCCATGCATTGATGGATTATATGGGTTATATCTTGGGCTCTGACATTGTTGCTTCTGGCTACAATTCCTGCTTCCATTTGTCCAGTGGTAATCTTGTATTCTCCAGTGGTAAACTTGTGGTAGGGTGGTGTATCACCTGATCATGTTGCATGGCATAGAGGCTCTGTGGTGACCTGCATTTGCAAAGACGATTTTTGCATCAGCATGGTTCGGTCACCATTAACATATGTCCTTTGCGTGATATCTCACAAGAACACACGGTATTTTGAGGGAGGGATCTTACTAGATTGGGTGGTTGTGTGTAGGCATTTACATGTGTCTTGGTGACTGTCACAGTTTAGTTGTGATGCAGTTGAGAACGCTTACGGCACCGTGACTTTTTTTATAGCAAAAAAATTCTGAAAACTTATGGGTTAAGCCAGACTTTTATCGTGACATCATGATGGAAATTATGCCTGGTTTTGTTTTTTTTATGCAATCCTGAACAGGTGGAAAAACCATATTTGAGGAGGAAATGGGACACGAAAGGTGAAGACATAGAGAGGCACTTTTTGATCCTGAACTTTGATACTAGATTCCCCAGGGTTGTAATTACAGACTGACTTTACTTTACATTTATTATCCCGTAGTATTTTGTGTTAGACACATGTTTGTGACTTGATGTGAATTATTTCTACCTTTCTTGTGATTCCTCGTTAAATGGTTTTTTAAAATCCACAGGAGTTGATGTAATACCCCACGGTGATGTTTCATGGCCTAAAGAAGGTTTTTAACTGGGAATCTCCCTTTTTTATTTTACTGTGATCATGAGCCACCGGATCGAAACGCGTTAAGGACAGGGTTGCACCCGGTACACTTTTAGCCTTGGAGTTACTGACTGTACTATTCTAGTTTGAATTTTATTGATTTCTCCTTTCATAGCATTCTCGGTCCGGATGTGATTTGCTTCGCCTGCCAGGACGCCGCCCTCAATCCCTTTTGTTTTTGGTTGTTGTGTTGCCCGCCCAGAGCCGCGGAGGATCATAAGTAAGTATGCAGTGAGCAGTTGATCTTCTAAGCTGCCATCTTTGAAGATAAGGCTTGGAGTTTGATGAACTAGAGGTGAGCAGCAACGTCATATTGTTGACTTTTTTAATATTGCAGTGCTTGGGAATTCTAGTCTGATTTTGTTACGCGTTGGGCAAGCCCTTTGAGCTTTAAAATCACTGGTTCAAGATCCTTGGCTGCACCACGGCAACACCGTGACCACACTGAGACTGCGCCGTGTCTTCCTACCCTTACAAGAAACATGTATAACTTTACAACGCTTGGCAGTTATCACTTGGAGCTATAAACTGTATATAACAGTTGCCGCGTAAGGTTCTGATGTGGCCATTATCAATAGTTGTATTAGTGTCTTGAGCCAAGAGCATATTGGTACACAATCTCCAGGTATGACTCTTGAGCCAAGGGTATGAAGTTATGGCCTCAGTAACAGGCATGTACTTACACAGTCTCTTGTCACATATTCTCTATAATCTAACTAGTACCTCAACCTACATGTATGAAATCACATCTCCATAGACGTTTACTCAACTTAGGGCATGAGTGTAATCTTCTCCTCTAGTGTTAATCAACAACAGGGCGTGTGATTTAACATCTACACTAGTGCTAACTCCTATACAAGGGAATGATGTAAATTCTCACACAGTGTGCTACTACAACCAAGGGCGTGGTGTATCATATACAATTGTGCTACTCAACCCTGGTCTTTGATGTAAGATTCTCCAATAGCATAACTACCAAGCAACAGGGCATGTTTTACTCATCTCCACTAGTGCTACTGAACACAGGGCATGATGTTACATCTCCACTAGTACTACTCAACCCACAGCACGATGTCACATCTCCACTAGTGCTACTCATGTTCAGGGTGTGATGTCACATCTCCTCTAGCAGTATCTCATACCTTGGAGTGATGTACACTTCTCCTCTTGCGCTACTCATCCACCAGGGCTTTGATGTCCAAATACTCTTCATCTGGGCTAATCAACCCATGGCATGATGTGCTTATCGACACTTGCGTTACTCTATCCATGGCTAAATGTCACTTATACACTAGCTTTTACATCAACCACCATCAGAATGATGTCACATCTCCACCTTAGTGGTTACTCAACCAGAGCGCTGATATAACAATCTACCCACTAGTGTGCTACTCAAAACCATGGCATGATGTCACATCTCCACTAGTGTTACTCAACCCAGAGCGTGATATCACATCTCCACTAGTGCTACTTAACCCATGGCATAATGTCACATCTCTACTAGCGTTACTCAACCCATGGCATGATGACACATCTCCATTGCGTTTATCTCAACCCAGGGCCATATGTTGTCTATTTCATACTAGTGCTACTCAACCCATGGCATAATGTCACATCTCCATCTTAGTGACTTATCAATACACTGCTTGATGTCACATTCTCACTGTGTTACTCAACCCAGAGTGGTGTTATAACATATCCACTAGTGCTTCTCAACAACTATGGCAACAATGTCATCTTTACCTAGTTGTTTACTCAAACCCAGAGCGTGACATCACTTATAACACTAGTGCTACTCAATCCCTTGGCTTATTTGTCAACATCTACCACTTGCGGTTTACTCAAACACTTGGCTCATTATGTCACATATCCACTAGCGTTACTCAATCCAGGGCATGATGTCACATCTTCACTAGTGCTACTCAACCCATGGCAGTGTTGGTACACATTCATTTACTAGCGTTTCTCAAACCTTATCGGCAATTGTGTCCTATCATTCTCACTATTGCGTTTACTCGAACAGTGTGATGTCAACTTCTTCACTAGTGATACTCACCCCACAGCATGATGTAACTTCGTTCATTTGTGATACTCAACCAACGGCATGATGTCACATCTCCACTAGCATTACTCAACCAATGGCATGATGTCACATCTCCACTAGCGCTACTCAACCCAGGGCATGATGCCACATCTCCATTAGTGTTACTCAATCCACGGTATTATGTCACATCTCCACTAGCACTACTCAAGCAGAGGTGACAGTCCTGAGCAGAGGTCTTCCGACCAATAGTGGTCTCTCTGACTGCTCTCACTTTGTATCACCTTTACATCTCGTATTCTGTTACAGGAGCTTACACTTAGATCTCTGTCTCTGGTGGCAGCTGTCCAGTAGCTTTGACTTTTTTGTTGCCAATAGGAATGGTGTGGGACACTGTCTCTCCATGGCCCAGTAAACGCTCTTATAGTTCGGGGCTTGTCTTTGTGGCAATCATGGTGCAGGAGAGTGGATTTTCCTGCTGTCATATTGCTAAACTGCATATAAATTGCAGCAAAACAGTACAATAACAAGTTGGCTTTACTGATTTTATTTTTTTCATTTCCATATTATATCTGTCGAACTGCATTGAAAGCTTTTAGGTTAGCATCACAAACATGTACAAGGCAAACATTCTCAGTCCCAAAACTCTGAAGAGGTGACCTGTAAGGGTAGGGCACTGTACGTACTCTGTCTGGTATTCTTTCAATAGTTCAGTGCTTAAAGGGACCATCAGAAAGGACTATTTTTGTTAAAACCAATATTAATGGAAAACTTTTTTTTAGAAAATGTTTTCCCCATTTGTTGTTTTATTTAGGCAAAAATATTGTCCTTTCTTTTTTTTTTTTTTTTTTTTTTTTTTTCCCCCCCCCCCCCCTTTTTTTTTTCTTTTTTTTTTTTTTTTTTGTTTTTTTTTTTTTTTTTAATTGATAGACAGAACTTTTGCTTGGTAGGGTAGACTAATCTCACTTTACTTCATCTGCTATTTATATAGTCTAATCTATGAGTTTTTAATATTAGGTCGGTATATGACTTTATGATTCTACTATTATCTCTCCTGATAAGTTTTAGGACTAACCATACGAGCATTTACATGAAACAGTGAATCAATAGGGGTGATTCTACTTTATGCACTTTTCTGCATTGCACTTATTCGGTTATTGCTGATAATATTTACACGTCTCAGACCAGAGCCAATCAGAAAGATGGACCACCAAGCAATCCTCTCACTGCTGTGCTATCAGAGCTCACAGAGAGAGTAATGTATATAGGGGAACCTTACATTGTCACTATCCTACCTAAAATAACTTTAATCCATATATAATTCTTTATTCCTTGTCTAAATGTGAATTATATTCAAAGTTGTGGTTGTTTCCCTTTTAACCCAGGTTTCATCTCACCATGTTTATAACACCTTATAAGGAACCAGCGGTGGTTTTTTTTGGTAACTAGTTCGGGTTTTTCCCTCCTCGCCTTCATAAAAGCAATAATACTTATTTTTTTTCCACCATACATTGACATCATGAGGGCTTTTATTTTGCAGGAACAAGATTGACACCTTCTATTGGTGTTATTACAAATTTACTATAGGAATATATGGGATTCGGCACAACAAAATAAATTTCCCTAGTGGGGACAAACTTGTGAAATTTTTTTTTTTTTTCAGCCATGTTTGCCGGGGGTGTTTTGACAATTTTATGGCGTTCAATCTTCAGGTTCAAATATTTCGTGTTATCTGTTTGATTTCAGGTTGTTACCGAATCCGGCATTAACACTAACCATGTAGGGTTTCCGTTTATGTTTTGGTACGTATTAAAAAAATTTCCAACATTTTCTATTTTTCGAAATTTGCGCCACGGTGCCTTTTTGTTTGGCGAACTATAAACTTTTTTGTTATAATAACTCCTTAGGACGTCAGTGAGGGGGCCTTTCTTGCGGCTCTTATGTGTACTTTTTATCGCTAGCTTGTTTGGATTGCATGCGAATTTTCTGAAAATTTTGGCGTTTGGAATTTTTTTATCTTCTACGGTGTTCTGCGTACGGGGAATAATTGATGTTATATTTTTATTGATCGGACTTTTTTCGGATGAGTCGAGTTCCATATATGTGTAACTTGGTTATTATCTTTAATGATTTTTTTTGTAAAATGGGGAAATGGGGCGTGTTTTGTCTTTTTATACTTTTTTTTTTTTGAACTTTGAAATTTTATTATTTTTTTTTTTGTACTGTAACATTGAGGCCACCTGTGGTACTTGACCAATTAGGGTGGCGCGTTTGTTATTACATCCTGTCTGCGGACGAAAAGTGGGGGCAAACCGGCCATGGTAATGTGAATGGAGCTTCTCTTGGACTTCCCCCCACTATGGCTCCGGTCATGGATCGGCGCAGCATAGCTGCGTCTTATGCGTCACCGCAACGACAGGTCGAGCGGGGCACTGATTTTTCGCCGTTGATTCTGACCGCCGTAGGCGGGGGGGGGGGGGGGGGGACCTTCTTTGCCGCGGTGCCTGCTTGGGTTATATACTGCGGCCAGCAGGGCGGAGCCACCTGCCGGCGGCTGTAATGCGGGTGTTAGCGCCGGATTTGACGACTAAACACCAGCCGGCTGTGCGGGGGGGGGCAGGTAGCGGAGCGATACCCTGCAAAGCCCCTTAGCGGCCCTGGGACGTACTGATACGCCCAAGGTCGTTAAGGGGTTAAGGTAATGTATTATGACTGCATGTTTGGATGCGTGTTGGATGCAGTTGGATCGCACCCTATAGTTTTAAATAGGGCTCCTGCTGCGTCTTTCGGTTCAAGCAATTCGACATGTACTAATCTTGCGGACGGATACCGAATGACGCAATGAGACGCTTCAGCAATCATACTAAATCTGATCGCCAATGCGTGTTTCATAAAGTTTAAAGCATTGTTAATCAATTGCAAAATTATAAGGGTATGGTCATAAACGCGGCATATTTCAGCGTGCATTTTAGCGTCGTATTTGCTGTACTAATATGTGCGTGATACGCGCCCGTAATTCTACGGTAATCCTTAGTTCTCATTTGACACACTTTGGATTTACGCCTCCTCTCCCCGGGCATATTGTATGCCAGGGGAGATAAGTGACATTCTATGGGGCCGGCGGGCTGTCGGCTCCCCCACGCCGCGGTGTACGCGACCGATCTGCGGACTCCATACACTTGACGTAATTGAAGGGTGTACTGTACAATGCCACAATTATCGCCATATGAAAATAGCCTTAGAACGCATCGTTGGGAAACAGTTTAGGGGTCTCAGACACTGGATCCAAACACGTATCTATATATCGTATGTTCCCACGGACTCAGCACACCGTGTGAACATACCCTAACCTTTAACTAAGGGGAGATAGTATAAAATGTAGTCTTTGTCCAAAATACTGATTATTAGATAAACACTACATCAATACCACATATAGGGCATATGTTGAAATCTGTCATTAGCCGGTGCTCTGTTTGGTTGCTTTGGGCAACAATAGAAAGTCTTTGACCTTGACAGTTTTTTCATACATGTAACATTAGTGTTTTTTGTCAGTACATTCTTGTTATATTAATCTAGTACTAAATAATTCTTTCCTGGACAAGGGTTACTGTTTGCACAGGAAGAATGTATGTAGGACTGTAAATCCAATCCAATCTGTATTTGACAAATACACTTTTTTATGATGGATCTCATACATCTATCTTCTTCATAGCATAGAAATGCATGGTATGGTCATGTGAGACTAAATACAGCTGTTTTGTCATTGTATTTGCATTGCTCTCCATTTTGAGACAGCAAATTATAAAAAGTTTTTAAAAGGGGGGGGGTTCTCGGTGTGCAGTTTCCATACTTTCACAAGCCTGTACGTTGGCAAACCCGGAATACATTAGTAATGTATTAGTAGTTTTTTTAATCAAATGTATATACATTTTTTTAAAAGAGAACTCCACTTTTGAGCAACATATCAGCGATATCTTCTACTGCTTTGTATATGTTTTAAACTGCATTCAAACAGAACGCCATAGCCAAAATTCTGCTGGATTCCTGTTATCAGAAAGCAGTGCATTGTGGGTGTAAAGCTCTGTTCACATCGATTCAGATGGATCTCATGACTTATAATGGATCCATCATACAGCAACAGATCCTTTTCTAGAAATAAGGTTTAAACAGGCTCAGAGTGGCTACAGGAGAGCAGGAAAACTCCCCGGCAGACCTCTGGGCATGGTGGGCTCCAAGGCATGGCAGGCCTAGAGCTGGTTTCCAGGGAAAAAGGCAGAAAAAGAGAGTCAAATTGCAAGAGTCATGTGCAGTATGTGCAGTCATTTACAGTAGCTGTAAGGTGGGTCCCAGGAATCAACTCCACTGTTGGGCCCCTAGAATCAACTCCACTGGTGGGTCCCAGGAATCAACTCCACTGGTGGGCCCCTAGAATCAACTCCACTGGTGGGCCCCTAGAATCAATTCCACTGGTGGACTCCAAGAATCAACTCCACTAGTGGACCTCAAGAATCAACTTCACGTATGGACTCCAAGCAAACTAGTCTGACACTGGGCTGTGCTTCTTTGCCCTTTGCTTTGTAGCCTATGTAGGCGATGCTATAAACTAGGTAGAAGAAGTCTTTAGTTCATCTTACAACAAGGGTTAGTGTGGAGCCCCCATCAGTGCCAGTGTCATCATCAGAGACCACCAATATGATTTTCTCACTTGTATACAGGACATAATAGAAGATCCATCTTAAACACTCTCTACTTATTATAAGGGTCCTCTAACATCAAGCTTTATCAGAACTTTTCCTTCTACTAGGGATCCCAGCATTAAGCTGTAATTTATGGGAAAACCAGGTAGTATGTATTCAGTTTTCCTGCAGCGCCACCATAGGGAAAATTAAGCATTACACAGAGTATATTCAAATAAACAGATTGCCTGTTTAATCCAGGACAAGACAGGTCCTCAAGAGGCGCTCTTTGTGACTGCTATCCAAGAGAATGAAGACCCTGGACATGGGTACTCACTCCCTTAACTCAGAAGTCTCCAATAGGGTATATGTCAATGTTTTTTTTCTGCTGGACAACTCCTTTAAATACCATGAAATTAGATGTGAAAGAGAGACATGCCATGCAAAGTTTCAGTGGTTCAACAGTTCCAATGATCTGGTATCCACCACTCTTATTATTCTGATTTATTGGAATTTTTCCTACTCAGATTGAACTGCAAGACTCCACGGGGCAAAGTAAATTGATATTTCCGATCAATGAACCGAAAAAACACAGTGAACTTGATAGTGTTATTTAACAAAACTATTAATACCCCATGGACAAATTGATTTAAAAGCACAAGACCCTTATAGCGTTTTGCCGCTGGTGTTCTTTTATGAAGTTATTGAATATAAGGGAGATGTTTTGCACACTTGTGCGTCTCCTGCAGAGAACAAATATATCAACCCTGTTATTTTTAAAGCTGATCAATATTTTGACAAATGCGGATATTTACTCATGTTTACTTAAACACTGACGTGTCCCACGCGGATTTGGGTAACGGACACTACCCCGTCAAATGGACTCACATTAACCTCCTAGCCACCTAATGTAACCCAGACTGGATGGACAATCAATGCGCGGCGCTCCGGCGTTTATTGTAAACAGGGCGCATTAGGTTGCAGCCACTGAGCATATTGTATGGATAAGCTGAAAATTCTGCCACCCTCCCTTGGTGGAAAGTGAAGAAGGAAGGAGGGAGAAATTTCCAGGATGAGCCAAATGGAAAAAGCATATTAGGAGGATGTTATTCATTCATTACTGTCAATTCAATCACTAAAAGGCCCAATTAGAGATAAATCATATGTATTATGTTACATTAGCTGAGGCTACTTGGAGCATGCATGTCCGTGACAGAGGAGCAGGCGTAGAGGTGCAGCGTTCTGCAAATATATTGGAGTTATTAGATATCGGAATAGTGTAATAATAACAAATTCTCTCTAAAATGTATCAGTAAATATATTTCCTCTCCTGTTTAAACATTTGGGCAGATTTACTAAGGCAATTGTACCAGAATCTTGACATACATGCTTTATACTATGTTTATTAGACAGTTTTTAGGGCCCACATCAGACAAATGGGCTTGGCTTCTCACAAAAGAGGTGAGATGTAGTGCAGCAAAAAAATGCGCCACAATTATAAGTGTAAACTAGACCATCTAAAAAACGGCATAAAGATGGACAGAAGTGGCTAAACATGCAGAAGCTTTAGACTGTCTAGTCAAAGGTTTCACCATCTGAGTATTAGACAGTAGTAATATATCTGCTCTCTGGTGTTCAGCCATTTTAGTCTGGTGTCCTTTTATGTGGCAGAGGGGAATTTGGGCCCCCTTGGACAGCAGGGTCTTTGTGTGACTGCTATTGTGCACCCCTTATAGTTATACCCTTGGTTGTCTCAAGATATCACCAATTCCTAAAAAGCTTGCCGTATCTACTTATGCAAGGTACTGGATTGGGACTATTGCTGCAGAAATAAGTACAATTTCTGTTCAGGAGCCTTGAAAGCTAGGTGGCAACTCCGGTGGGAGCTGGAATGTTCATCATAAAGGGTAGGAATAAGTGGTGTGGTTACAACATGGACATGGCATGGTCAAAACCTGCATGTGCAGTGTTGTTGCTTCGGGCCCATGACTAGAGTTGATTCTTGTGACCCAACAGTAGAGTTGATTCCTGTGCACCTAGTGGAGTTGGTTCTTGGGACCCACCAGTGGAGTTGATTCTCGGGGCCTACCAGTGGAGTTGATTCTTGGGGCCCACTAGTGGAGTTGATTCTTGGGACCCACCAGTGGAGTTGATTCTTGGAGCCCACCAGTGGAGTTGATACTTGGAGCCCACCAGGGGAGTTGATTCTTGGGGCCCACCAGTGGAGTTGATTCCTGGGGCCCACCAGTGGAATTGATTCTTGGGGCCCACCAGTGGAATTGATTCTTGGGGCCCACCAGTGGAGTTGGTTCTTGAGGTCCACCCTACAACTACTGTTCATGTCTGCACATGCCTCTTACCTCTCTTTCTCTGACTTTCTGCCTGAAAAGCAGCCCCAAGCTTGCTATTCTCAGGGACCCAACATACCAGTCCAAGCCTGCGCTTGTGGAAGACTGCACTCATGATTTCAATTTGCTTGAAAAGTGGCTTGAATATTTGTAGCTCAATACCAGAAAAACAACACGTCCATTAATATGGATAACATTAACTGATAACATTGTTAATGGCGCCCCAGTTTGGCCTGCAAATTCATGCAGTTCCTTATCAAACAAATTGAAATCATGGATGCAGCGTGTAGTAGTATACCCTTTTTAGGTTGTGCTATGGCTGCCCCGAAACTGTACCGCGCACCTCTACCCTAAAGGTTGTGCCTTATTGCACTTGCAGAGGGGAACAACATATACATCTATGAAGCAGCAGGATAGAATAAAACCACCTGACAAAGAAGAGCAACTCATGGGTGGTCTTATTAAAGGGTATTCTAACTGAAGACATTTATGGACCCCCACCTATATGAATAACTGGGGTCCTGTGATTCTCATTCATCAACTCCAAGAGAAAGGAAGAAGGAGGGAGCAAAACGAGTATCCTCAGGGCTTTCTAAATGAAAATCTATGGTGGTGACAGATACAGATGACCTACTGAGTCGAGGGCTGTGGTTGGAATACCACTTTAGTATCAGAGGAATTGCTATAGAGGGTTTTTAGCATTTAGTACTAGATATCTCATTATGTCATTGTTTTGTTATCACATTGGAAGGTATGATTCAGTTAATTGCTAGGTAACAAACTCTATGTAGTCATAGTTCAGACCCAATATGTGATATTGTGCTCTGCGTACTTTGTAGTTTCCAGAGATTGCTATTGCCTCTCACGAAGATTTCATGTCAATTTGTTATCTTCTGATCTGGGGATGAACAAACTGTTTGACTATGAGTATTGCATCTTTAAATATTACCAGTAGTTGAAAACCCTCGAGCTTTCTTCTTTTAACAATTTCTAACATTTCCATCAACAGTTGAGTCATATTATTATTTCCACCAGCTAATATACAGAGTAACTGCCATGTGCAGCATGGAGAGCAGCTAGATGGGTTTGGAGTGACTCCATAAGGCCCTGGTAAGTTGCCATAGGTATTTGGAACCGACTGCATCTCACAGCTGCTGAAGGGTGTGTGGGGGAGGATCCATCGAGCGAAAAACGATGAATGAGATGCTCATTTGGGTTCAAGTTTGGGGAAATAGGGGCCTTGGGTAGTACTTCGCAGTCTTGGTCATGTTCTTCCACCCAATATTGGACATTTCTAGCATTATCTTCATGGAAGATCCCATCCACCCTACAGAAGTCAATCAGCAGTAAGCAGAAAAGATGGATTCATGCCCAAATCAGTTAAGAGTGCCTTCCACATAGATGAGTGGCCCAGAGAATGCCACTAACACATTTCCCAGATTATAAAACTGCCACCACCAGCGTTTGCTCTTCCAGCAATGGTTGCAGGGTTTGATATCTAATATTTCTCGCCTGACACGACATCTGTTTGATGATGCAGAAGATGTGACTCATCTGAGAAGGCAACCCATTGCCAATCAGCAGAGATCCAATTCCGATAGAGCCATGAAAATGAAAGCCTTTTCTGCCAATGCAACTTTGTCAGCAGAGGTGCAGTGACCATTCATCTACTTCAGAGCCCCATAAACAGTAGAATTCGTTGAACTGCTGTTTAAGACACATGTCTGGTGGCCCCTGGTTCTTTTTGGTGGTAAGATGCTCAACTATAATGTGTCATTCTGCGCTCATGCACCTTCTCAGTCAACGTTCTCCTCTCACATCAATAGCATGTGGTCCTCTGCTGTTTCCACGTTGCTTATTTGCAATGGTCCCATTTGTCTACTTACAACCCTTCTTGCAGTTCTAATAAATCGCCCCTTTTAATCATGACAGCAATGTGGGATATATGCACAGATAGCCTATCACAAACCTTGTATACCCATCAAGCCAGTTCACCACAGGAGACTTTCTTCACGAGCTATGCATTACCAACACTGAATGTAGGAAGTGGTCATAATAATGTGACTCAACAGTATAGGTAGCTGTTTCTTGGGTTTGGGAAACTATGTAACAACCAATGGGGCTATTCTATTACAGCATCAAGCTTGTCACCCAGCTTACACAATGATACATCATCTGCCCTTACAAAGCTGAATTACTAAATTGATTTCACATCCAGAATTTGGAAAAGCTGAGAGACTATTTTTTGGGTGCCAGGTAGGCTCCCAGAATAGAAGCTTTTATAACTTAAAGGGAATGTCTACCTCCACATGCAATTCTTTATTGCTCCAATGAATCAAAGATTAAAAATGAAGAAAATTTGTAAATAGCCTAAAGTTAAACATTTCTTATGGTTTTGTGTCCACAGCTCCTAGGTGTTTCCATGGTAACAGACTACCAAGAAACCCTGTGTAGTCTGATCCTGCAGTTGTACTCACTTGTATCTTGCTAACCTGCCAAAGGTTTATTAGTTTGTAGGGGACCTATGGAAGGGAATTTGCCTGCGAGATCAGGCTCAGGGTTTGTTTGTTTGTTGTCTGTAATCATGGAGACGCATAGATTTGCATAGGAGCTATAGACACAAAAAATAAAGAGTACAAATTATTAAAGGCCAACATATGCTTTGACAGTCTTTAGCTACAATACAGTGGAGTAAGATAAATTTAGCAGGAGGTGAGGGCTGATGGTGTCAATAAACCAGAAATCAGATAGATGCCACAGATTTCTCTTACAATTTAAACCAAACTTTTGAGGTAAATTATAGTAAATCTGTCTAACCTGGGAGGCCATGCCACTTCCCCCTGAGGCCACCCATAAGAGCAGTGCAAAAGTGCCAAAAAGTCATGTACGTAGCGCAATAAAGTCTTTTGTACAAGCCTCATTGGTGCACCAAATTTGATTAATTCACTCTTTCTAGCCTGAAGTTTGAAAGTGAATAGAAGTAATTACATTAGAGTAATTACAGGCAATGGGGAACTGTTTCTTCATCTTTGAGCCCTGCTGCTAAGTTAACAATAATAGGGGCAGAGGACAGAAGTTCAGAACGGGGGGATTGTGTACTACTGACACAAAAATGATGACTGCAGCTCTGTACAGCTTACACGGTGACTCATAAGTCCTAGCTATCATCATTATCATGACAACAAGTACATAGCTGGAAGAGATTATGCATCAATGTCAGCACACTGTCTAGCAGTGATAGCTGTGGAGGGAAGTACTAGATTGCAATGCAGTCTGGGAGTTGTAGGGAATAGATGCTGGAGAACTATTGACACTCCCACATGCAGGACATTTTCTGCAAAAAGAGGATCCTATGATATATTAGTAAGGAGCAAAAACACATCACGGTAGTGGAATATCTTTACTTTTCAATATAAATGCTGTTTATAGTGTTCTATGAAATCTCCCAGATAACCCCTTTAAAGTAAGGAAGATTGAGGGACTTGGGGCTTTCATTCTAGTACTTGGTCCCAAGATTTAGACATTTATCAATTTCTGCGTGGTATCAATTATGTGAATAATCCTTAAATTTTTCATTTTAGATGCACTGGAAGAATAAACAAAATATGTGTCGGGGGGAGGGAACATTGCTCTTAACATATGAAGCCAGCTAATATTCACTGACAATAATTTTTTGATTTTGATTTTTTTTTTTACATTTGGATGATGGACATGCACTTTAGGATGCCAGCAGCTAATAAATGCTTACATGCTCTATTATTTGCTCCATTCTGCATGCATATTATTATTCTTTGATTTGCTCTTATTATACAAACTGAATATAATGTAATGCAGGAAGATGGTCATCTAACTCAACGGTGCTTAGAACCTTGCATTTTCTCCCTCTTGGAAAATTTTTGCCCCAAATAGCAAACTCTCAATAAATTTTGAAGGATTAAAAAAGATGATAAAAGTTTTAAAAGTCCATTACATTTTACTACTTTAGCAGGATTGTAAAAGAAGCCATAAAAATTGCGCCTGGGCTTCTAACTATTCCCATCTATTTAAAATGAATTTGTGGGGTTAAATTTAAATTTAAATGTGTTTAAAAACAGCAGTTTGGACATGTTGTGGGAAAACCATTATAAAGTGCGATTTTGTTTTGGGGTATGAAGGTGAAAAGGAGGAGGAAAATCCTGACTGCTGAGAGGTAAATATACAAAAGACCCCGGGGATTCCCAACTGGGTTTTTTTTAAACAATTATTGGGGTGGGTGTACCCTTTTTTAAATTAAAAAAAAATGTATGGAGATGTTTCCCATAAAGCTTGGGTTCACATGTTTTTATTTTTCAATTTTTTTAAAAATGAAGCCCCCAAAACATTTTGCAAGCTTTTTTTTAAAAGCAGGTTTTTTTTTGTAACAATCAGATTTGGAAAAAACAGTGAAAATTTGGGGTTAATTAAAAAAAAAAAACCTTTTTTTTAATTTTTTTGCCTGCTTTTTTTTTTAAATGGGAAATGGGGAAACCCGCCTAAGCGGTTTTTCTTAGAAAATGCTTTGGAATGTGAAGGGAAAGCTTGTAGATGTTATATTTAATTTCAAAACTACATTTCTTTCCTGCAGAAGTCAATGGAGAAGATGGGAGGCAACAACTGGGATATTTTTTGGAGCAATGAGTAGTTTATTTATTACAATAGTATCAAACAATGGATAAAGCACAGTTACAGTGATCCTGGTTGTTAATGTGGGAGTATGGTTGTCAGTCATAGCTGCAAACCCCTGGGGGTTGAACTCGGGGTTTTCTTGGGAACATAAAAATATGAATGCAAGGGGTTTTGATACCAAATTTTTACTTATACTTTATGTATGTCAGGGATGCCCTTTTAAAGGGTTTAAATATTGGGGATTTGCCCCAAAGATATAAATTAAAGTTTGATTTTAAAGCCCAACTTATATGTAGGGGGTGTCAGGGCTCGGGTGCCCGGGGCAGTGAAATTTTGATTATTTGGGGGTGCCCTTTTTTATAATTGATTCTTTGGGCCCACCAGTAGAGTTGTCTCTTGGGGGGAAAAACCCTAAAAACTTCTACTTTTACTGTTTTTAAATGTACAGCCTCTTTGAACTTTTCCCTTTTTCTTGCCAAAGCCTTTTTTGCCCCACCCCGCCTTGGGCCCCCCCCCGTGGAGTTTAGTTTTTGGGGCCCCAAAAGTGAAGTTGTTTTTTTATGGACCCAACAATGGAGTGATTTTGGGGGTCTTTTAGTACTATACTGTTTTGGGGAATCTTGCCCTTTGCCTTTATTTCTTAGCCTTTCTCTCTGGTAAGCAGCCTACCATGCCCAGGAACCCACCTTGCCTAGGAGCCCACAAAGGTCTCCACTGCTCTTCTGTTGGTCAGTCCAAGTCTTTTTATATGTATTGCAAATTGATCCTTAATGAAGTTGTCTCAGATTTTTCCACCCTTTGTGATCATTTGTTATCACAGAGAGGAGCCATACTTTTTCCATTCGGCAACTGCCACTGGAAAAATTTTACATTACTTGACAGCTATTCAAATGAATTGACATCCATGACATGCAAAGACTTTCTGGGTCTGCCACAGCAGAGGGTTCTCCAGTCTGACAAATAAAGGGGGTCCAAAATGAGGGACCCCTTTTTTTGAATCCCGGGATGTCCCGGAAATTTAGAATTATAGGGCCCCCTAGTAAAAAAGAGGGTGGGGCCCCATCACCTAATGACAAAAAGCTAAAAAAAAGCAGATTTTAAATTTGCAATTTTGGGGTTGGGGCGTTATGTTGGCCATTGGACATCGTCCCCTGATCGATTTCGACATCATCGACAAAGTATTGAAAGGTCGATGGGGAGATTTTTTTTTAAACGATGGGCCATTAAAGTCTATGGGGAAAACAACCCAAAACCCTTCTTCTTAACCCCAAAAGGGGGTTTAAAAAAGGTGGAAAATTTAAAAACCACAAAAGGTTTAAATGGATTTCGTGCTACTTTTTAAAGGAAAAAATAAATTTAGGTTATTAAAAACCACAAAAAAAAAAAAATCCAGACCATTCACTTCCCTGGGCTTGTACCAAAAGCATGACCCTTAAATGCTCCCCCAAATTAAAAAAATGCCAGAAAAGGCCCGTATGATTTGAACCATCCCTTTTACTTGAAAAGGAAAATTTAATATCCCTTTTCCTTTGGAAAGCGCCCTGAGCCCCCAAAACCCGTGCCCCCAATTTAAAAAATGCCGGAAAAAGGAGTTTTCAACCCTCCCTTTTAGTTTCACTGGACTTGGACTATACCCGTCTGGGGCCCCAGCAATTTACCCCCAAACCTGCTGGGCCCCCCGATTTAAAAAAAGGGCCCCGGAAAAAGGGGGTCTTTTAACCCCATTTTTTGTTTCACTGGACAATATTTTCCCCCCCGGTTTTTTTTTTTTTTTTCCCTTTGTTTCCCCCGGGTAGCGCTTGCCCTCCCTATTTAGTGCGGACCAATTGAGCTTTTACTTTTTGGAAAAAACTTTGGGGGTTAACCTCCCCGTTCCAACCCCCCCCTTTTACTCTAAATTTTGGGTTTGGGTGGAAAGGGAAAATTCTGCGAGTTTTGGGTTTTGTTTCGGGGATCCAGGAGGGTGGCCCCCCAGTAACTGTTGTTCATTTTGATGGGCCCCTTTAAAGGAGGTAATTTTTGGAGGAAATGGAGCATCCAAGCAATCATGTGAGAGATGGAAAAACCTTGGGCTTTCCCAAAAAACCCCTGGGTGAGGGGCACTTGCAAACTGACTTCCTCATCTTCCCCTCCACATCAAAAATTGCGCCAACTCTTTCCAAAGGGGGGGGGAACGTTTTCGGGTTAAAAAAAAAAAAAAAAGGTTTCCGGTTGTTAGGGGAAAAACCCCTCCTCCCCCTCGCCTGCCCCCGGCAAGCTTAAAAACAGCCTTTTTTTCCCGAGATGATGAAAACCCCCCTTGGGGAGCTGATTTTGCCAAACCCTTTCACTAGCCCCTGGACCCCCAACCCCTGCTAATGAAGACGTGGGAAATTTGTGAAAACTGTCGGGCCTTTTGGGGTTTGACGGAGAGAAAGGCTCCGTGTCCCCATCTGTGTCCGTCTCTCCTCTGATGTTTCAGAGTGTCCAAAAGATCGTTTTCCCCCGAAAATTAAAACACCCCAAAAGCTCATTTTCCCCGACAAAGGGGATTTTTCCGCCCCTGGCCATTTTTTGGGGGGCCCTTTTTAAAACTGGAAGGATGGTTGCCCCGAGCCCTTTCACCTGCCTCCATCTCGGGGGCCAACCCCACCCCGAGGTCCGCACCCCTGGGGGTTGGGCAGGCCAAAGTGTCAATTCGTACTGGTTTAAAGGCATTGGGGAAAAAATTTTTTCCCAAAAATCGCTGGGGCATGTGGAGGGTTTTTAAAATTCAGCGTTGGTTTTCCCCTTTTCAAAAATTGGAAAACGGTTGACGGGGGAGGGCCCAGCTTGGGGCGTGCCCAACCCCGCCCGGGGGGGACGGGAAACAGGGGGGTTTCGTTTTCGGAAGGGAGCCGTCCCCCCGCTCCTGCCCGTGGGGGGGGACGGTCTCCAAGAAGATTAATTTCAACACGGGTTGGTTTCTATGGGCCACGTGAGCCACCAGAGGACCTTGGGGGGAAAAAAACCCCGCACCATTCCCCGCGGTTTTGAGCCAAACCCAGCCCGAGAGCCAAAGTAAACCCCGAGGGCATCCACCCAGGGCCCCAACCCCGTGAGCTGTCAAAAGGATATTGGGCCTTTTGGCCCCTGCTTTTTAGTCCCTGTGGGGGTCAGAAAGGACTTTTCCCCGGGCACAGATTTCGACAACGCGCTTGGAAAAATTTTTGATGACACGTGGGGGGGCCAAGGGGGGACGGGCTTTTTCCCGGGCCCAAAAAATGCCTGCTCGGATTTTGGTATTGGGGGCAAAGGGAAAAGGGCCCTTTACGTGGCGGAACCCATTGTGTCCACCCGACGGAAAGGCAACAAATTTTCCCAAAGGGCCAAAAGGGCCCGGCAAAGCCCACATTCAGGGGTTTTTGGCTTTTGGGGGGTTTTGGGTTAAAAAATGTTTCTTTCCTCCCAAAAATGGAAGAAAAAGGCTGGTGAAATGGTGCTGTTTTGGCCCCAGGTCGTCCCCAAAAATGGCGGAAGGGGAAAGGGGGTTTGGGAAGGGGCTTGGGGGTGCTTTATATACTCGGGAGACCGGGGAGGCTGAAGGGGGTTGAACCCTTTATCAAGACCTTTTAGAGAATGGGCCCGCTTTAGGAACCTTGGGGGTGGCCCGGGGAGGGGCCCGGCCCCGGAGGGATGAAAAGGGTTTTTACCCCCCTGGGGGGGGGGGGGGGGGGGGAAAGGGGCCCGGGGGGGTTGGTTTTGGCCTTTTTTTGGCCAAAAATGCCCCTCCAAATTTCAAACCTTCCCTTTCCCCCCCCGCTGTTTACCCCCCCCCCCGACATTTTTGTTGGTGGTGGTTTTCCCCTTGGTCTTTTGGGGGTGAGGAAACTTTTTGGGGGAAAAAGGGGGGCATTTTTGGACTCGCTGGGTGAATAAAAGGGTTGCTTTAAAGAAGGCCCAGGCCCGAGGCCCCGGGCTTTTTGACGGAGGGTAAGCGAGGAGGGGGTTTGGCGACCGTGGCCCGACGGGAAAACATATCAGGCCCATTTTGCAGACCCCCCTTTTCCCCCTTTTTTTAGGCGGAACCCGTACTGAATAAAAAAAACCCCACCCTCGTCTTCCTCCTGTCCATGATGAAACGGGTTCCCCAAGCAAATTCTGCTGAAAAGGGGCCTGGGGGGATTCGCAAAAGTTGGGCCTTTATCATCCTTTAAAAAAACAGGTGACTTCGTCGTCCTGACATTCACCATCCAGGAGCTGCGGGCTACAAGGAAGAGGGAATTTAAAGGGGGTTTTTGGAAACGGCTTCCCTTTCCTCCTCTGATGGCCCTCGGTTAACTGGGGTCGAGCAAAAAAAATATCATCTTTGGGCCTTTGATTTTTGACTGCCCTTTTGACCCCCAAGCATTTTGCCATAAAGGAGGGCTTCAGAAAATGGATTATCCACGTGGTGGGGACACGAGTTGGGGCAAATTTTGGGGTGAACATGTTGGGAGGAAAGTGTGAGCTGAGACCCCATTTTTTTTTTAAAAACCGGGGACTGGGGGACCCCAGGAGGGAAAAGACTGCTTGGGGTTTTAGGTTGCATTAACCATGAAGGCAAAATTTGGGGAAGCTGTTTGTTACTGAGCAAGGGGGCCCGTGCCCCCAAACGTGACAGGCCTGACGGGGCCTGAACCGACCCATCGCTGGGCATTTGGTTTTTGTTTGCCACCCCGGAAGGGCACCTTTTTCCCCTTTTTTTTTCCTCCTGTCCTTCCCCCCTCTTTGTCCTTACCCACCTGCCCTTTTGCCCCCCAAAAGTTTTAGAAATATAAAAAATTTGAGGGAAAGGGAGGGAAGAGTTTGGGAAAAGGGCTTTATTAAAAGACGGCCAAAAACCCCAGCTAAATTCCCCAAATCCCCCAAATTTAAAAAAAAATTGCTGTTTTCCCCTTTTAAAAAGCAAAGTAGATCTATAACAAAGCTGGGCCTTTCGCCAAAATGAAAAAAAAACGTATCTGGGAAAAATAGTCGGATAATACAAATTTACCCGTGGGGAATACACAATTGCTGGGGGTTAAAATTTAACTGCAAAGGTGGCCCCCTTTTCAACCCAAAATCTGGAAATGGGCAAAAGTGCAAAAAACACGTTATTGAAAAAGTATTCGGATAAAAACCCAAAGGGATTTTTTTTGGCCCCCTTTTAATTCACCTGTGGGGGGGCCCACAAATTTCTGTATTCACATTTAAGTGCAAAGGTTTCCCCAATTGAACAAAAATTGTGCCCCAAAGTCCAAAAAAAACGTTTTCTGTATTAGTATTCGGATTAAATGGATTTCTTTGGGCACCTTTTCAATTTTACCTGTGGTGAAATACAAAATTAACCCGTAATTCAATTTAAGTGCAAGGTGGCCCCCAATGAACAAAGCTGTAGGGGCGCCAAAGTCAAAAAAACACTATTTTTGAAATTTATTTTGGATAAAACAAAGGTTTTTTTTTTGGCAACCCATAAACCTTTTGATGACTCAAAATTGCTGGATTCTAATTTAAACTGCAAGATGGATAAATTAAAAAGTGGAATGGGCCCAAAAATTTAAAATGAACCCCTTTTCTGAAATGTTTACTGTAAAATTTTAAAATGGGGGTTTTGACCTTTAAAAAAGAGACGCCAGTTTTAGAAAAAGGGTTATCCTAATATAAGTTCAGGGGGTGGGCCCAATTTTTCCCGGAAATTTTTCAATAGAAAATGTTAATAATAAAGCTATTTCAGTGCAAAGTTACCAAAATAAGCTTTGGGGAAAATTTTCCAGTTTTTCCCCCTTTTTAGGAGTTGTCTGTTTTTTTCCGCACCGCCGCGGGGCCACCCCCCCTCCCCGGGTCCCCTTTGTGACTTTACAAACGGTTTAGATGCCTTTTAAAAATTTTCCCCCTTAAAAATTAAAATACATAAAATCTTTCCCAAAACCCCAATCTAACTAAGTTTTAAGGATCACAGTAACAGGGAGTTTCTTGTGAAAAGGAAAAAGAATAATTTCGCTGAGCTGGGTTTGGGCACAGGCAGAGGACGTCCTACTGCTATGAGACGCTGAAAAAGACCCCCTTGAGGGGCTGAAAAAGGAAGGGCCCGTTCTAAATTTTAAAAAGAGGGGTAAAGTGATTTTTTTCCCCCCAATCGAACCCTACACTCCCCCGTCAAAGAGTCGCACACAATTTCACCCCGCCCCTTTTTCTGTTTTAAACCCGATTTGGGTGGTCCCCCCAAAAAAGCAGGAAGTGCCCAAAAAGGGTTAGGAACTCTTTTAATAGATGTGCCCCCAGATTTTTTAAACCCAAAAATTTTCGCTTTGGGTCTAAAAATTTTCTGGCCCAAAATTTAAAAAATGTGGCCCCATTTCAACTTTGGGCGAAAAATAACGCTCAAACCTTTGTAGGGGAATAATAATACTTTTATAAATTTAAAATATTACTGCCCTTATATCAGAGAAAAACCCCAAAGTTAAAAGCCTTTAAGAGGGAGAAAACCCCCCAAATGCTTGTTTTTCTACAAAAAGGGAAAAAGTGTGTTTGCACTAAGGGGCGCCCCTTTTTACCTTAAACCAAAAAACCCAACCCCCAAAATTTTACTGCTTTTAAATTTTAGTTATGTCCCCTGCATATTTTCCTAATAGGGAGTAAAGGTGGGAAAGGGTTAAAACATGGATGTTTGGGGCCCCTTCCAAAAACAAACATTTATGGGTTTCAGGACATCCCCAAAATTTTGTGATAAATTTTGGGGTTTCCACCTGCTTCTTGTTTATTTTCCCCCTTTAAACTCCCCAAAAACCAGAATCTGGGAATTTTTTGGGGTTCCCTTTTAGGAAACCGTAAAATATCGTATTTTTGGGCATATCCTGTAAATATCCCATAGATGTCTGAGATTACAATAGTTTTAAAAAATTTTTTCCCCTTTTAATTTTTCCCCCCCCCCCCAAGCTTTGGAAAGCAGAAATTCTATTTTAATTTTTGCCGGCAGGACAAGGTTTGGGATTGCTTCCTGATCAAAAGTGGACAAGGGTGCGGGCCCGCATTCCTGTAGTTGCTGTTTTTTCCCCCGTTTTTATTTTCCCGCTGCTCCCCTCTCCCACTAAAATTAGTTTTTTTTCCTGGTCGTCTCCCTTTTTTCCCTGACTGGCCAAAGGGGGGCATCTTGGGAAAACCGGGGTGTCCCGAAAAAACAGTGGAATCTGGTCTTTTACAACTTTTTCAGGTCTCTACCAGCTGACACAGCTTCTGCACTTGGTTAAAGATTAAAAGACTATCCGCTGCTTCGGATCACCCTAGAACGCAATCACTGCCCCACAAATTGATTCCTAATTGGAGATGACCAGATGTGAGTCCAGTGTACATTAAAGCCATGCTGAAAGGGTTGTATTTGCTGCATGTGAGACACGGGGGACCATTTTAGTGCATGTTGCCTTATTGTTTTTTAATGGGGGCCGTATGACATTTCCATAAATACCATATAGATTTTGGGCTACATGTCATGAAAGAGGCGCATTAAATGAGTGTATCGTGCTCCTGAATGTATGAACCTGTCATATGTGGGGTCATAAATCTGGCGTGTGGTATACCTTACATAGCAGATTTTAGGTGCATATCTTAGGCGCATTTGTGCCTGGTGCAAACTGCGTCTAGTTTTGGTGTATGACTGTTCATACATATAGAAAATAGGACTACAACAGCAAAATACACCCAAAAAAATGGCGCAGTCGAAATCCAATACGTCGCCCATGGTGCCTATAGCTTTCATAGAGAGAAGAGCTGATTTCAGCTACTGGACTCAGATGATAGCATATGATTTATTTTTTTAAAGAAGGAGGTGGTTAGATGATATAGATAGACATTTTTGTATCATAACCATTTCTGAAAGTTTCCTTCAAGGATAACGTGGTTCATGATTTATAGCGCAAGCCACAGCCGTATCAAAGGTGTTTTTTTTTGATTTCCCAATAAAATACTTACAAAAAGAAACCCTTGGGGTTGCTTTCCGAAAGCACTTTTGGTGCATTTTTAAAAGGCACTCCTTTTAAAGCCTTTTTTCCCAGAAGTTTTCTTTCCTTCCCAAAAAAACTATTTGGAAAGTGAGTAATCAGTTAGAAATGTTTGTTCCACAAATTTCCCAAACCCACAGTAGTTAAATTAAACTTACTTAAAAACCCCCTTTTAAAATTTTTTTAGAAAACCCTGAAAAAAGCTTGTTGGAAAATAAAGGCATTTTAAATTTTGGAGCGCATTTTAAAACCCCACCTAAACTTCCTTTTGGTAAACCCCCTTATATCGTGATTTTGTTTTTTAAATTGATTTTGATTTTTTCAGTTTACATTTAAAAAAAGGGCTTTTGACTTTTCAAATTCAGGACAATCCCCATAAGGAACGGGTGTAAGGCAAACTTTCACGGGGCGCGGTTTTTGAAACTGCAAAGAAATTAAACTGCCTTTTTGCCACCGTTTTCTTTAGTTTTAAAGTTAAAAACCCTGTTTTTTGGGGGGGTAATTTTGGTTTGGGGGGGTTTGGGGGCAAAAATTTTAATTTGGGGTTCACTCACTTGGAAAAACCTTTCAAAACATTTTAAAAAAATAAAAGAAGCTTGGTGGAAAAAAAGGCGTTTCCCCCCCTTCCCCCCAAAGAGACATTTTTGGGCCCCCAAATTTTTGAAATCTAAACAGGGTAAATTTTTGTGGAGAATAACTTTTTGACCCCTTTTCCCTTTCCCTTGTGATTCAGAGACTTATTTCCCCGTGACAAAATTGTGCTTTAATTTAGTGGGAAATTTTGATCTCAAAAGTCCTTATTTGTATAAAAAAAATACCCAAAGTATTGGGGGAAAAATTTTGAAAAATTTACCTTTTTCAAACTTTAAAAAATGTCCTCCGGTGTAAGGCAGATAGTTTTTTCCCACTCAAAAAAAATTTTTATAGCAAGCACCCTCCATAGGGTCAGTGGGGGGGGGGGGTTGCCATCATTTTTAAAAGGGGCCCTTGGGAAATTTAGTAGTAATTTTTCAAATTTTCAAAAAAAATGTAAAAAATTTAATTTTTTTTTAGGGACCATTCCAGATTAACGTGATTTTGATTGGCCTGTAAGTTAATCCCCCCCTTTAAATAAACTCTATCAAAGAAACAAAACCCCCTTAAAATTTTTAAAACGCTTTTAAAAGTTTTTTACCAAATTTTGTTTTTTTCTACGGGGTTTTTAAAAAGAAAATGGGGGGGGGTTTTCTTTTTTTTGGGGTTTTTTTTTTGCAAAATTTTCATTTTTAAACCATTTATTTGGAAGGAAAGGGGTAAAGAAAAAAATGAAAATTTTTGTAGGGGTTTTTTTATTTTTAAAAAAGTGCTCACTGTGCGTTTACCTGACAATTTAGTTTTGCTCTTTTGGGCCCGATATGTTTAAAGGCCCTTATCCAGATTTTTTTTTTTTTTTAAATGTTGAAGAGTTTTTTAAAAAAAAGTTTTTTTTAAAATTGTGAAAAAACAATATTTAGGGTTTCATTATCTTCAAAGGGCTATGTTCAAAACGGCTTATTTGCGGGGCGTTTTTTCCCCCCCGCAATTGCCCCGTGTGGACGAAGGCGGGGGCGGGTAGCGGGGGAGGGAAACCCCGGGGGGGGGGCGGGCCCAATAGACCTCATTACCAGCGGGCGTTTTCCCCCTCGGTAAATTTCACATTTAAATTTCCCCCTCCCCCGGCCCGTTTTCGCCAAGCGGGGGGAGGAGCCCCGAAATTTCATGTTCTCTATGAGAACGGCCCCAATTTTACCGTAATGACGGGGACAAAATTCCAGCCGAAAATTTGGGCGCATTTCCGACTGGTAATTAGGGACTGAAATTTATATCCCCTTTTAAGCCGGGGAAATACCCTAAAAAGCCAAAAACATAGTTTGTTGTAAGGATTTTTTTTTTTTTTTTTGCGGGAATTTGACCCAAACGTTTTGGGGGTTTAAAACTGCGGCTTTCTATTTTTTGGGGGGGGCCAATTTTCCTTTTGGGTGCGGGGGGTTTTAACCCAAAAAAAATTTCTATAAATTTTTTTTTTTTTATCTTTCAACCTTTGGGGGTTAAATTTAAAACTTTTTTTAAAATTTATGGGGCCCAGGTCTTTTACCCACGGGGGCCCAAAACCAAAATATTTTACTTTTTAAATTTTATTTTTTATCTTTTTTTTGGGGCAATTGGCGCTTGTTTTTTCATTTTTTTTTTTTATTTTTTTACTTTTGTTTTTTCATTTTTCCCCCCGGGGGGATTTGTGTCAGATGATCATTTGGACACAAAGGAACTAAAAACACAGAAATTGCTGCTGTAAAAATGGTACCCCATGGGGGACTGTCAATCACCATGACCGGCAATGCCCACAATGCACTGTTTGGCCCAACATGATTTTCATTTTTCCAGGTTTTGTCTGGTTGAAGATCATCCCTGTTACTGCAGGAGCAGGCCCGGGAAGAGCTTTACTCCTTTTTCCTGTGACTTAGCTCCGACATTTTTTAATAGAAAAAACCCGATCTAAGGGGGTTTAAAACCTGCCAAAACCCGGGCTCACCCGGCCCGTGGGGTTAAGCGGCAAGAGGGGCCAAACAGTAATTTTACCACTGGTTTCCATGTCCGGGTCGGGGGGGTTCGTTATATGGCCCCCCCCCCCGACTCCAGGACGTAACCCAATTTCCCCTTTTTCGGGGGCGAAATTTCCCCCTAGGGAAAGTATGGATACGTTTTCCCCCTTTTCGGGGAAGGGGGTTAATTGTATGCGTAAATGCAAGTGAACTTTAAAGCCAACCCAAAAAACCCCCCAAAAAAACCCCAACATGGGAAAAGCACTCTAAAAAGGGTTTTTTCCCCCACAATGACTTTACGTGTTTACCCTCGAAGTTTTGGAACGGATTCTGCCCCCAAAACAGCATCAAAAAACCCAAATTTCCCCTTTATTCCAAAGTTTTTAAATGGGTTATTTTTTGCGTTGTTTCCAATTTTGAGGGCCCAAATTTTTTTATAGAAAAAAATTTAAAAAAATTTTGGAAACAATTGGGGGAGCCCTTTAAAAACATCTCCAAAAAAAGAAACAAAAACAAATTGTGGCACCCTTTTTTTGCATTTTTGGGGCAGGTCCAAAACCCCTCCTAAACCGCCCTGGCACAAAATTTGAATGCCAGAATTTAAAAAACCCGGCCCCAAAAAACATCAAGAAAATGATCACGGAAAGCATGGGTTTTCCCCAAAAAACCCCCATCAAAAAAAATTTAAAGCAAAATTTGAGCAGTTTTTTAAAAAAATGAGCATTTGAAACTGAAAAATGAGCGTCCAAATAAGCCATGTGAATATACCCTAATGCTTGGTTCTCACCTTTGTCTGAGGTTCCATTTGGAACCATTGTTGCACAGTTGAAACTGGACCCGTCTTACAACAGATACCAATGGTGCTCAATTGTCCCCAACGACTACAATGGGGTCTGTCAGGTTTCTGGGCCTTCTATCCATTTAAAATTTGCTAGCCCTTTCTTTTCCCTTTTTTCAGTCTTGATGGTATCCCTGACACAGCTTTGAACCAGGCCTTACATTTTTCCTGAAAAGATGAAGTTTGTATGTTGGGAATGCACAATTTTTTTTAAAAGCATTCCTCAATTTTTGAAAAAAAACAGAAAAAAAATAAAAAAAGTCTTGGGAAATTTTTGAATCAAAGGGGTTGGGAGACATGTTAAATGATATGCCCAAAAGTTAAAAAAATTTAAAAAAAAAAATAATTTAAAAAATTTTTTAATATATTAAATATCCAGTAAAGACAACCCTGCACAAAATACACACACCCTTTCCCCCGTATTGGCAGGTATAAATAAGGTTGTTAATGGTCGTCTAAAGAATTTTATGCCTCGCTAAATACACTTGGGAAAATCATCAAGATTGGCAACTGGCTACTGTCCAAAGATGTCCCAGATGTGCTCAGTGGGAGACAAGTCTGGAGATGCTATAAGCATGCAAGATGCTCATAGTAACATGAGCAACATGTGACCTGGTGTTGTCCTGCTGAAAATTGGCACCTGGGACACATTGGAGAAATGGTCATACCCATGGTTCCATGACCTGATCGATGAAACACCAAGCTGTTAGTGCACCTGAAATGAAAACAAGAGGGGATCGGCTACCATATGTTATGTCACCTCACACCCTAATCCCAGGAGAAGAAACACTGTGACATTGCCTTGTAAAACTTATCATTGTGCACATGGTCTTCAGAACAATCTCTATCATTACATAAGAGACACAAGTGGAAGCCATTACTTCTTTCCAGACTCTGTTGCCATATTTCTGTACACCATAAAATATTTTGAGAGTGGTGGCATGAGGTCAAATGAACACCTACAGCTGGATGTCTGGCCCCTCGCGCAGTGTTGTGCTAATGCCTTCTGATGGTTTGTGTCAACACTGGTTGCCACCTCAGGCTCGAGATGTGATGTCCAATTTCAATTGCACTAGTCTCCATTTTTCCATTTATGCTGAGGTTCAACTCCGAGCATCTATGTCTATTATACCAATGGGACACGTAACATTGAACAGTGACATCTCGGCCTAGTCATGGACTGATCTGCTGGAGTGAGAGACCCAAGTTCTCTAAGATCAAGGATTCTGTTTTTCAGTTTGTAACAAGTGGTGGTAACTGGCATGTCAAACAGGAGGCTCCGCACAATTGTCCCTCACCACTTGATCTGAATTTCGAACTTACATATGGCTAAAACACTTGCTTTCAGTCTGGCTCTTATGCCACCTTTCCTCTCCCTTCCATCTGCCACAGATTGGAGCTAGGTGCTTGACAATGTAATCATTTTCAGATCTTAGTGACACCTGCTACATTCTTGATTTGCATGATCTTATGGTTTTGGAATTTTAGAGTTGAGGGGTGTATGTTGTCCTGTTACAGGTTGGCGATGCCAGGCCAGGTACTGCTGTGTGAGTGTGGCTCTCTGACTGCTAAATAAGAAGGGCAGTTAGAGCGTTAGATAGGAGTGAGGCAGGGTGGCCCCGATATAATGCACCACCACACTCGTAGGAAGGGGCAGAAGAAAGCCCAAATATACGAAGGGTTTGCCACCATTGATCATTTTGTTGGAAAACCATTGGATGCTGGGCTGGAGTATTGCTGGTCTGTGCACAAGATAGGATGGTGTCTGGTTTCCTAGAGAGTGGTGTGAAACAGAGGTTTGGAGTCGATAACTTGAGGCCCTGTGCAGAACATTTTCAACTGTCTGTAAAAATAGGACTTTTTTGCAGTATCTGCAAAATATAAAATGAATGCATCTGCGATCTTGTTGAAACTGGTGGAGTGTGTACAGGTTATTTACAGTTCAGATTAAATGCTGCAAATGTCTTCATATCGGTTATAGTTTTCATGGATTTTCAATTTATCTGAAAAATATTATAACTGTCTTTGATTATTTGATAAATTTTTGAGAAGTAATAATCATGTTAGCAACCTTGGTCCTGAGAGAGAAGTATGGTTGCTTTGCCAGGCAAAGCCTTGGAGCAAGCTTCTGTGAGAGGACGGTGAGCTGATAATGACCAAGTGGGAGGTAGGTCTGTGATTTTCTCCATGTAGACCATATCCTAGGTTAGTTATGGTCAGAGAATATCATCAAGATCAGGTGGGTAGCTCTGGGAAGTCTATTAGTGCAGTGACAATAGTCACCCTGTCATGGGAATCATGTGCTCGAACTTTTGGTATTTAACCCCTTAAGCCCAAAAAAGGCTTTAATGACCAGCTATTTGTTTTACTTTTTGCCTACTGGCACTTTAACAATACGAACTTAATTTTTTCAATGTTGCAGTTGTATGAGG
This sequence comes from Phyllomedusa bahiana, assembly GCA_025379985.1. Lineage (NCBI taxonomy): Eukaryota > Metazoa > Chordata > Amphibia > Anura > Hylidae > Phyllomedusa > Phyllomedusa bahiana. The sequence continues at coordinate 64,875 of JAODAL010002488.1, forward strand.
AAAAAGTTTATCTGCAGTTTGTTTTATTAAATTATTTTTCACACCAGTCAGATTTAATACTAAATAACCTGTTATATTATTTTTCCAGTTTATTATGTTCATGTGGATATCTAATTTGTGTAGGTTTTATTGTGTAATGTATGCACAATAATTTTTCTTATTAAATATTTATTTTTATTTTATTATTTATTTTATTTTTTCCATATTTTTCCCACACATTTTTTTTTTTACTTTTTTTAAATCCCATTAAGGGTTAAATATTTTACACTTCTTTTTACACTTAGTAATGTGTTAGCATACTATGACTCAGGCTTCTGCAAGGACAACACACAGTGTGCCTTTATAGAAGGCTTGCTATTCAAACAGCTCTGGGGCTACTTTATGTCCTCAGGGATGACTGCATAGATATTTCCCAGGCTCAGTTGGGCACTAGCAATCTTGGTCACGGACCGCAAAAATCAGTTAAGCAGCTAGGATTGAAGGCTTCCTCCGGTCCCTGTTATTTACAGAGGCTTCTCTAGGAACAGAGTTGTTATCCACAGCTCCGTTCCTAGTGCAGCTGTGGTGCTGGGTGTTGCAAAACCTGCACCACCTGATGCCAAAAGTCGGTGGGCGGTCATTAAGGGGTTAAACATACCCTCATGTTTTATTAAAACAGAAAGAAAACACAATTCCCAGCATGCTCTGAGGGCCTACAGCTCTCATCATATGCTGTGAATTGTATTTTCCCAACAGATAAGTGGACAACCCCTTTATAGGGAACCTGTCACATTGAATATGCTGTTTTGCTCTGCAATGGCAGGGGGAGCCATCTATGTTGATAAACAGCTTTTTTTAAAAAATGATTTGTAATTTATCAATCTAAATCCCTGCTTATTCTGGGTTTAGGAGTCCAGTGGGTGGCGCCAAACTAATTTTTGTATGTTTTCTTATAGAGGAGAAATTGTCAGTCGCTGAGTCTACTCCTAGGCCCAGGATAAGCAGGGATTTAAACAGAGGAGTAACTTGAAGTTCCTGTTCCCTAGTGCAAAAAGTGAAATCGGTCCCCAGCTACCTTGGGGCTTTTGGGCCCCTCAGGCTGCAGGTCCTGGTAGTGAATGCTACCTATTGACCCCCTTTAGCTGTATCCCCAAATTAAAATCAATAAATTTTCAGTTCTGCTGTATCTTTTACTACAAATCTATACATTAATCTGCTCAGCTTCTCCTGCTCTATAAGGGTATGTTCACACGGTGTAATTACAGGTCGAATTTCGCCACGTATTTGCTCTTCAATACGCCTGACGTGCGCCCCGCAATTACGGTAATACATAGCTCGCATAGATAGCTATGAATTGCATCCGTCTCCCCCGGCGTATGGGAGAGAAGTGACATGTCACTTCTTCGCAGTGCTTACACGCTTCTAATAATGAGTGGGCTGGCCCCCCATGTGGTTAGAAGTATGTGCTGCACAGCTTGTACTTCTAAAACACACGGCGTATTGCGGCGTGTACAGTACACTCCCCAATACGCCATGTGAACATACCCTAACATGCTGCTCGCAGATCAAACTACAAATTCAATGTGAGAGGATCACTTTTAGTAATGCTGGCACCTTAGAAATGGTGTTCTGGCAGTTCTGAATTGGACTAATTGTTGAATGCAAACTGCAGCTTAGAACTCGTAAGGAAAACTGCAACTCCCAGCATGCCAAAAGGGTCTCCCATCAGATAATACTACCATATAGTTAATAAACAAAACACAGCATACCAAGGACAATATAATGGACAAATAATACCACTACACCATGAGCATGTGTTAGCACCACATTGTCTGAATAACACCACCATTCTGTTTCTGAATAAAATGCACTATATAAAGACCAATACTACCTCCTTACAGCAGTAATATTACCAGTACTACTCTGCACACAGTATTAATGAATACAGTACAGTTAAATCCAGCGACTCACAAGTGACATCTTCTGTGTATGTAGTCTTTCACTTCCCCTATTTTTTCCCATTCAAACCATAATGTTATGAAGACATCTTTGGCTCCTTGGTTTTCTAGCCCACTCCCTAATTTTTTCCCACCTCTACGCCAAAGTCTCAGCCTCAGATCCTCAGATATATGCCCTCATTGACTTATGCCAGATTAAAGCTATGTTCACACGGCTACGTTTGGGCCGTATTTCGGTCCGTAATTACGCGCCGAAGTGCGCAAATTACGGGCTGAAAACGGCCCATTCATTATGGTAATTCACAGTTCTCATAGAGAACTATGGATTACGTCTCCTCTCCCCGCCCGGCGAAGATAATTGACATGTGAATTACTAGCGGCGTATACGCGCCGCTGGCAATTCAATTCTATGGGCCGGCGAAGTGCCTTTATTCCCACATAGAAGTATTGTCCTCTTTATGCCCCTCCACCACAAAGTACTGAGGATGTATATACAGTCTAAATGGTTTAAATTCTAAAGTGCTCCAGAATATAAAAATAAAGATTATTATTACAGTGAAAATGCCTTTAGTCCAAAGCATTTGGTGTTAGTGACACCAATAACTGATATAACCCTTATCTGTCCATAGTTTGACGGTCAGATGCCAATGTAATTTAGCAAATTGCTGAGATTGAGTGAGATAGACTAAGGGAAGCCCACTGAGGCCCATCGGAGGAATCCCTGGCTCCAAGTGGGTCAATAGAAGTCAATGTCTGCGGCTGATTCTTGACTTGTGGTTGTAAGATAAGCATAAGGTATGTTTAAGGCATGTCCCCACTGCATGATTTTGGCCGGTTTTTCAGGCGGTTTGCGGTTTTGCAGACCACCTGAAAAACCGTCTGAAAATGACCACAATGGTGCTCCTATGGAAAACCCGTGCAGCAGTCCCCACTGCACGGGTTTTCCGCCCAGCGGTTTTTCCGCCCGCAAAACATTTTACAAGCACAATCTCCTGTCCGGTTTTTGGACGGAATCTGTGCTTGTGAATGTGAAGGGGGAGGGCTTTTCACCGCTCATCGCGGAGAAAAGCCTTCCCCCCACGGCCGTGGGGATGGCCGCAAAACAGGGCAAATACCGATCGGGTAAACCGACCAGTATTTGTCCTCTGCCGTGGGAATGTACCCTTACACTAACACAGAAATGGGGTCAAAAAATGCTAGGGCTCAGCCATTCTATAGATCCCATAGTAGGCACAGAAGCTACGAGCATGTATGTAGTCCCTGTAGTCCAAAGTCACTAATACAGTAAACTGTCATAAAAATAATAATAATGTGCTGAAGAGCATAGCAAATCAAAAATATCAGCTATAAGTCAAAAGCATTTCATGTGTTCACAGTTTACTGGAGCAAACTGAGTAATGCATATGCTCCCATACAATATGCCAAAGATCACAAGACACTCAAGAGAACTTAGTACATTCTCGCAGAAAGCCTTTATATAATCACAGATAAGACATCTTAGGGCGCATCCCCACGGCAGTGGACAAATATATTTGTCCGGTTTTGCGGCCGTCCCCACGGCCGTGGGGGGGACGGCTTTTCTCCGCGGGGTGCGGAGAACAGCCCTCCTCCCTCCCATTGAGTTGTTCATATTCTGTCCGGAAACCGGACGGAAGAATGAACATGTTCAATGTTTTGCCGCCGGACCGCCGGCGGCAAAACCGTCGGGCGGAAGACCCGTGCAGTGGGGACTGCTGCATGGGTTTTCCATAGAGCACAATTGTGCTCATTTTCGGCCGGTTTTTCAGGCGGTCTGAAAAACCGCAAAGCGGCTGAAAAACTGGCCGAAAAACCGTGCCATGGGGGCATGCCCTTACTGTTATAATGATAAACGGCCAGCTAACAAACTTAACGGTGTCAAGGAGAACAAGAGAGGATTGGGTGTCTAGCCACCGTGACATTAAACTACCACTTCCCATCCTCTCCTCTGTGACCCTGGCACGTTACAGTAAATAGGGGGTCTGCTTGTACAGGAGTAGGTGGTGTTCCTCCAGTGTTCCCCCGGCACACACTCGGTAGATAGGCCTACCTGTCCAGATGGTAGTTGAGGAGTCCTTGATGTTGTCAGCAGAGTAATAGACAGGAGGCAAGGTGGTATAACACAAATATTTCTTTACTCCAGGCTAGATGTTACATCCCAAGACACGTCTGTAAAGCCTGGAGCAGAGGTGGCAGGTCTTCTCACTTTTTAGGTGTAACTCACATACGCCTAACTGACAACTGCCTAACTGTCCAACGAACTCCTCCCACCTGGTACCTTTATTTATACCCTTGGCCACAACTATTGCTAGGAACACAACTCTGCTCAGGCTTACACAGCATATCGGCATAAACTAGATTGACACGGGACACGTATATTGCACACAATAAACAATGGCTTCCATAGTAGACACTATCATGAGGCACAAACAAAATTAGGAGTGTACACTTCTGTACACTACAAATATACTGTATTTCATTGTGGTGACCCACATACAACTCAGTATTGCTTCACAGACTGCTCCATTATATCTACATACGCTTTCATAAGGGCTGTTAATCACCCAGTCTAGTCACTGTATCTGCTGATGACATGTTTGATAATATGTTAGGCTGCTGTGTTTGACCTGAGCCATGTTGTTTTTTCTGTCATAAAAGAGACAGTTGTTTTTCTGTGTTATGTTCTTTGCCTTATTAGATACCGATTCATTCATGATCAATCTCTCGAAACAATGTTGATGATAGAGCTTTCGTTACACTACTGTGGATAGATGTATTCTGTATGCCTCTGTATAGGGAAATTGTGAGGTTGTTTACAACCCTGGTAATGGTGGGGATTAGAGCCCTAATATTAGTGGAATTCACAGCCCTGGTATTGATGCAGGTCAAAGCTCTGTGAGCGGGAGGGTGGGACGGGGGGAGGTGTTCACACCCATGGGATCGGTGAGGTTCAAAGCTTTGTATTGATGTGGTTTACAACCCTGGTATTGGTAGGGTTCATACCCCTGAGATCAGTGGAGTTTACCACTCTGGTATTGCAACGCCAAACAAAACTTCACCCCTGACGAAGGATTCCTACGAAACGTGCGTTGGGTCTTTTCAGCGAGCTATTTGGTCTGTATTATCCTATTATTATGGCTTTATTTTTAATTGGTTACGTATACACATTGGTTTGATTATAGATGTATTATTTATGTTACCTTGTTGGGGCATATGTATTTTTTGAATATATTACTTCAAATCATGTGTACCATTTTTATTATCTATTTTGATTTGGGATGTACTTACCTGCCACAGTTTCGGCCCTTTTTTGCACCGCTATTGTTTATTTTTGTATTTGTGTTGCTTTTGGCAATGTTCAGACGGCTTATTCAAGCCGTAATTGCAAGCCGGATCGCGCTTGCAATTCCGGCTTGAATAAGGGGCGGGACGGGGGCGCCATAGACTTGCATTATCCACGGCGCGTATTGCGCCTGGATAATGTGCATGTCAGTTTCTCCCCGCCCGGCGGATTCGCCGAGCTGGGAGGAGCGACGGAATCCACTGTTCTCTATGAGAACTGTGGATTACCGTAATTACTGCGACGGATTGGCGCCGTACTGCAGCGCAAATCCGGCGCGCAGTATGGCGCCAATCTGCGCCGAAATAAACCGTGTGAACACGGCCTTACTTTCAATAAAGAAATATTTATTTTGTTGGGTAAATGTAGTTTTGTTTGGCGTTGTAGTATTCTGTTATCATTTACCTGTGTGGTTGTTTTATTTTTTGTTATTTGATCCGGTCTTTTTGATTGGCGGACACTTTGGTATTGGTGGGGTTCACACCCCTGAGATCAATGGGGTTCAACACCCTGGCATTCGTGGGGTTTACAACCCTGGTATTGGTGGTGTTCACACCCCTGAGATCAGTGGGGTTCACCTCCCTGGTATTGGTGGGGTTTGCAGCTCTGGTATTGGTGGGGTTCACACCCCTGAGATCAGTGGGGTTCATCACCCTGGTATTGGTGAGGTTAACAGAACTGGTATTGGTGGTGTTCACAACACTGAGATTAGTGAGGTTCACCACCCTGGTATTGGTGGGGTTTGCAGCTCTGGTATTGGTGTGGTTCACACCCCTGAGTGGGGTTCATCACCCTGGTATTGGTAGGGTTTACAGCTCTGGTATTGGTGGTGTTCACACCCCTGAGATTAGTGGGGTTCACCACCCTGGTATTGGTGGGGTTCCCACCCGTGAGATCAGTGGGTTCACCACCCTGGTATTGGTTGTGTTCACACCCCTGAGATCAGTGGGGTTCACCAGCCTGGTATTGGTGGGTTTTCCAGCCCTGGTATTGGTGGGGTTTACAGCCCTGGTATTGTTGGGGTTTACAGCCCTGGTATTGGTGGGGTTCACCACCCTGGTATTGGTGGGGTTTACAGCCCTGGTATTGGTGGGGTTCACCACCCTGGTATTGGTGGGGTTTACAGCCCTGGTGCTGGTTTTTGGTAAGCTTCACTTGAACTGCAGAACCAGACACAGCTACACATATGGACCTTCTGCTGATGTGTTTGGGTCCTGGATGTGGAAAACCCAACAATCGCACATTGATGACCCGTCCGATAAAATCCCTTTGAACAAAATCTCTGTCTAAATCCACTTTGGCAGTAATGAATAGAGAAAATCATGGTTTCAGTACTATAACTGTCTCTTCTTCCCCACACTCATTTCAGTCCCAAGACCTTAGGTAAAGAGTAGAGTAATCTGAGAGAGCCTGGGGACCTGGTGACTACCATAATCTGCAGATAGTGTAGCCAGAGCTCAAATGAGTCAAAGCTGAATTCACACTGCACTGACAGCAAAGATGGAAAGCAGCCTCCTGGCGTCCATCACTACAGCCCTGAACACATCTCATCCAAGGAGACTGGTGTAATTGCTATGCATACTATGTGAAGTAGACTGTCCTCCCCAGTCGGGTCAAATGGACCAGATCTACCTTTGCTTGATTGTAAAAAAAGCTTGAAGCCAATGGGACACTTTACATGGGTTTTCATGCATATTTTGATGTTGCGTAAAAAGCTCCATTTAAACGGTAACTAAATGTTAGGAAAGGTTAGAAAGTCTGAAAATATGTAGGTTTATTAATATACAGCAACATAATGAGGTTCATATATCAAAACCGTCTAATACTACAACTCTTTGTTGCCAATAGCAACCAGTCAGAGCTCAGCTTTTTTAAATTGCTCTGGAAAACTGAAAGCTGAGCTCTGATTGGTTGCTATGGGCAACAAAGACAGTCTTGCTGTTAGCATTGATAACTAAGTCCCAATATACATTATATTATAACTAAATAGATGACACAATAATACGAGATAACATAAAACAACTTGTATAAAGCAGGAATCCAGCAAAAAAAAAAAAAACCCCTCAAAAACAGAACTGCATGTAGACTTAGAGCAAAGCCTTTGATCCGGGGCCACAGTCCCATCAATCAAATATTAAGAATTCAGAAGAAAGCTGCAGCATCCATCATGGAAACTTATTTTCTCAAATGCAGAATAAAGCAACGTTTTGGCCACAAGAAAGCTTATATAATGGGAAGAAAAATATCATTTATTTCATGATGGATACTGCGGTTACTTCCTATTTTTGGATGTTGAGTAAAAAGTTGTAACTCTTTTGGCTGGGGCTAGCTAGTGACCAGGGATATGCACTGCTTGGAATATGTCACTTTGATTTATAAGGCATTATGTATAACATCCTCTGTACAAAATAATAAAAATTGTGTGCTATGGGGATCTAGTTTGACAGCATGTGACAGTAGTATACTCTTTTTAATTCAATATCTTTCACCTAACATAGGATTATGGGATAATTTAGTACCGGTCTGATATTCTGGAAATCCAATAATCCAGCACCTGTCATGGCTGAGAATACTTACTGACTATTTGTCTGTTTATAAGTAATGTGTATGTTCTGTAAATTGCCAAGATGGATTTATTACATTGTCTATGCAGTCCCTGGCACCCCAATGTACCACTTCCATTTGGCTAGACCAGTAACCAAGGCCCTGACGATGAGTAGGCAAAGGTAGATGACTGTCAAGAAGAGGGTCGTAAGGGGGTACGGAGCAGGCTGATGAGCTGAGCCCATCCATACATAGCGGGTACCGGCTGTTAGTTACACTGTGCAAAAATTACATTTTCCAAAAAAAGTGGCGCATTTGTATTTTTTTTTTCATTTCACCTAACTAGGTAGGGCGCAGCCACAAGCACCAGGTTAGGGTCAGGCATTTGAGTTTTATGGGAGGAGGTGCGTCATTTGCCCTATTTTTTTAGGGCATCATATGCTTTGTCCCAACCCTGCCAGTAGCTATACACCTAAAAGGGTAAAAGAGGATCTGATCAGGGACAACTTTATCTGGAGCTGTGGGTACAATAGCCGTGAAAGGGTTACACTTCTTTGTCTACTTCTGCCCAAACTGCAGACCTCTCCAGCAGGCGGAAATGGCTGCAGTACACAAGTGAAAATGAGCTGTACGAGCCTCTTGTTGTGCCATGATTGATACTGCAGGGTGTAGGTGTAATGAAACCTCCGCTGTCTGCTCATCTACCTGTGATTTATTGAGTACAAATTTAAGATGAGAAAAGGCCCCATACCAGGTCTTGTAACATCCCCCTCAAAGGAAGAATGGTCATCCATCACCCGGGCCTGCACAGAGCCCGCTGTGAAGACACTCACACCATCAGCCAATAGTCGCCTTTGTTGCCATTCCTAACAAGTGTTTGATCAGCAAAAGTCTATTTTGGTTGGTGGACCTTTCAAGACCAATTGGCATTGGGTCACTGATTTCACTGCTGTATTATCTTCTTTACAAGACTCACCAGTTGGGCGAGCGGCAGAGATTAATGATGCCACCACAGAGCTGCAATCTTCAGCTTCTACAATGCCAGATTAAGATTCTTTTTCTCCCTCTAAGTCTTATGGGTACGAGGAAGAAAATATAAAAACCGGCACAAGTGTTATTAATTGGAGATGTAATACCTGTGTGACGTTAACATGTGATAGGGATTGTCTTATAATTACTCAGTTCTTTATATTGTCACTAATGCTTGGTAAGCAGAAATGCTCCTGGCATACGAGCAGGGCAAACACTTGTTTTGTGGCCTCTGAAGAAAAGAGTGCATGCCACCCCCCCTCCCACCACACAATCATCTACTGCCACAGGCAGAGAGTAAGTAGGGTTAGTACTTTTACGTTTCACCTTTTTACCAGGTTAGCATCACTTGCAGTGAACATGTAATGTTATATGGGCTCCAGGGGCATGACTAGAATTCATAGGACCCCATAGCAAAATGGGATGGAGTCCAACACCTAGTAAAAGGAAACTGAAAAGCAGCATAAGTTGTAATAACTAGAGGTACAGATAATAGTGCCATATATTAGAGAACAAACACAGTAGTATAGGGGAATGTTCACACGGCTCATTTGGACGCTGTTTTGGACGTGGTTTTCGGAGCGGTTTTCCGCGGCCAAAACAATACAAAATGCCTCCAAAATGCCCCATGTTTATTTAATTGATTCCTATGTAAAACAGCGTTGTAGTTCACACACAACAAGGTTTTTACACACTTCTTTGGAAGCTGTTTTGGGTGCTGAAAACGAAGTGTCATGTCAATTCTTGAAGTGTGTTTTAGGCACATTTTTAGGCGCGTTTCTCGACGCGTTTTTGACATGTTTTTGGAGCGTTTTTTGACCTGGCTATTAATTTGTATGGGTGAAAACAGTGTTGAAAACCTTTTCCAAAAACGTGCCAAGAAATGTGATTCACGTGAGGTTTTGATGCTGTTATGGGAGTGGAAACGCTCCTAAAAACGCTTTGAAAACAGTGTCAAAATCAGCCATGTGAACATACCCTAGCAGTGCTAGATGGCAACAAGCAACCAATTTGTTATTCCCCACAAAAGGAAGCAATGTTTTTGGACCTGAGTGGGCCCCCGAAACCTTTGCGCCCCATAGCAGCTGCTATTGCTTCTACAGCTATAGCTATGCCAATAATGGGCTCCATAGTCCCACTTGATGTGCGTGGTGCTAACTTCAAGGGTATGTTGTGCCCATCCCTGTGGGGTACCTATCCTATGGTCCTTTGGACATTAAGGGCATAGTGGTAACCACCCTCTGGGAGGAGATGGTGCCACAATAAAATGTACACAGATTCTGCCTAAAATGCTGGACTCATGCTTTACTCCCAAGAGGCATTACTAACTATATCTCTACACTCCAGCACCAAGAGCAATTAATTCTTGTTTCTTCCCAGGCTTAGGGTCAATTGTCACTGCAATAGCACTTAACTCTGCTTCTCTTTCCAGCTTCTCCCTCAGCTTGCCTGTTCCCACTACTCAAGAGACAGGACATAATGCTCAGGACACACATTCAGAACAACACTTCTGGTGGGAAACCTGCACACAAAACGGTCACATGACCATCTCCACCAGCAAACCCACCCCATCTCCATCTAATTGCACCAGCATGGGGCAGAGGCTCGGGACTCCCCGCCACCATCTTGTAAACCTGCTGAGGATTTTGTGTAGTCGACTTGTAAGTGCAATATGTACAATTAATGCAACATAACTTAGCATACTATTGTCCAGTGCAAGCTAGATGGTACAGAAGGAGGGTATCACGCAGTATAAAGTGGAGTTATGTACAGTTCCCCATGCTCCTCATATTCACCCTCCTCACCCATCTATGTACCAGCAGAAAGAGGGCCCCATATACATATTTTGCCGTCTGTTTGCTATGGTTTATGTCTCTGGTTAATACAAGGGTCCAAAAAAGGGCACCCTCTTCCGTGGCATCCATATTCTCTGACAAAGTGTATGCAATGGGGGTGTCCTGTTGTAATACAATAAACCCGAAGAAATCAGAAGAAGACTAGGTTCACAAGATGCTTTTTGAATGCGTATTTTGGTGCAAATTTTCTTCACAAAAAAGTCGCAGTCCATTTGTTTTCTATGTGAAAATGCATCATAGAGCACACACATTTTAAGCGCTATGCTGCAGGTGAAAAAAACAAAAGTGTATGTCACTTCTTGGGGCAGAAACATTCTTTTACCCATATAACTTTACAATGGAGAATCAATGAGGATTACTAAAAACACTATGGGGGACATGTATGAAGATTGGTGCGTTGAAGCGCCTGTTTTCACGTTTTTTTTTCCGTGAAAACTGAGCCTGATGTATGTCGGCGCCAAAGTGCGCTCATACATGTGGGGCAAACTTCGACGCCTCCGACAGACAGACCACATTGAAATTGGTCTGCCTGTCGGAGCTTTAATGCGCCGCACTTAACCGACCCGCATTCATACATGCATCGGTGTTTTCGAATGTGGTGCGTCCCGCCCCAGAACGCCCACAGCACGCCCCTTTATGTTAGGCGCATTCGAAATTGGCGAAGCTTTCGCCTAATGCACCTAACACATAGGGGAGGTGTGTCCAACAGCGGAGCCGGTACAGAGAGGCGCATTATACGCCAGAAAACCGGCAGAATCGCCGATCATACATGTCCCCCTATATTTTTGTGTGCATTTTGACTGGCAAGTGATGCATTTTTTTTTACATGTAAACTTGCCAAATGACAAGCAAAAATGCATGAAAAATGCATATCCAATGACATGAAAAGGCAGAAAACCCTAGAAATACACCACAGTTTTTATAACATAATTTTGTTTTAATCCAGCCTAAGGGTAAATTCAAACACGACCCATTTGTTGCTTTTTTGTGACTGAAAATCAGTTCCGTTTATTTGAATATGGTTTTATCTAGACCAGGCATCCTCAAACTGCGCCCCTCCAGCTGTTGGGAAACTACAACTCCCATCATGCAATTATATAATCTGTAATAGTGGGAATGATGGGAGTTGTAGTTTCCCAACATCTGGAGGGCCGCAGTTTGAGGATGCCTGTTCTAGACGCACATGCTTTTCAGATGAATGGGATAGTTGCAAAAGATTTACCGTGTGTGAATACAGCCTAAGGCATCATTTATGTTGCCCTTGCACTTCTTTGGATGCTGCTAATTGTATAGGTTTACTTTTTCTTTCCTACAGATTTTATGTGAATCTAGGAGAAAAAAAAACATGTGATGTTGCTTCACATGTTATATTATGAAATAATCTCCCCTAGAAGCAATACCCGTTCTCCTAGTATAGAGTGTCACTAGGGACTTTGGTGCTGCGGGACAAGGGGGCATACATAGTATTGTTGTGGGTATAGACCCTAGAAATCTCAGGGCAAATACTCGTTGTTGGTTCCTCTGGATCTCTCTGCAGCATTTGACACTGTTGATCACCATTCTTCTCCTCGGGCATGCTCAGCACCATTGGCATCCAGGACACCGCTCCCCGCTTGGTTCTTTTCCCTACTGTCTGACCGCTCTTCATTTTCTCATTTGCAGGTTCTACTTCCTCTCCTCTCCCTCTTGCCGAAAGGGGTCCCTCAGGGTCAGTTCTTGGTCCATTTCCTCTTCTCAATCTATACAGCCCCCATTGGCCAAAACCATCAGTAGTTTTGGGCTTCCAGATACCACCTCTACGCTGATAGCACTCAATTATACACCTCCTCCCGAGACCTCACTCCTGCCCTGCTTCAAACACCAGTGACTGTCTGTCCGCTGTCTCTGACATCATGTCCTCTCCCCTATCTCCAACTAAAAACCCCACCAAAACCGAACTTCTTGTTTTTTCCCCCATCTGCAACCAACCCCCATCTGCTATTTCTCTCTCAGTGTGTGGCATCACCATAACACCTAGGCAGCAGGCCCGATGTCTTGGGGTTATTCTAGACTCTGATCTGACCTTCACCCCATATATCCAATCCCTTGCCCGCTCCTTCACTTGCACCCTCAAGAACATCTCCAGAATCCGTCCTTTTCCCACTGTGGAAACAACTCAAACTCTCATTGTTGCTCTTATTCATTCCCGTCTTGACCCACTGTAACTCCTTGCTTTTTCGGTCTCCCCTCTGTAACTCTCCCCCTCCATCTATCCTAATGCAGCAGCCAGGCTTGTCTTTCCTCCAGCCGCTATACTGATGCCCTACCCCGTTCAGTCACTGCACTGGTTGCCCATCCAGTACAAAAATACAGCATAAAATAATCACTCTCACTCATAAAAGCTCTCCACAGTGCTGCACCCCCATACATCTCCTCCTCATCTCTGTCTACCACCCGCCCGCCTCCCCTTTCCCCTCAGCTACGGACATCAAACTACGACTACAATCATCCAACCTCCCATGCCCGTCTTCAAGATTTTGCACGTGCTGCACCCATTCTCTGGAACATCCTACCACGTACCATCAGGCACAATCCCAGCCTTCGCAGTTTTAAGAGTGTCCTGAAAACACATCTTCTCAGGCAGGCGACCAAAGCCACTAATTGTTAACCCCCACCTTCTATCACACACATTTGTCACTCCCTACACTAGGGCCCTCACAGGCACTTATCTGTATATAGATGTACTGTCAGGAGGGCAGGTTCACCCAATTTTTATGTAAACCTCCCCATATTTATTTAAAACAGGCTGTCCATTGTAAATTTAGCACTTTTCCCCCTTTGTTTCCCCCAGGCACCCTCTTAGATTGTAAGCTCTTGCGAGCAGGGCCCTCACACCTTGTGTCTCACCTGTAAGTAGCTTTCACTGTGTAATGTCTGTCTTTTGTCTGTAATTATACCCTCTACATTGTAAAGTGCTGCGAAATATGTTGGCGCTATATAAATAAAGATTATTATTATTATTATTATTAAGTTGTCAGAAGGAGCTTTAGGGTATGTTCACATGGCGCGTTCAATATGTTTTTGTATACCTTTTGGATCCAAAATACACATCCAAAAGCGCTGCGTAAAACACATCCAACACTGCGGTGCACATTTTGCTGCGCATAAAGTGCAATACGCGGCGAGATACGTGCACAAGTGCGCTCTAAAATAAGAACATACCCAGCAAACACCAAGACAGCTTTTACGGCACAAATCACTCCAGAAAACTGGCACAGCCCCGTTCATACATGTCACCCCTGGTGTCTCTGCTCAGATTTTGAGGATGTTAGGAGGGAATTGATATTTAAAGTAGCCATTCTAAGCAATATTACCACATGATTTTCTACAATTCCTCATCTAGTGATGACATATTTGTTTCTTATTCACATTGACGTCAGTGGAGGTTATACACCACACGGAGTAGAACTTGGGCGACATGTATGAACTTTGGCGCTCGCACCTAATTGCGCGCATTAGTAGTGTAGAATGCACCAGAATGTATGAACCTGTTCTTCTGCAGGTTATACATACAGGCGCAGTGTAGTGCCACTACAACAACTCAGGCTCAGGTAGGCCACTTTTAACTTGGTCTGGCTGTTTTGTCATCCTCCAGTCATAAATGTGTAGAATCATACGGTTGTGGTGTGGCACGCACCCAGAGCGCCCCCACATTTTAGGCACAGCCTCCGCAGAATGCGCCTATTTTTGGAGTGGGTCTGCTCATACATCTAGAGAACGGGACTGCAACAGTTTTTGGGCTGAAAGCACACCAGAATGCTGCCGCAGCCCTGTTCAAACATGTTGCCCCTTGTGATTAATAAAACAGCTCATATCAAGACAACAAAGCTTCACATAAATGGAAATGAAAACCACTTATTCACTCTTAGACAATATTCGACCACTACATTATTCAGTTTAAAAAATCGCCCCTGAATTTTGTTACAGATTTCACTGGAATTTTTCTCACTGACTTCAAAGGAAGAAGCTAAAATCTGCACTAAGACCTTACCTGAAAATTTTTGATTTTGCCTTGAAGTTGATGTAAAAAAATATGCTATAACATCCACAGTATGACTCAAGATAGATTTATGTCAAAATCCACATTAATTAGTGTGATTTTTTTTAGGTAAAGATTTAAAGCTAAAATGCTGCAGATCTTATTCTGCATATAAACCTTTCCTGCAAATATTAATGTGGCAATTGCCTTGAAGTCAACGTACAAAATTCATGAAAAATCAATTTTGAAATCTTTACCAATTAGTGCTGATTTTTAGAGTGTGAACTTAAAGCAAATATGCTGCAGATATTCTTCTGTGGATTTGTCCTGCCCCATTTGACCACACACTTAGGTATGTTCACACAGAGGGATCTGCTGAGTATTTTGTTGTGGATTTGTTTTGGGATTTATGGAACATTTTGCTGCAGATTTTTCTACACTGACTTCAATTGTAGAAGGTAAATATTGGGGTTAAATGTGCAGATAAACATTAATGTCAAATTTTAGGGCCACATGTATGAAACGATTTTGGTCTAGAACTCACTTTTTTCCCCATAGAAACCTATGGGCAAAAAATTTTAGACCAAAACCGTTTCATACATGTGGCCCTTAGTGTGGATTTTGCCTTGATGTTGATGTATAAAATCTGTATTAAAATGTAGAGTAAAATGCATAACAAACCTGTATCAAAATCTGTACCAATTAGTGTAGATTTGTGGGGTGAAAATTTATAGCAAAGAATGCTGCAGATAGAAAAATCTGCAGTAATATCCACAGTACAATTCATGATAAATTTGAGATAAAATCCACATCAATTAGTGCAGATTTTTGGATGAGGATTTAAAGCAAAACTACAGCGGATACCATTCCACTCTACTTGAACGTATCACTACGGTATGTTCTCACAGGTTGATCTGCCGAGGATTTTGTTGGATTGATTGCAGATTTTGGTGCAGATTTGTCTATACTGACCTCAATGGGAAAAGGCAAAAATTGGGGTTAAATAAACTTTTCCTGCAAATATTAGTGTGGATTTTGCCTTGAAGTTGATGTACAAAATATGCAGGAAAATTCAACCTAAGTCAAAATCTGTCCCAATTAGTGCAGATTTTTAGGGTGTGAATTTAAAGCAAAAATGCTGCATATATTATTCTGTGGCTTGTCCTGCCCCATTTCATACCCTTAGGCCATGTTCACACGGCTTAAAATTGGCTGTATTTCGGTCGGTAATTACGCGCCGAAGTGCGCAAATTATGGGTTGAAAACGGCCCATTCATTATGGTAATCCACAGTTCTCATAGAGAACTATGGATTACGCCTCCTCTCCCAGCTCGTCGAATCCGCCGCGGAGGGAGATAAGTGACATGTGAATTACCAGCGGCGTATACGCACCGCTGGTAATGCAAGTCAATGGGCCGGCGAAGTGCCGGCCCCCCGCTCACTCTCCCGCTCCCGCCCCGCCCCCGGCCACACGGTGTAATTGCGGGGCGTAATTACGTTCCGCAGTTAAGCCGTGTGAACATAGCCTTAGTGTATAGGGCAGATCTCCTGAGAATTTTGTTGCAGATTTGTTTATGGATGTATCAAGGATTTTACTGCAGATTTTTATACACGGACTCCAAAGGCTATTTTCACATGACTTACTTTATTGCAGAAAATAATTACTTATTTCACAGGAGTAGCGGGCATTTGTAAGCATGTTTTTACTTTTTTTTTTTTTTTTGGGGGCACTTTATTAGTTTTTTTTCATTGGATGTTTTCTTGGGGTACCTTTTCATTAAAGCTGTAATCCCAAATTGGGTTTTTTTTTGGGGATACATTAAGGGGGGATTGAAACATTTCAGAACTTTGGCGGCTGGCAGGCCATTCAAACTTTTAAAAGCAATAAAATCGGCCAGAAATTTAGGTTCTGTTCTTCTGCAGGTCATACATACATGCATGTAAGCCAATACCACAAGTCTGGCTCAGACCACCTTTACACGGTCTGGCTGTTCTTCTGCAGGTCATACATAAGGGCATTTAGTGCCAATACCACAAGTCTGGCTCAGGCACCACCTTTAACCCTGGTCTGGCTGTTTTCTGCAGGTCATACATAAGGACAGTTAGGCCAATACCAACAAGTCTGGCTCAGGCACCACCTTTACCCTGGTCTGGCTGTTCTTTTTGCAGGTCATACATAAGGCAGTTAGGCCAATACCACAAGTCTGGCTCAGACACCACCTTTACCCTGGTCTGGCTGTTTCCTCAGGTAATACAACAGGGCAGTGTAGAGCCAATCCCACAAGTCTGGCTGGGCACCACCTTTCCCCTTTGTCTGGCTGTTTTTCTGCGGGTCAAAATAAGGCAGTTAGGCCAAATACCACAAGTCTGGCTCGGGCACCCCTTTACCCTGGCCCGGGCTGTTCTTCTGCAGGTCATACATCCAGGGCAGTGTAGAGCCAATCCCACAAGTCTGGCTCAGACACCACCTTTACCCTGGTCTGGCTGTTCTTACTGTTCTGTGCCTAGGTTTGGTGTCAAAGATTCATAAATATGTCTAATTCTACAAATGTGGTGCACGACCCCCAGAAAGCCCCAAATCTTTGGCGCATTACAAAGTGTTGCTCTGGTGTTTATCGTGCCAAGGTTTAGAGTACGTCTGTTCATACATCTATAGAACAGTTCGGCCATGTTCACACGGCTTAAAATGGGACATATTTCAGTCCGTAATTACACGCCGTAGTGCGCGAATTATGGCTGGAATACGTCCCAGTCATTACGGTAATCCCCAGTTCTCATAGAGAACTATGGATTACGTCTCCTCTCCCCTTTCGTGAATCCGCCGCAGGGGGAGATAAGTGACATGTCATTTTCTAGCGGCGTATACGCGCCGCTGGTAATTATAGTCTATGGGCCGGCGAGGTGCCGGCCCCCCGCCCCCTCCCCTCCCGCCCCGCCCCCGTCCACACGGCGTAATTGCGGGGTGTAATTACGCCCCGCAAATAAGCCGTGTGAACATAGCCTTCTACTACAGCTTTTTGACACCAGGAAACTAGCACAGCCCCGTTCATACATGTCACCATTAGTTCATTGTACTTGACGCATCTTTAGGTGCCTTTTTGGGGCGATAATGGTCAAGCATTCCTGCTTGTTTGTGCAGTGCAAACAGTGTGCCTAAAAGCGCAGCTATGTGCCTGATACACGCTTATTCCCATTTAAGTCAATGGCATCCCAATGTCACATTTTTTGTGTGCATTTTGATACATAATCATATGAACCTGGCCAAAGAGAGGAGGTGAAATATGTGCTAAAATCTGCAGAAATACCTTTTCTGGGGCTTTTGCATTCCCACTGAAGTCAATGTAGAAAAATCTGCAGTAAAATCCTTGATAAATCTGCAACTAATCCATGACAAGATCTGCTCCCATGTAAGGGCTTTTCCCCACAGCACAGGTGTTCAGTCAGATTTACAGATAGTTTTTGGATTTGAAAGCTGTCTCTAAATCGACTGATAACCTTTTACATTGACTTTAATGGAAAATCCATGCAGCAGTCTCCACTCGGCGTTCCGAAAAACGTAGAACATGTTCATTCTTCCGGATGGAACATGAACATGTGGATGCGAAGGGGCGCGGATTAAATCGGCAAACCGTGGACAAAAGCCGCCCCCACCCCGTGTGACAATAAAAGACCAAAGACCGGTCAGCAGTACCCGGCCAGTATTTGGTCTTTGCCGTGTAAACGCACACCATAATGGTATGTTTACACAGCGTTTTTGGATCCGTGTTGGATCCGAAAATCGGATCCAAAAAGGCTGCAGCAATCAGATAAAAAACAGATCCAAAATGTATTCACCACACGCAAGTACGTGTTTGGATGCGGGTTGGATGCAGCAGGATCGCACACTATAGTTTTAAATAGGGCTCCTGCTGCGTCTTTCGGACCAAAAATTTACATGTCAGTTCTTGGGATGGATCTGAAAGACGGAGTGAGACATGCATCGGTGATCACTCGTGTGAACACCGATGCGTGTTTTTAATAAAAAGCAATGTAAATCACATTGCTATTTATTGGATACGTGTTTGGGTCCGTTTGGGATCCAAACACGTATCGAAAAGCGTATGTAAACACGGCATAAACGTGCCCTGTGAACATACCCTTGATGTACCCTTATACCTTTTCTTTTTAGGTTCTATTATCGGATCTGGTTTGCAGAAACCAGATTGTACATCCGGTAAAAGACATTACACATAACCATTTTTTAACATGGGACCTCATGGGTGATGGATGCTACTATGTGACTCCCATTTAATTAAATGTCCTGATCAGAGGCGTAACTTGAAGCTTCTGGGCCCCAATGCAAAAAGTGGAATTGGTCCCCCCATCTACCACTCAAAGGCATAACTTCAAGTTCTTGGGCCCTAGTGCAAAAAGTGAAATGGGCCCCCCAGTTACCATGTTCCATTTACAATACTAGTGTCTTCTTATGTGGCAGAAGGGCTTTTGGGCCCCCCTTAGGCTGCAGAGCCCGGTAGCGACTGCTACTGCTGCACCCCCTGAAGCTACACCCCTGCTACCACGTGTTTTTTATAATACTGGTGTCTTCCTATGTGGCAGGAGGGTTTTGGGCCCCCTCAGGCTGCAGAGCCCGGTAGCGACTGCTACCTCTGCACCCCCTATAGCTACACCCCTGGTCCTGATGTATACACTAAACGGAGGCCATGAAGGTGATGTGAGCCCAGCCCTAGTCTCTCCTCAGCATGCTGTATGTTTGGGAGCCCGACTTGTACATTATTCATAGATTTCCATTAGACACCAACAACCTCACCCAGGAATTAGCAGCCAAACCTCAGACCATTAGCTCATAAATGGCCGGATCGCTTCTCAGGTGACCAGCAGGTACTAATCTAATCAAAGCCAAGATTGGAACATCTTTCTCAAGAATGAAGACGCTGAGTAAGCTCAGAGCCTGGCAATTTTCTACCCAACCCCTAGCCATCATGGAGAGTTACAGGAGAAGGAAGGGGGGTCTCTAATTAGCTGCCAGGCCTTGTCATAAACATGCTTTTCTGCAGTTTGCAAGGCGAACAGCTCCTGTGTTGTCAAAACCCAGCAACATGTCCCCAAGGAGAAGATATTTAACTCAGATCAGAAACCGCTCTGCTTTTCAAAGTTTTCCTGGTGGCTGTAAATTTTTGACATTAAACGTGTTAATGCTGCAGGTTACGTACAAATGGGAGAAAGAAGAGAACAATAATGGAGGTGGGGGGCGAGGGCAGGCTTTTTTCTGCTGATTTTTTGCTTTACTGGGTTCCGGTATATTAAATTAAAAGGCAGAAGGGTGTAGGTTCAGTGATGGATGAATTCTACGCCGAGGTTGGGAATGAGGTTATGTAGCAGCTTCGGTACGATGCACAGAAAGCCTCGAGACGGGATTTTGTAATTTTATCTCTTCTATGTAATCATGGAACCGGTGTAAGGAGCATCCCAAAAAACTATCACAACTTTCTCAGACTCCTGAATGGCATGTCTGCCTATTTATGCAGTGATAGGAGAGCTACTGGACTCCTGTATTGCTAAATGACCGACCAGAAAGCTGGGTAGTGGGTAAAATTTCCTATGGTGTCATGGTGGACACGTTGATTGTTGTTTTAAGAGTTTACGGGCGACATGTTTGAATGAGGCTGCAACAGTTTTCTGTCATGCTCTGCGATCAAAAACCTGTCGTAGCCCTGTTCTATAGATGTTGGAACAGTTGTGGACCCAAACTTAGTGTAATCTGCGCCAGACACAACACTTTTGAATTCGGAAAGTCACGCCAGAATTGTATGATTGTACCAAAGTTTGGCGCACAACTGTCGTACAATTCCCTACCAATTTCAAAGTGGTATGGCTGAGACAAATTAGAACAAGACACATGTATAAAGTACTGTGAGACACTTTCATACAAACTGGTGCCTACTACACTCCTCCAAATCGATTTACAGCTGCTGTGTCGGCACCAGGTTTCATACATGTCGCCCTGTGTGTTTTTAGGTGGACATGCTTTACACCACATTTATTATGTGTTCTGTACAGTTTCTATACACTTTTGTGTCTCATCTGACAAAAAGGGTGTGGCCTGTGTAAAAGAGGTATGGCTTAGTGTGCACCTAAATCTGTACCAAATTTTTGGCACAGTTAGTGGCATAAAGTATACCAAATAATAAAAGGTGTAAAGTTAGATAAGACAGTTATAACATGCATCAGATTTATCAACACTATTATACACATGGCGCATTGCAAGGCTGTCTAGTCTCAGTTTACACTCACTAACAGAGACTATTGATAAATCTGGCGCTATGTTTTTATTATACTTTTACACAAAATTACATAAATTGTGGTATATTGTTAGGGTATATTCACACGCTGCAATTGCGGTGCTTATTTTAGCATAGGTGCTTCATCAGAGGGACAGGGAGAGGTGAGCACTATTAGTTTTTAATTTTTTAATTGGCCCAACATACCTACCTACATACTAGTGGGGGACATATTGACCTACCTACATATTGGAGGGCCCTATAACCTATATACCTATACCTACTGGGGGAAATATTGAGCTACCTACAGACAGAGGATCCCTATAACCTATTGGGAGACATATATACCTAACTACAGACTGGGGAACCCGATAACCTACTGGGGGTCATACAGACCTACCTATAGACTGGGAAGCCCTACATACCTAGGGTATAACTGGGGGACATATTTACCTACCTACCTGATGGGGGGCCCTGTAACATACTGGGGGGGGGGACACGTAGACCTACTTACAGACTGGGGGCTCTATAACCTAATGGGGGAGATATAAACCTACCTACAGACTGGGGGGCCTATAACCAACTGGGGGACATATGGACCTACCTACAGACTGGGGAATCCTATTATCTACTGTGGGACATATATACCTAACTACTGGAGGGCTATATATTTGTACAGACATACTGGGGGCCCTATATAACTGCCACCCTTCTAGGGGACCCTATATAATTACCAAATTTATTGTGTGTCCAATATACCTACCTACTGGGATAACCTATATACCCATCTACCGAAGCAACCTATTTATCTACCTTAGAAGTTTCACATGCCTTCCTACCTACTGAAAGTGGCTTTATGTCTACCTACACAGGAATCCTGTGTAACTATTTACCTACTGAGGGACCTATTTTGCTATCTACTTACTATGCTGACCTATATACCTACCTATCTAATTTTTTTGAGGGGGTGGGATATACTTATCTACTGAGGCCACCTGTATACCTACCTCTACATACTGTGGGCGACTATAAAAACTACCTACAGGGGACCATATATACCTGTCTATGTACTAAGGGGGCCTATCTACCTACCTACTGAGGAGACCTATATACCTACTTACTGAGGGTGGGGGTCTGTATGCCTCCCTACCTAATAGAGGTCTATATAGGAATGATGGATGACCCCCATCCCACACAGCAGGTACCTGTCTTACCTATCATAGGAAAGTGGGTTGCTGTGGGGACGGGTGTAACCATACTTTTCTATGTAGACTCCCACTAGGTAGGGAGTTATATCAAACTCCCACCCACACATTAGGTATTTAGGTATATAAGTTATGGAAAAGTGAGGATTCTAAAATTTTTGCATTGTAAATTCTGCAGAGACGAGTCATGGCCAGGAGACATCATCATGGCGGTCTGGGCTTGTGGAAGAGGACGAAAAATGAACAAGTCATTAGAAGGCATTATGGGAAAGGGGCTGAGAAGCCCACAGTGCCTTCTGTTGGTTGTAACAAATCCTCAATTTGCTTTTGACCTTAAGGAGAGATCTTCCCTTCCTGAGCTAAACGTTGCCTAACAACAGCCAGCCAGTATCTTCTCTTCTCTCGGCCACTGATGAGGAAAAAATCCCGAAACTGGTTATTCTGTAGGATGAGAGATTACTGGCTTGGCTTAAAAAATCCTCTGTTTGCATTTCTCAAACTCGGTGGTCACAAGCAAAATTGAGGATTTGTTAAAACCATACAGAGGGGCACCTGTTGGGCTTCTCAGCCCCTTTCCCATAATGCCTTGTGATATGCAGATGCTAAGTAGAGGGCGGGAAAAAGGAAACAAAAACTTACAAAGCCTTTTCGTTTGAGGGCTTCCTTAAGGAGAGATTTCACCTATCCTGAGATACCGAGCCTCCCACACGCCAGCCAGTATCTTCTCTACTCTGCCACGGAAGGGGACAAAAATCCCGAAAACGCGTTGTCTGTAGATGAGGAGTACTGGCTGGCTTAAAAAAATCCGTTTTGCTTTCTCGAGTCTCGGTGGGTCACATGCAAATTGAGGATTTGTTACAACCAAACATGAGGGCTATTGTGGGCTTCTCTCTCAGACCTTTCCAATAATGCCTTGTGATATGCAGATGCTAAGTACGAGGGTCAATAAGGCCAAAACAAAAACTCTACAAGCCGCTTCGTTGAGGTTGCTTCTTAAGAGAGATCTTACTTCCTGAGTACCAGTATGCCTCCTCACACACAGCCTCACGACAGTAATATCTTCTCTACTTTGCATCTGAAGGAGGGACAATAAAATCCCGAAACTGCGTTATTTTGGCCTGTAGATGAGAGATTAACTGGCCTGGCTAAAAAATCTTTTTGCTTTTCAAAGACTCGGTGGGTCACAAGAAAATATGACAGGTTGTTGGTACAACCAACAGAGGGCACTGTGGGGCTCTCAGGACCTTTCCCATTAATGCCTTGTGATATGCAGATGCTAAGTAGAGGGCAAAAAGGCAAAACAAAAAACTTACAAAGCGTTCGTTCGAGTGCTCTCCTTAAGGAGAGATCTTCCCTTCCCAAGTCATTAGAGAAGACGTCACTTGTGAGTCACTGCATGTAACTGAACTGTAGTCACTTATATGTCTGGTGAACTGGTATTCACATGTGGTGGTCACATTTGATCATGGTCTGGCCGTATTATTTAGGCCTTAAGTAGTAATATCATTAGGTTCGTTGGTTGTTGTAAATATATAAAAAAGGGATTTGCTTTTTTGTAAATATAATATATATGGTATATTTGCTCCATGTTTAGGAGTATTATTTGGTAGTGGTATGATGTTATTTATAAGGTATTACACTATCATACATTTAAAAAAGCTGCTGAGTTGCTGGGCAAAAGCAAGGAATCTTTGTGGTTAGATTGAGATAAAAGTTAATGTGCGACAGGAACTTACTTTTTTTCTCTGTTAAAAATAAATGCTCGCTCTGTTCACCAATCGTGACGTGGAATAGTGCGTGTGAACACAGCCTATCTCTACTAAATGTTTCACAGAGGACCTGTGCCCTGGATGTTTTAGGACACTAGCAATACCCTTGCTTTCACTGTATGTGCTAAATGCACATTACAACTTGATTTAAACTGCCCCTTAACATGACCTAGAGGTGTCCTACTGGGGGAAAAAACTGTACAAAGGCGACTTTCTACTTCATGATTGCAATATGCATAGACTATTTTGTATGAAATGGAGTTGGGTTTTTCCAAATCACTTGGAAGAAAGAATGAATGCAAGTAGAGATGGGCGAATCGATTCTAACGAAGTGGAATTCGTTTAGAATTTCAGGAAAACTTCGGTTCGTAACGAAATCGAACTTTGGGGTGAACTTCGCGGAACGAAGTGTGCTTTTCATGTTAAAATGGCTGCGTTGCACATGGGTACATGGGGCAAAGCACTCTGGGAGGAACGAAGGCATAGCCTCTGCTGATGAATGTGCAGAGATGAAGCCAATCAGAGTCCGGCGGGGATTCTGTGACGTCACCGCACTATTTAAGACCGTGAGCCGACGCTGGGTGCTCACACTCCTCTCACATTTTACTGACGGGAAGGTGCTGATGCGAGGGCGGTGATAGCGCTTTCTGAAGAAACTGATTTTTACACAGCCGATTTTTGTGAGGGTGTCTAAGTTGTCTAAGAGACTGTTTCTCTGAATGTTCTAATTTCTTCTGATTTTTTGGGGTATTTGGATCTGTAATCCAGTGGCGCGTCACCACTGCAGCTGCTACTTACATTGAGTTATCCATGTGGGAATCTAAGACGAGTTCTGTTTTGGTATTCATTTTTTAAAGATACAAGCGTTTTTACAAACAAAATTAACACTTATTTGTTGGCTGTGAATTCTTTCGCAATTTTAATCCCGGGGTTAATTACATTGTTTTGCTCGGTGTGATGAACAAAAATAAACCGTCTTTTTCAACGCCCAAATTATATTATATTTTTTTTTGGTAGCCTTAATTACAAGCAAAGGTTTATAATTACAATTTTTTATCTTGTTGTGTGGCCGTAGATAATTCGCCATTGTAACACGCTACAAAGCTACTAGTTTGTGGTGGCTTCAATTTATTGCGCATTGATACATACAGGGGTTATATTAATCGTTTGTTTTGCTGGTTGCTAAGCTGACAATTATAAACGTTCTTCTTTCAACGCCAATTTATTTTATTTTTTTTGGTAGCATATTCAACAAGCACTAAAAGGTTAATTACAATTTTAATTTTGTTGTGTGGCAGTGTAATTATTAGCCATTTGTATCGCTACAAAGTACTAGTTTGGTGGTGGCTCTATTCTAATTGCGAAATTTACCATCCAGGGGTTAATTTTAAGCGACTTGTTTTGCTGGTTGTGGCTGAACAAAAATTAAACCGTTCTCTTTTCGCAACGCACCATTTATACTACTATTTTTTTTGGTAGCTCTAATTACAAGCAAAGGTTAATTACAATTTATTATCTTCGTTGTGTGGCGTAGAAAATACGCCATTGTAACACGCTACAAGCTATTAGTTTGTAGGTGGCTATTCTATTGCGCATTTTACATCCAGGGGTTATTTAAGCGTTGGTTTTGCTGGTGTGTGACAAAAAAAAGAACGTCTTTTTCAATGCCAAATATATTTATTTTTTTTGGTAGCATATTTCACTCAAGCAAAAGGTTAAATTTACAATTTATCCTATTGTTGTAGTGGCCGTAGAAAATAACCATAGTAAAACTCTACATAAGCTACTAGTTTGTATGGTGGCTTCAATTCTATTGCGCAATTTTACATCCAGGGGTTAATTAAGCGTTGGTTTTGCTGGGGTGCTGAACAAAAATACAAAACGTTCTTTTTCAAACGCCATTTATATATATATTTTTTTTTGGTAGCCGTAATTCACTAGCAAAGGTTTAATTACCAATATTATCTCTTGTTTGTGTGGCGTAGAAAATACACCATGGTTAAACACGCTACTAAGCTACCAGTTTGTAGGTGGCTCAATTCTTTGCGCAATTTACATCCAGGGGTTAATTTAGCGTTGTTTTGCTGCTGTGCTGACAAAATAACAATGTCTTCTTTTTTCAACGCACAAATATATATATTTTTTTTGGTAGCCTAATTCACAAGCAAGGTTAATTACAATTATTATCTCTTGTTGTGTGGGTAGAAATTACGCATTGTAACCAGCTACAAAGCTACTAGTGTGTGGTGGTCAATTCTATTGCGCAATTTACATGCCCAGGGGTTAATTAAGCGTTGTTTTTGCTGCTGTGCTGACAAAAATAAACCGTTTCGTTTTCAACGCCAAGATATATATTTTTTTTTTGGTAGCCCTAATCACAAGACAAAGGATAATTACAATATTATCTTTGCTTGTGTGGCGTGAAAATAGCCATTGTAACACTGCTACAAAGCTACTAGTTTGTGGTGGCTCAATTCTATTGGCAATTTTATCCAGGGGTTCATTAAGCGTTCGTTTTGTGGTGTGCTGACAACAAATAAAACCTGTAGTCTACTTTTTCACGCCTCAAATATCATTTTATTTTTGCTTTTTGGTAGCTCCTAATTAACAAGCAAAGGTGTTAATTAACATTATTGTTCTTTGTTTGTTGTTGGGTCTGAAAAATTTAACCAATTGTAAAACGATAAAAAAGCTTACTAGTTCTGTGGCTGTAGGCTTCTATTCATTGATTGCAGCAACTTTAACATACAGAGGGTTAAATTAAACCAGTTGGTTTTGCTGGATGTGTTGACATAATAAGAAACCTGTCTTATTTCAACGGCAAATATTTATATTAGTTTTTGTAGCCTTATTCCTCTAATGCCAAGGTTATTTACAATTTTTATCTTCTTGTTGTTGTGGAGTAGAAAATCACAATTGTAACACGCTACAAAAGGACTAGTTTGTGCGTGGCTACCAAATTCTATTGAGCATTTTACATTCCCGACGGGGTTAATTAAGCGTTTGTTTTGCTGGTGTTGCTGACAAATAATTAAACGTCTTTTTCAACGCTCAAATATATATTTTTTTTTTAGGTAGCCTAATTCACAAGACAAAAGGTTAATAAACTATTTAATCTTTGTTGTGTGGGTAGAAAAATAGCACAGAATTGTAACACCGATATCCAAAGCTTACTTGTTTGTGGGGGCTCAATTTATTTGCGCACGGGGCAATTTATACATCCAGGGGGTAATTAAGCGTTGTTTTGCTGCTGTGCTGACAAATAAACCGTTCTTTTTCAACCGCAACTATATAATTTTTTTTTTTGTAGCCTTAATTCTACAAGCAAAAGTTAATTACAATTTAATCTCTTGTTGTATGTGTGCGCGTAGAGAAATACACCACTTGTACCACGCTACAAAGCTATAAGTTCTGTGGGTGCGCTCGCTAATTCTCATTGCGCCATATTTACATCCAGGGAGGGTTAATTAAGCGTTGTTTTGCTTGCTGTGCTTGACAACAAATAAACCGTCTTTTTCAACACCGAAATATATGAACATTGTCTTGTGTAGCATTAATCACAAGCGAAGGTTTAATTAAGCTGTTTGTGCTTTTACATTTTAGTAAAAACACAGTGCTTGTAAACGACACATACATAGTAAATTTTTTCTGGCAGTTTGTGGAGCGCAATTTATATCCATGGGTTACACAAGCTGTTACTGGGTTCTTTGGAGTCAAAAATCAGGGTGTTATATTTTATATAAGATAGCCTTCATCAAACAGTGTCTGTAAATTTTTAGAACAAAAGGTATAGTCAGCCAGAGAGGTGGCAGGCTCTGCAACTGGAGCAAGTGGCAGTGGCACAACATTTCTGTAAACGGGCCCAGGTTCGAAGCCAAACAAGCAAGGGGGACGTCGCAGCAGGGGTACTCGGTGATTTGAGGCCACAACTGCCGCTGTCATCTAGCATGGCCGGCCGTGTTGTTGTTCAGGCAACCCAAGGGTTCTGATTGGTTGACTGGTCATCACTCTTCATACCAGATGAATCTGACAACCCCAGCCAAGAGTGGTGGGAACCTCACTGACACAACACTTAGTTGGATGGGCCCGGGAGGTGGGTAGCGGCCCTCACCTGTCCTCAGCCCGCCTGTCCCATCCGTTCCCTCAGCCAGGGATCTTATATTGTGGTCTGGGCTCAGGCCACTATATAGCGAGGAGTGAACAATTGAGGTGGGCACGGTCTTGAGCAGGTTCTTTTGCAGCGAAGAAATGGGCCAATATCCCAGCTTCTTCAGTAGGCGGCCAATGTATAGATGTGGAGATGGATCGGGAGGTCATGTGGGAGAGGTCAGCCTCGAGTTACCATGACCGGTGATGTGGACAGTAGTTGACGATGAAACACAAATAGGATGATGAATCCGTAGTCTCGACCGCACTTGGGGCGGAGAGCCGGTGTGATGAACGCATGGGCTTAAGCCATCGTTAAAGGAGAAAGAGGGGTCCCTCAGCATGCGCTTGTCAGGCAAGCGGCGCAAGCACAGCAAGTGGGTTGTGTGGCGTTTGGAGTTCTGCTGGGTTAGCAGCAGTGTTTGTGAGGTCGGGGGGAGAGCCAAGCGGGCAAAGGGGGTAGAAAAACACCCGCTTCGCAGGTCCATGACTGTAGAGGCCACAGGGGGCTCACGCGATGGAGTTTAGGCAGCGGCGGCAGTTGTTCACTCAGTGGGAGACAATGTTGGCGGTTAAATCAGCTCTCGCGCGGTGTATGTACAACATTGTTGGCAGTTCTTTGTAAGACACCGGGGAGCGAATGATGGGTTATATGTAGGAATTGTGGGCAGAAAAGAAAGTGTAAGCGTGGCCAGGGAGCTAAAAGCTAACGTTGGCTCAAACGGACCATGCGTTCCCAAACACTCATGCACCGTCACCATCCGGTGGCCTGGGAGAACAATAAATTGAGTAGAAAGAAAGAGAGAAAAGTTGGCTCTGATGTGGGGGGTCCTTCCCTGCCGCTGCTGCAGCTAGCAGGCGGCCCGTGGCACGCTTGCCATTTCATCCGAGTCATGGCTCCTCCCACCTCGCGACATGAAGGAAGCTGTTTCTCTTTGACATCCTCTCCCGGTTCCAGATGCTCCTGCTCACACCTTCGCATTTTAGTTTTTTTTTTATAAGTATCATATTTCTATTTCTATTTTTGTTATATTTTTACGTACTCATGGCGCCTGCAGTGTTAGAGAGGCGACTTGTAAGAGACAAAGTATGCGTCCAACCTTCCTAAGGTGCAGCCAGCTGACCGTGCTCTGTTCCAAGTTGTTGGTTACTGCAGTTCCCTCCCTTTAAATGGGTAGGACTTGCACCATTCAGTGAACTAATGGCTTGTCGCCCGAGCGAGATGGAGAGTTCCATCGCCGTAATTTCTTTTCCATGAAAGGCTTACTGTTTCCAGCCGACTTCATATTTATGTACTAGAAACAGAAAGGGGGTCAGTCCTTGAGTTTTTCGGTTTGTTCAAGGGTACACGGCATACGCGGACGTCTGGAGCTGCCTATTCTACGGTAGGGCAGTACATGTACTATAGGTCCACTGGTGAATGTGCTTCTGCCCAGGCACCTCCAACAATCTTGGACAGGACGACGACGCCGTATCTAATCCACGTTGTAAAACTGCTTGCTACTGCGCATGTCGCCCCCATCCTCCCTAACTAAACCACCACCACCATCCTCAAGCACTCCACAAGTAACAAAAACAATAGTACTGCTCCATCAAATCACCAATGTGTAGGGCACAGCGGTTTTTTGTCACGCAGTTTCTATCACCTAGCTTGCCTCGGAGAAACGAAGTCACACAGGGGTGGAACTGCTCCGGTCATGCATGCAAGAAATCAGTTGTTGTGGCTTTCTCCGCTCGCCAACTGCAAATCGGAAACACATGGTGACGGACATGGGGAGGAAACATGGTGGTGTCCGCGCTGTGCACGAGGAGGATGGTCATGCGCCGCTGAATGGCGCACGTGTTCCCAATCTGGTTGTAAAAAGGTTCCTGAAGTCTTCCACCGATCTTCAGAACATTCTGAATATGGCTCAGGAAACTGTGCATTGCCCACTTTATCTCAATTCGTACAAAGGGGAACACCCTTCATCGAGTTGCAATGCAGCAGGCAGACGGCCGCCCCCAACACGCTTGATATGCGATTGTTTCATCCCGCTGGAATTCCAGCCCTGCAACATCTTGGACGACTGTATGAAATGAGAGAAGGCCATATTAACGATTTTTTTGATGATCCAGGCAGTCAGAAGTACTCCACTGTGTAACATTTGTGTCAGCAGTGGCCAAGATCATGACGTGACACCTGCCGTTTGTGAGGCCATTCGAGGAGGCGTTATTTGTCTGCGCACAGGATAGGGGATGTATAAACGTCATTCCACTGCTTCAGTGGTCTGGAGACAATGCTGAAAAAATCTGTTGGGCTCCAGGGGACTGGAGATTTTTTTGTGGCGACTACCACTCGTGGCCACATGGAGTCCGGGGAGAGTGGGGATGAAAATTGGAGGAGGAGGAGGAGAGAGGACATTGGAGCAGACAGAAGCATTGTCTGGTGAAATGAGTGGAATTTTCTACCCCGGGTGTCAAGAGAAGGAGGGCAGGTGCAGCTGGAGGAGGTGGATGAGATGAGGAAGACGAGGGCAGATGAACTCCCAAGCACCGTGTCAGTATTACAGTGGAGTGGTGGCCGGGAGCCCTCGGAAGGGTCACTTGAGCAGATGTCACGCAGCACTGTTATTTTCCTGGCTAGTGACAGCCGAATAGTCCCAGCATCCGGCAGAGGGATGACTTCGTGGCTCTCCTCTCCTTTGGACCCTCGCTACCGGATCCAAAATGGGAGCCTTTTTCCCAGCTATTGAGAGGGTAGACAAATCAATACCTATGGGAAATCCTCCGTAATCAGCTTTGGCCGCTGCACTATAGTGAGGCAGCGTCCATCTTGAAGGTCTGACCGGCGGGGTTCCTCAGCGCTCATAGTACCTATGCCTGCGGCTGCCTGGGGGGGAAGGTGGGGGGGGGTTAGGAGCAGAGTACCAAGCTCCATCAGCAGGTACCTAAGTCTGGAGTCACTAATGAGCAGCTTCCTTCACCCGGCCTGTGAGGCGGGCCGTCACCAGCAGCAGCAAGCAGCAGGACTGGAGCATTCCTGAACCAATGGTTGTGGCCTACTTGGTCAGCACTCTGCCCACACCCAGGTTTGGTGAAAGTTCAGCCTGGACTACTGGGCAGGCCAAACTGGTTGTGTGGCCGCAACTTGCGAGTTTGCAGTGGTGAAGTCTGTCTGCCCGGCCAAGTAGTGTGGCATCAATGCGCGGTGTGTTCAGTGCGGCGGAGGGGGCCATCGTTTACCCAAGGTGAACACTCAGCTTGTACACGGGAAAATGTTTTGAATATAGACTGACCTGTTGTCAAGATGACATCAGAGGATGCGGATCGAGCCAGGTTTTCCACCACACAATGCCTTAGGCGTCCAGTCTGGGTTTCCAATCAAACTAACCTGATCAGCCAACTATTTCTGATGCCGCCACGACTGATGCCACACTCATATTGCTGATATGTTTCTCATCTGACTTCCACAGTTTCTTTACAGGGACTGGTTATTGCCACCACTAACACTCTGTCATTGTGCCTCTCTATGTGCTCTAATGCTGCTGCATGCTGTTGATGTATGCCGTGCATCACACTGTGTCATTGTGCCTCTCTGCGGCACTGGTACTGTCTTTGCCACTCCAGATGTATTGTGCCAATTCTGACCTCATGCTGTTGCTCCTGTCATCACCTCCACTCTCTGTTATTTGTGCCCTGCCTGACCTCATGTGTTGAGCGCCGCCGTGACCGCACGCTTCAGTCATTGTGCCGCTCTCTGTGGCCTAATACTTATTTTGCCACCTGCAGTATGTCTTGTGTGCCACTCTCTGACTCTTGTTGCCTGCTGTGATTCTGTCGTGCCATCCCATCCACTGTGTCATTTTGTGCCACTGTCTGACCTCATGCTGCTGCCGTGGCTGATGCGTGCCCTCCACACTGTGGCCTACTCCTGTTTTTGCCACCTCCAGAATTTTGTCATTGTGCCACTATTCTGACTCATGCTGCTGATGTGGTGATGTGCCGTGCACTCCACACTGTTTCATATGTGCCAATGTCTGACCTTATGCTTGCTGTTGCTCCTTCGCAGTGCCCTCCACACTTTGTGTCATTTGATACCACTCTTTGGCCTTACTCCTTTTTTGCCACTCCAGAATTTGTCATTGTGCCACTGCCTGACCTCATGCTGCTGCAACGTGACCTCACACTGTGTCATTGTGCCACATCTGCGGGACCTGGTACTGTTTTTGCCACTTTCAGTATGTCATTGTGCCACTGGTCTGACCTCATGCTGCTGTGGCTGCCGCCGTCAAATCCTCATCTGTCACTAATGTTGCCCCACCTGAGCTCTCAGTTTGTTTTTTTCCAGCTTTTGCTGCCATGACTTTATCAGCTAATAGCTTTCCTGCGTAAGTTTTTTCGGTCAGTTTATGCCCCCATAAGTATTTCCCAGGCATTTATAGTTGAAGCTGTTTAAGAGCGGCGGCATTACTGTGCGATTGTCATACTAAAAACACAACATTGTTATGAAGACCAAACAAGCTCCCTCTGCATATTTAACACCTTAAGGAACGCTGAAAAGTTAGTTAATGACCAGGAACATTTTTTTTAGTTTTGGGCACTCCTTGCGTTTTAAACAGTTTAAGTACACTTATAATTAATTGCAGTATTTTTTTTTTTATTTTTTTACAAAATTTTTTTTTGTTTTTGTAATTTTTTTTTTTACACACATTCACATTTCACACTTAATACTTGGTTAGATTAATTATACAGTATTACGGTCGTGGTGGATACCAAATATGTGTAGGTTTTTTTGTGCGTGTTATATATGTACTAATTTTTTTTCATTAAATATTTATTCTTTTATTTATTTTTTATCTTTTTTTTATTCTTTTTTTTACATTTTTATGGTTATTTTTGTACTTTTTTTTTGACTCCCATGAAGGGGGAGAATGTTTAACATTTTTTTTTATTTTTTTTTTTTTACACATTAGGAATGTACTTAGCATATTCATATATGCCTAATACATTGTAAATCTACGTGTCAGTCTGTCACAGGCAGTGATTTAGGTCAGCACCACAGTGCATCCTAATCACTGGCTCTTACACAGAAAACTCTGGGCCCCACGCTAGGTCACAGAGCTGACTGTGCAGCCAAGTCCCTGAGCTCTGTAGGGTGAGCCGGGGTTCCGATCACGCGGTACCAGAGCAGAGGGATCCCTTTGATTGGCCTGCGGTAACGCACCGCACGCAATCAAAGGGTTGGTTTTAAGCATCGGGTTGCGGTGGTTTTCCTCCGCTCCCCGATGCCTGCGGAGATGCTCTGGGTATCGGGGCTGTTGTTGTTCAAGCCCCGATCTATCGCAGAGGCTGTTGGCGCCGGGCGCCGCAAAACCCCGAGGTCGTGCAGCGACGTCAAAAAGGACGTCGCTGCAGACGAACGACCCGCACCGGACGGACGTCAAAAAGACGGTGCGCGGTCGTTAAGGTGTTAAGCTGGGACAACGTTCTACAGCACCTGAGGCTTGGGAACGTCGGAAATAGCTGTTTTTTAAACGTGATCGTGCCGAAAATTAGTAATTTCGGACCGGATAACGAATTTTGTCTGAAAAATTCGGCGAAGTGACCGAACCGAATTTTTGAGAAATTCGCCCATCTCTAAATGCAAGACAATGCTGTTCAAGAAATCATTTAGTGCTAGTTAAAGGGGTATTCCCAGCTCACACATTGATAGCATGTACCCACCAATGTGTGTACAGTGCAAATCCCACTCCTGTAACCCTCTCCTATCTGGGGAATTGGCCCCCAGAAGTCAGCTGTACTCAGAACTCCTACTAAAATCAATGGAACAGTTCTCAACGGAGGCTTTCAGGGACTCGTTCTCTTGATAGGTGTGGGACCCACCTCTGGAATCCGAACCTATTACCCATTGAGGGTATGTCCGAATAATGTGCCATCAATATGTCAGATGGGACAACCCCTTCAAGGGTATGGCCGCACGGCAGGGGCGTAGCTACAGGGGGTGCAGAGGTAGCGTTACGCTACACGGGCCTGCAGCCTGAGGGTTCCCATAAGCCCTTTTCTTCACATAAGAAAACCTCAGTATTAAAAATGTCGCTGGTAATGGGGGGCCCCATTAATTTTTGCACTAGGGCCCCAAAAGCTTGAAGTTGCCTCGCCGCACGGTTTTGGGGGCGCATTTTTTGCTTTTGCGCTTTAATACCCTCAAGTGCGCCCGCAATTTTAGGTAATTCATAGCTCCATAGGGGAGCTTGAATTACATCCTCTCCCCGGGCGACAATACTATTGTTTTGTAGCCGGGGGGGGGAAAGTGACATTCATGAAAATGCTGAGGCGGGGTTACTTCTAAAACACACAGCGTATAGTACGCGCCCCAATACGCCGTGTGAACATAATTTAAGGAGGATCTCTGGCCGTTCTGACATGTCTGTGTAAGAGACGCCCTAATCTCGCCCTGACTTGCCCTGTCTAGGCAGAGCACCCGCCCTGAGAAGGGCGGACCCGCACTCAAAACCCCCTCCTAAAATATACCCTGTAAAGGGGTGACGGGACAAAGATTAAGGGAAGAGAATTGGGGAAACAGATGCAAGAGATAACAAATAGGGGTAGTAAGGGGCCGTGGTAAACCCAGGAAAAACCAGCTGACGATAAGACAAGAGAGTAACCAGGAAGATAGGCCAAAATCCAGAGAATCCAGAGAAGAAGTCATCACCAGCAGGGCCAGGCTGACAGGAAGATGCTTAAATCCCCCGTCCAAGCCAGGGATGTGCTTAACCCCTCTAGCACCAAGCCGCACCCTGGCTGAGGCTGCAACAAGATTCTTAAAGGGCCAGTACCACAGTCCTGACAGTCTGTTTTAGTGATACCTGTGTTCCCTGTGAAATAATAATTCTGGAGCCTCTTCTCTTATAAGTCTGTTTTGTGCTGTTTCTTGGTTATTTATTCTTGAAGTTTTTACTGAAACTATCAGCTTGGTTAACCAATTGGAGGTTAGGGTTTTGTTCACAGGCTATTTTGGGATGGATCTCAGCCCGTATTTTTGGTATGCCGAATTTCAGGTGAATAAACCCCACCATTACGGGAATCCACAGTTCTCATGAGAACTATGGATTTCGGGGGAAAAAATTTACATGTCAACTAACGGCGGAACGCGACGTGGATAAGAATATCTATGGGGGGGTGAGCTGCTGCCCCCCCGTCCTGCAATTACGCCGTGGATAAAACCCTGTGAACTAGCCTTACCTCTGACATTGTCCAAACAGTGTATATTTAGTGTGTACAGGACACACCCCTTTGAATAATGGAATAGTAACACCCAGTTGACTCATAAATAAAAGAACCATTCCTAGAAAAAAGGAAAAACACCAAAAAAGTTTAAAAGGAAGATGCTCTAGAATGGTTTCTTAAGAGGGAACACAAAATATTTACTAAAACAAATATTTTAGAAGATGCCATGGGTTCTCTTTAAGAGGTGGGACTGTGACAATAGTTGTGAACTGCAAGGGTAGAGGCAAGGGTAGACTGAACTTTCAGGCAGTACCTGAAGGGCAATGACCAGAAGATGTACAGCGTCTTTAAATTAAAAAACAGAAGTTGCCCTAATTATGCAATAATATAATAATGCAATAAATGTTAATAAAATTAATGATAGTAACTCCTTCATATGCAACACATAGTAAAACACTAAGGTCGAGGCAGGGCAGGAATGAGTCACAGCTCCTTACATTTAAAAAAACCAAAACACATCCCAATTGTGCAAAAATATAATAAAAAATAAAATTATATTAATGTAAATGATTGTAATTCATTCATATGCAATACATAATAACAATTTATCGACTATTAAACTAAGCTAGGCCCTTTGGTGAAACCTCGCCAGCCTTAGTGATCATCTGCTGTAGAAGAACCCAACTGACTCTCCAAAAACAATGGAATAATCATTGGTTCCGTGGTTGGAATTGGACAAATAAAGTCATTGTCAAAACTAGTGATTTACTACCATAGAAAACAATGTAAGTGGGGAAAGAGTCCGGGGAGCGCAGTCTTCTGATGAGCCCGAGCGCTTCTTGACTTTTGCTGATCCTATTGTGCCACACATAAGTCTTCGTCCCCTGTGGTACTTGCACTGATTCTCCTCATTATCATCTAGTCTTTGCTGCCACAATGTGCTATGCTGAGAATTTGATGATAGGGCATGTTTGAGACCATAAGGACAGTACACAGAGTTTCTATGTAATGCAGGATTTCTTATGGTTAGGAATGCATTTTCCCATACACAATGTTGTCTTCATCTGGAAGACAATCTATAAATCATATGTCCTCATCTCAATAGAAGACTTTCTCTCAATCCTTTGGGACAGTCCCCACCCCCCTCTCTTTTTGCTGTATTTCATTAATAGAGCCAACACAAATAAACAAATATTTCCACATGTGACCAGTAGGGGGCATGTGAGTTTTAGGTTTCTTTTATGTTCTTTTAGTTATAGTGTTTAATATGGTGATGATTAACCAATTTAGGTGTTACGTATGAGGAATTGTATTTTTTCATTTTAGTGTTTTCCTCTGAATGTATGTGATTATTTCCTTGAAACATGCATGTATAACTTCTTTTTATGTACTTGGACACAAACATCTTGCAGATATAGGAGTCCCTCAGCATACAATAATAATGGTTCAGGGATAACCATTGTGGACCTCATTTATGAAAACCATCTAAAGATAAGACTGTCATTTTTGTCTATAGCAACCAATCAGGGCTCAGCGTTCATTATTTTAGAGCAGTAAAATAAATGTAAACTGAGCTCTGATTGGTTGCTACGGGCAATAAGGACAGTCTAAGGCTTAGGGTATGTTTACATAGAGTATTGGGGTGCGTACTGTGTGCGCCGCAATACTTCGGGTGTTTTAGAAGTACGCGCTGGCCAGCACGTACTTCTAAAACACTGACTGCTGCCTCCTATTGACTTTCACTCTCCCCTGAGTGTAAACACTGGGAAGGAGTGAAATGGCAGTTGTCTTCCCTACCGCATATTATTTGCCAGGGAAAACGTCGGGTATTCATAGCTTCAAATGAGAGCTATGAATTACTGTAATTGCGGGGCGCATTCCAGGCGTATTGAAGCACAATTCTGCACCAAAATACGCCACGTGATTACACCGTGTGAACATACCCTTAGACAGTTTTTATAAATGTGCCCCTTTATGTTTAAACCATAACTATATGGAAAACTGGTAATTGGTTCTGAAACCCCAAAATGTCACCAACTTAATGCAAAATGAAGCCGATAACTAATCCAGATATAGCAAGCCAATTGAATGGTGAAAATATTGTGTCCTGAGGCCACTGCAACTTGAGGGACCAAGGTGAGGTGTAGGTGAGCAAGGCTGGATCATGGCATGTACAAAAGAGACCAATGCCCCAGGTTCCCAACTGCCTACAGACCCTATTCCTATCATGTGTGACTAGGTCCTGAAATAAAACTTTCTAGTTCACTTTTTGGAACTTCCCAATCTGCTCTATCTGCCTATGTCCCATGGTCATATTACAGGGCAGTAACTGCTGTACTCCTGTCAAGGGCCCTAATCACATTTTTTTTGGTGCAACATAAAAAGTGGTAATGGATGCTTTGGCTCCATTGACCCCTGATATTACTTATGGCAGCCCTGGTTACAGAACCTTAGAAAAAAATTGTGCAGAACCAAAATGAGGTCCCATAAATCTCTACAGGGCCCTACTACAGCTCCATATGTCCCTGATTTTACATGGAGGTGAATGATGATGACATTGTAGCATGTACCAATGGATACCATATTATCTATTGTTTCCCCAAGCAGCAAAACAATGTATGGCAGCACATGGTGTACCCAAGACTCTACAAAGCCATGGTGGTAGGACAGGTCCTACAGAACCAGATGTAAGTGTTACCACTGTATTCAGCATTAATTACCCCCGGAAGCTGGATGAGAACCTTTCACAATCTGTTCCTATTGCTTGTCGAATGACCAGATTCTATATCCTTTAAAGAGAAACAAATAGTAGAAACATCCCCAGGAGACGTTTATGGATTTTGAACCTTCTACTTGGGTTCTTAGTCTTAGCATGTTGGGCATTTCCCTTCCTTCTACAGCGCCCAGTGGTCATTATGATGTTCCTGCCTTGTATGTGAAGCAACTCCCTGAAGTTCTGGTAAGCTAGACTGTGTGTCATTTTATTGTTGGTTTGCTCCTATCAATGGTCACCCAACTTTCCCAGAACTTGAAAGTCCCCATTTCACATTAGTCCCACATCACTATCCATGACGATGATTGTAAATGGTATAAAAGGGAAAAGATTCCTTACATGTAATTAAGGTTAAGTTGTTGTTCTGGGTGTAATTCACCTTTAATAATGATCTGCTGCTGTTCTGCATATAGTCAGTGGCAGACACAGCTTTGTTGGGCAGGATAATGGTATGTCTATTTCGGATTAGACTGATTTATTTGCCTGTCACCTTTGCTGGGGGTCTGTTCCCTGAAATGTAGACAAGCAGAAGTAATTGTACACCGTCACCACAAGTAAAGGCTCAGCTGGCTGTCATGTCTCTGGGAATGGCTATGTTGTGGCACATCACTTTTAAAATACATTTTAATTATCTTCTTTAGGTTTGATACATTTGTTAACAAGCTTAATATGCAAATCGGAAGTCTACTGGAAGAGTCACTTATCAGAGGCCTGAACTCCCTATTCTGAAATGTAATATAGATTTATCAATAGATATAACGTATTAGCTTTATAGTGAGGATTAGAGTAGGATTTTTATGACTATTTCATATCTATCTATCTATCTATCTATCTATCTATCTGTGTATATCTATCTATCTATCTATCTATCTATCTGTGTCTATCTATCTATCTATCTATCTATCTATCTATCTATCTATCTGTGTCTATCAATTTATCTTTTTCCATCAAGGTATTTGCTATTTCAACACTAAATATATTCTGCACTATTTTTTTCCGTAGTTTTCAACGGAACTGTGACTGAGGCTCGAATGCAGATGTGAACTCAGTCTGAAAGATCTATATAAATGAATACAATAAATACATAAAACAAAGTAATAATTTAAATGCCATAAAACTTAAGAAACATATAATATTCTTAAGCCAGCAGTGGAATGTTTTATTCCTTAGTGCAATTGTTTAACTCGTGTCCTGCAGTTTTCACTTTTGTCACTAGGCCTAATAATAGTCTGACACTTCCTGTTCTGTAGAGAGAAATTTTCAGTAAACTTCTCCTGATAAGTACAAGCAGGGTTACACTAAAAGGAGACACCAATGTGTATAGATAACAGAGGATTCACCAGTCATAATAGGAGATGGTCACAGCTCCTCCTCTCTTCCCTCCCTGCACACTGACTTCTTCCCAGGTCACAGAGCGTGCCTAGAAAACTCTCCTATAGGAGTCAATGGGTCTGCTCCTGTTCACAGACTCCTATATCCATGAAATTGCTGTAAAGCATCTCTCTAAATGCTGTTAAAGCAATCCAGGCAAGAAAGTTGTCCTTACGATCATATACAGACGACCAAATTGAAAAATCTACAGTCAGAAAATAAAAACAGCTAAGAAGAAAAGATTTTGGGAGACATGTATTATCGTTTTTTCACCCTTTTCTGGTGTCAAATGCGCCTAAGTGAGCCGGCTACGATGTCTAATGCGCCTAATGAATGTGTTAGGCGCATTGTTCGTAAGACTCGACACTTTCTAATGCGCCTAACATGAGGGGGTGTTCTGGGGGCGTTATGGGGATGTGTCGCACCACACTCGTATTATTAGACACACATATCAATGTGGTTCGGCAAAACGAGGCGCATTACTGCCCGAACAGGCAGATCTATTTTAATGTGGTCTGCCTGAGGAGTCGAAATGGAGCTAGATTTGTTGTTAGAGGAAAAAAATTCAATTATTTCTCAACTTATACCAATACAATAATAAAAAGTAATTTATTATAATTATCAAACTATATAAAATTAAATTAGTTAAATTTAATAAAAATTTTATCATATAAATATAAATACTGTATATATAATATCCCAAACATCTAAAAATATCTCCTATAAACAGTATTTAAGATTAAAAGAATCTAAAAATAATTTTACATTAGATAACCCACTGATGCTGTTGTTCAGATTTTAATTTTTTTTTATTTTTACTACATTAAATTTGAATTTTCTTTTTGCTGCTCTCACCCTTTATTCTGCATACAGCAAGAGCCAGCACGCCACAGGTCTTGCTGGGACCTGTGGTCCACCAAGCAGGATCAGTCCCATAGTTTCTATTCACTGACATGCTATTCTAATGACTTTTCTTTTACTTCCAGCCTATCTATAGCCCTTATACATGTTTGGCGTATTACTAACGCGCCTAAGATCTGTAGTGTGGCAAACACACAGGTGATATGCGTCAAACTTTACACCATTTGTGAACACACAAAAAACACTTTCATACATTCAGTCGCATTTGACACTGAAAAATAGATGAAAAAATTAACTTCGATGCACCTAGTTCCATATATGTCTCCCTATGCATCAGGGTATTGTTTTAATTAGTAAAAAAAAATTGGCGGCAGATTCCCTTTAAGTGACCTTTTTTAAGCAGGCCAGTGAGTTCTGCATGGAGGAGGAATGACCATTCCTACAATCATTCATTCCCCAGTCTCACTTTTTGGCTATCGGGGTGTTTTACTCCGACCAATGATTGGGTAATCCAAGAATGTTTGTGCCCAGTCATCAGCAGATGCAAAAGGGCCCTAAGATACTGACAAATCTTTCTGCCTATCACCATGACTATAGTGTCTGACATATATCTGGAAGACAACTTTATTATAGGGAATGGTATAATTCTAGGACGATCACAGCAGATTAAAGGGTTTTTGCCAAGAAGTGAATTCCTAACCTAACAGGCTGATACTCCCCTCTTGAGGCCTGAAAAAAGGGGTGTTGTGTTTCTGTGTTTAGAAAAAACAAGTACCTCCTCTGTGATGTCATCACTCCACCTCCCATGCACGTTCCTGATACTCAGTCTCTGTAGTTGAGCAAACATTGTTTTGCTAATCCACAGAGGAGAACTGTATTGCGCACAAGCTATATGCGTTTTATTTCTCCCTCTTATCTACTCAGGAGAGAAGATAAGCTCCTAGCAGGCAGCCTTCTTTCATTCCTTCATGAAGGGCTGCAGGGGGAAAGGGAGGGGGGCTGAGCAGAGAGCAGGGAGAATCTGCATGTTTACTCAGATCACTACATTACAACCAGTGGATTCTTTATACAAAAGACACAGGATCTTTCTCCCCAGTTCCTTCAAAGCTAGTTCATGTTCCCTGCCATCAGATAAGAAGTGCAAACAACACAAGCGCGGCCAGATCAGCTCCTGGTCCTGTCTAATGTAAACTGTCAGGAAACCAAGGGTATGTAAGTCAGGCTGTAGATCTCAAGGCATCACTTTTTTTTGTTGACATATATTTAGAAAAGTGATTAAATTCCCATTTTGGAGGATCCCACATCAACATTAGATCGTGGCAAAACCCCTTTAAAGAAAATGGGAATTGGTTCTGCCTACTAAAATATCTGTGGTTGTAGACAGCCAACTCAGACCAATTGTATTATCTGTAAGTTCAATTTCATTGGTCAGATATCTGTGTGTGTCAGACCTGAATGACAGCAATCTGTTTGAGGTCTGTTGTGCCCTGGTGTAGACCACACACTAGATTTACCGACTGACATTACTACTTGCTGGTAACTGAGCTGATGCTACTGAAATCAAGCAAAAATTTCCTGTAAACTGATGAAAGGTGAATGACTTGTTTCTAATACTCAAAAGGGTGTGATCATGTTAGAGATATATGATGGTAAGGATGATGGGACAAGAGAAGCTTCTCCTGCCCTCTGTAGGACTCTTCTCCTTCAAGGAAGAATAGCGGCAGGACAACATCTTGTGTTCCCATCTTTTCTGGGGAAAGAAGGGAGTCCTGCATTACTACCTGTATAGAAGGGGAAGAGGCAAATTTAACTTGGGTCCCATTTTTAATAATAGAACAACACTGTAACAAATACGCAGTTGAGTCATATTATTATGACCATTTCTTACTTTCAATATCAGCAGTGTGTAGTTTATGAAGGAAGTCACGTATTGTGAGCTGGCTTGCTGTGTGATAGGCTTTCTGCACGTATATACCTTGTTGGGTCTATTAGAGGGATGATTATTGGCTTTTAGGTCAAAGATGGTGGTATTTCTAAAACTGTGCAATTTGTGAATTGTTCGTGTGCTGCTGTGGTGAAAGTGTATAGAGAGTAGACAAATGGCGTCATTGTAAATAAGCAACATGGAAACTGCAGAGGACCATGCGACGTAGATGTGAGAGGTGAACTTTGGCTGTCAGATGGTCACCTCAGCAGAAGAGGCATGCATTTTCACGGCAGTATCGGAACTGGACCTCCGCTGATTGGCAAAGCTTTGCCTTCTTCATGAGTCCTGTTTTCTGCTTCATCAAATGGATGGACGATGGCGTGTCATGTGAGAAACAGACATCATTCCCCAGGTTTCAACCCTATTGAGCATCGGTGGGAGCACCTTCTCTGTCTTGTTTGCTCTAAATCCCCCCATACACCCTCTAGCAGTTGTGGCATGTAGTCAGCATGGCTGCAGACACCTGTGACAACTTACCAGGATCTTAATATGTCACTCCCAGGCTGTCTAGCTGCTGCACAAGGCATTTACTCTGGATATTAGCTGTTGGTCATAATAATGGGACTCTACTGTGTAGGATGTGTGTAAAAACTATAAAGGGGTATAGACAAAATAGCAAAACACGTGCATGCTTAATAATTTTACATATTCTGGGTTACCACTCACCCCTTCCTTAAAGGGGTTTTACCACAAAGACATTTCATGCCTGGTTTATACTGCTTCAGCTTTCAATGTGTTCAAAAGGGGTGGTGTATGATTTGTTTGCACTGCATATGATGTGACCAGCAGGCTTGACATCACCACAGTGCGCTCACTTTAGTCAAACAAAGGTCTGTTTATGTAAAGAGCAGGAGTAGCTACAATTTAGCTGAGTGGTTAGCACTTATGCCTTTCAGCATAGGCGTCCTCAGTTCAAATCCCTG
This sequence comes from Phyllomedusa bahiana, assembly GCA_025379985.1. Taxonomy (NCBI): domain Eukaryota; kingdom Metazoa; phylum Chordata; class Amphibia; order Anura; family Hylidae; genus Phyllomedusa; species Phyllomedusa bahiana. Next base: position 108,136 of record JAODAL010002488.1, read on the forward strand.
CAGGGGCCAAACATGTGGATTTATTTTGTCTCAATGCACATATCTGATTGAGGTTTTCAGTTTTCACTAACCACTAAGGAATACAGAGGACGGGAGTAGAATGACAGCACCTGGGGTTGAACACTTGCTCAGCAGTGAGTGTGTGTGATTATTAAGCTGGGAAGAGACTGACAGTAGCTACCTGAGAGGAGAGGTGATGTCTGTGCATGTGCAGCCAGGACTAACATTACTCAGATTAGGTTTACCATGAAGTGATGTCATTATAGGCAGCTAAAAGATATATGTCAGAATTGTCCCCCTTATCCTTTACTCCTTATATGCCCAAGCACTATGAGGATCATGTATGAAAACTGTCTAAGACTTTCTTTGTTGCCCATAGCAACCAATCACAGCTCCCCTCTAATTTTTTCCAGAGCACTATATGAAATGAAAGGGGGGCTCTGATTGGTTGCTATGGGCAACAAAGAAAGTCTTAGACCTAGAGAGTTTAAAGGTACACGATTTTCTCTTTTCTTTCTAGAAATTGCATAACACAAGTGACTTTATGTACTATGGTGATAGGAACTGGTAATGAGTGAGGGAGAGGGTAGAAACTAGTAATGGGTGGTTGTAGTGGGGCAGAGACTTCAGCTATAAGGGGGCCCTGAAATTACTGATAACAGACCTGGTTCAAGAGATATTAAGATAAAAACAGAAGAAAACCAGAAAATCTTCACGTTCGCCCTTCTTGCTAAACAGACCAAAACTGTTTTACACAACACAGATTAAATTGACATTCCCTGCGGCTATGCTTTATAATGGAAACAATATGATTGATCACATGACCGTCTAAGGCATTTATAAATGTGGACCAATAGAGGGGGACTTGACCACTAGTTGTTCATACTGTACACTGAGCCCTGCACTTACCAGCCAGGCGGTGGAGGTTGAGGGAGAAGGATGCTGCTTTCCCCCTAAGGGCCCATTTGTCCGGTTTGTGTGCCGTGCACACTGTCGCAGGGAGGGGGGGACGGCTTTTCTCTGTGATGAGCAGAGAAAAGCCCTCCCCCTTCACAATCACTTGAACATATTCCGTCCGAAAACCGGACGGAAGTACGTGCATGTTGAATGTTTTGCGGGCGGCCTGCGGGCGGAAAAACCACCGGGTGGGAAACTCGTGCAGTGGGGACTGCTGCACGGGTTTTCCATAGCGCCCCATTGTGCTCATTTGTGGCCGGTTGTTCAGACAGTCTGCAAAACCGCAAACCGTCTGAAAAAACGTCCGCAAACCCATGCTGTGGGACATGCCCTAACTAGTGTAGCGGCTCCTGCTACACTCACAGTCAGCACATATATAGAAGTACTGTACAGAAATGTACAATGTGATGAGAATGGTACCAAATGAGGATGGGAGCCATATCAACCAAACTCACTCCACTGTGCCCTGTACTGTATTGTAGCTGATCTATACTTAAATATATACATTGCAGTTGTTGTCTTAGAAGAAGAACTCTCTTTAGTGGATGCATTTACTATTACAGCCACCGGCCTGGGATGGGATAAAATCGCTCCTGAGACAATAACCCTGTAATATTTCCATAGCAGCACATATGCTTTTATATATATATATATATATATATTAAAAATAAAATTTTTATAATATATATAAAAAATATATAAAAATAATAATTTCTTTTTTGTATATATACTGCAATGTCTATACAACTATTCTACAACTTGGTATTCTCTCAGTGTCCAGAAAGTTAAAGGACTATAATTATAATAGTAGGAACACATTTATTCCATTTGATACATCTCAAGGTGACTCCATCTATGCCCAACCCTTACATAGACCCTGAAAAACAGTGTTTGCAGCCTGCTCTGGGGGGATCCCTGCATCCTCTCAGGGTAGAGGATTGTGAGCCACCATGGACAAAACAAAACACACTATATACATTCACCCTGGGTAAATGCATCAACATGGAGATTAAAAGTTGTAAAAAAAAAGGGTAAGAAAAAAACAACAAATATATATCTCACCCCCTTTTTTGTAAGATGCATATCTGAGGTTTCCACTTCATATTTGTACAAATAAATTAGCACAGCCATCAATCACAAGACACATGCTATCTATCTATCTATCTATCTATCTATCTATCTATCTATCTATCTATCTATCTATTCAAAATCTATCTTCTATCCAATCTATCAATTTTTAAATAATCTTTTTTTCTATCTACCCCCATATCTATTTATTTATCTATCTATCTATCTATATTCTGTCTATCGACCTTGTAGCCACCTACCTTCTATTTATTTGTCTATCTATCTCCTATCTGTCTATCTCACCTATTTATCTATATCACATCTATCTCATAACTATCTCTCTTATAACTGTCAATCTTTTCTCTACTACATATTATCATTTATCAAACAACTATTTGCAAAAAAACAAATGAGTAAAACCCTTTTAAACCCAAAAGGTGAGGTTTACAAAGAAAACCTCATTTTTATTATCTATCTATCTATCTATCTATTTTTCCTATCCTATCTTCTATCTATCTATCTATTTTTAAATCCCTATCTATCATCTATCTATTTATCTATCTATTTATTTCCTTTATCTTCTATCTATCTATCTATCTCCTATCTATCTATCTATCTATCTATCTATCTTTATCTCCTATTATCTATCATTTATCCCCTATTATCTATTCACTATCTATCCCCAATCTATCTATCTATCCTTATTTCATCATCTATCTATCATCTTTCACTATTATTATCTATCTTTTTTAAATTATCTATCTATCATCAAACTTCAAATTTTTATCTATTTTTCCCATCCTGCCTGGGATAAATGTATTTCTTCAAAATTTTCTGAGAATAAAAGGCATATCCAAGCCACAGAGTCAGCTAATGAAGTATTATTCGTATAAAAAGAAAAATTACAGTTTTTCCCAAGGTAGATTAACCCTTAAAGCAGCTTGTAATCCTTTAGACAGTCCAACTGCAGATCCCAAGCAGTCGAGCAGGAGACTTAATTAGCTCCTGACACAATCAGTGAAAACCCAAAATGACTGGGAGATCCTAATGAGACAATAATGCAGTCTTTAAATCAATTATTACTATGCTTTTAAACAAAAACGGATGTAGCAAAGGCCGCTGGCTGCTAACGGGAGGGGTTTTCTTTTTCAATTAACCCGAACTGTATTCTACAACCGACAATGTCACAGTGATGTCACAAGAAGTTGTGTCAAATGACAACCCCAGTACCGTGTGCTTCCGAGCTCAGCACTGCTACATCGGTATCTACTATTTGTAGAAAGCTGTTACATACAGTGAGCCAGGTGCATGTGTGTAACGTGTGTGTCGCTGTTATGGAATGAATGAATTACAAAAAATCTGTTAAAGTTGAATCTTGCAGAATAAAATGATAGAGAAAATCACCTACCAGTGTCCTGCATCCCTCTCTACACATCTTCCCATTCACTTTTTTCCATCCTTGCTTCCCTGCCTTGCTACTGGGGGGGGAAACCAACAATTCCTGCTTTTACTTTACAGAGGAAGAATAAAAAAACTGCAAGGTTTATTTTTTTGTCTAAGTTTTTTAAAAATCGTGGGATGCTGGAGCCATTAACGTGAAGGAGCAAACACAAATTTTTCTTCGTACCCATAAGGGGTAGATGATTAATAGGATCGTCCCCAAAAAAGAGCACTCAGCACTACCCCCCCTTACAGAGACCTCCGATACAAAACGGGGGCCCCTAAAATAGATCCGCTAAAGGGCCCCCTTTTATAATGAATGGAAAAAGACCCAGGATAGAATGATAAATGGATAATAGAAAATAATAAAGTAGATAAAAGATAGATAGTAGATAGATAATAGATAGATAGATAGATGATGATAATAGAAGAAAATTAAGATAATAGAATAAAAAAGTTTAATAGAAAATAATAGATAGTGGGAAAAATAAAAAGATAGATAGATAGATTGATAGATGAAGAAAAATTAAAATAAAGATAGAAATAGATGAAGATGAAAATAGAAATAAATAAAATAGTAGATAAAAATAGATAGATAGATAGTAGATAAAATAGAAATAGTAGATGATATAAAGATAGATAGATAGATAAGATAATAAAAAATAATGGAGATTAGATAGATAGATAGATGATTAAAAAAGATAGATAGTTTAGATAGATAGATAGATAGAAAAATAAAATAAAAGGGGGATAGATAGATAGATTCGATTAAAAAGTAGAATAAACTATATTTTGACTGCTGATATACAGAGGGAAAAAACCGACAATATAAATGGGGGAGAGGAAAAGAAAGGGGCAGAGGAAGGGGGGAAAAACAAAACTAGTTAGTAGAAAAGGGAGACTTTTACACAAAGATTTTAATAGAGAAAAAAAATTTGACAATGGGAAAATTTGGAAAGAAGATAGAAAATTTTGATAGATAGTTAGATAGTTTAGTAGAAAAAGTAATAATAGATAGTATATTTGGGATAGATATAAACAAGGATAGACAGATGTTGTAGTTAGACAGTGGATATCTAGCCAAAGTTTTTTACAAAAAAGCTATAGAAAAAGGGTATAAAAAATTTAATATTTGATAAAAAAAAATAGATACAAATATAGATAGATAAAAAGTAACTAAAAGACAGATATTTGCATTTAGACAGAAAATAGATATGTAAAAAAGGAAAATAAAAATAGTATCGTAAAAATATACATTGAAATGAAACATTACCAACAAATTAAAAAACTATTTTATCATCTATCTATCATCTATCTATCTTTTCCCTTTTTCCCTGCCCAAACTTCCACTTTTTTCTCTGCTCCCTTGTTGAAAGTTTTCCCTTTTCCTTTTAAAAATTCTTTTAAGCCACCTTCCATGTTTGCATTGTAGAACTGCATTTAAAATAGCATTAGGTCTTTTAATTAAACAGAAATGGTTTAAAGGGTTTTTTAATAATAAATAAGGGGGCCAAAAATATTAGAATCTGAAATTTTTAATTCCATTCCCCAAAAATTCTGTGTCTGGACCTTCTGAAATTTTTTTTAACAAAAACATGTAGATTTTTTTTAAAACGGGACCTGGCACAAAAAACCAATTTTTACTGCTCCTTTAAAGGGGAGGGGGAATAGGGGAAATTCATTTATGCAGAAAACCCCAAAAAAAATATTCCATTTAAAAAAAATTTTATGTTTTCCCGGCTGGTTAAACACGCGGGAAGGGCCAGAGAAGGGGGGGAAGCATAGGTCCCCGGGGGGGGGAGGGGCCCCTTAACCAGCTGCTCCCCCACCCTTTGGGGGATTTTACCCCCCCGGGTTAAATTTATTTGGATATTTTTCCCCTCCTCCCCTGGAAAATTTTGGGCCGGGAAAACCCCTTTTAAAACAGAATATTCTGGGGCCACAGTTTTTTTTTCTATTGTGCGTGAGCAGAAAGGGTTAAAGTTCTCACCCCCTGGCTGCACCCGCATTGAAATAGGAATCGATTAGGAATTTTTATCGGAGCTATTTGGAAATAAAAGAAACACTTAATGTAACCCCTCTACACAGAGGACCAGGAACTTCAGAGGGAAACTGGGTGAGATAACAGGACAGGCGTTTATAGGCCCCCGAAGGGGACATTTTTTTTATAATGGTGTGGACACGGCCGGAGGATGTATCTATAGGGGGAACTTTACCATAAAGTCGGGGATAGTTGCTTCGATCCCCTCCCCGGGGCACATCTCAGGTCAAGAAAAAAAGGGCATAGAGCAACGTGAGTCTCACACAGGACAGGACATTACTACAGGACATTACTACAGGACATTACTAGTCATTTAGTTCAAAAGGGAAAAAAACAATTATCTCCCGAAAATTGTCATTCGTTCCATGCAACTTCTTTTTTTCCAAAAATCTTTAAACATTTTCGCCTTTACATACGTTCATTTCGATTTTTTGTGTGGTTTTTCCCCTGCATTTCTTTTTATTTCTGTTCTGTCGTCATCTGTTTAAAGAACAGTGATCTATCTATCCTTTTTTTCCCCTTATCTATCTATCATCTATCAATCCCTCCATCCATCCCTCTAAACTATCTAACATTAACTATCTAAATTTTTCATCTATCCATTTTTATCAAATTTTCTACTAACTATCATCTATCCCCTCCATCCCTCCATTATTATCTACTATTATCTATCTATTATCTTCTAATTTTTCTATCTTTTCTATTTCATATCTATAATCTATCTATCTAACTATCTATCTATCTATCTATCTATCTATCTTCCATACTATCTATCCATATTATCCATCCCATATCTTTCTTTCTATCTATCTATTTCTATCAAATCTATCAATCTTCATCTATCTATCTATTATCAAATCTATAAATCTATCTATTTATTATATCATATCTATTTATATAAAATAATCTATCTATAATCTATCTATCTAGCTATTTCTATCTATCTATCTATCTATCTATCTATCTATCTATCTATCCATATCTATTTATCCATATCTATCCATCCATATCTTTCTTTCTATCTATCTATCTATCTATTATCTATGTGTTTATCTATATGTGCATCTTTCTCTCTATACATGAATCTATCTGTACATCGATCTCATTATCTATCCACCTATCTATGCATGTATCTCTTTATTTCATATCTATGTTAATATCTATTTATCTTATCTATGTATTTATCTACATATGCATCTATCTATCTATCTATCTATCTATCTATCTATCTATCTATCTATCTATCTATCTATCTATCTATCGTAATCTTTGCATCAAGTCTACAATCTCTACAAACTTCGAGGATTGCACACACCCCATCTCAGCAGCAGGGGGCGCCCGCCGCCCCTTTTTGGAGCTGGACTGGAAGTTCCTTACAATGTTGCGAAACGATGAGATGAAAACAAGAAACTTGTTTATTAAAACAAACAGCGTCGCCCCCCGGAGCTGGACGGACGGTGCCCCCGGAGCTGGACGGACGGGGCCCCCGGAGCTGGACGGACGGGGCCCCCGGAGCTGGACGGACGGGGCCCCCGGAGCTGGACGGACGGGGCCCCGGAGCTGGACGGAAGGGGCCCCCGGAGCTGGACGGACGGTGCCCAGGAGCTGGACGGAAGGGGCCCCCGGAGCTGGACGGAAGTGGCCCCCGGAGCTGGACGGAAGGTGCCCCGGAGCTGGACGGACGGTGCCCCCGGAGCTGGACGGACGGTGCCCCAGAGCTGGACGGACGGTGCCCCGGGCAGTGCCCTCATTGTTACATGCTTGTGGTTGTAGTGCTCCCTGTGCAGGACACGTCGCCTTCTCCCATTATGCAGCATAGCATGGAGCAGCCTACACTATCCCTGGTGCATTGATTCTGGGGGGACATTGTTATACTGTGACTGCTCTTTCTAGAAGCTCTTCCAGAATGACTGAGTGGAGTTCTGTAGCTGAGGACATGGGGGAGTCCTAGGACGTGGAGCAGCTCTGCCTTGCAGAACATCTAGGCTTTGGAGTTGCCTGGTCTTGTCCTGGCAGTAGCTCGTCAGCTGACTCCTTCTCTAGCTGTCATTTTGCAGTTCCCCCTCCCCTCGCCATGCTAATCTGGCCATTCCCTCTGCAGGCATTGGACAAGCTGGGGTGGAGAAACCCCCCCTTTCTCCCCCTTCGTGATGTTTCCCCTGGGCATATAAGTAGCAGGCTTGAATGGGCTGCACGGGAGGGGTTGCAAAACTTTTGAGCAAATTTTCTGCTCTCCTGAAACCCCAAAGGAAAAATTTCTCTAAGAAAGGGGGTTTCAGTGCGGCTGCTGGTTCTGTACCAAGGGAAACCCTTTTCCCGAAAACCGGAGGGGGGGGTCGGGGCCTTGGGTTTTGCCCCCAACCCAGCCAAAAAGAAGAAGCGCGCAAGCCGGAGCTCCACATTCCCTTTGTTTTCCTGCACGGGGCCCCTTTCCCGAGCTCAGGTGCGAGGTCTCTGCACTGGAGGACCCCTTGGGTGTGCAGCTGAGGCACACTCAGGGTGAAAAAAATGGAGTGAAGCGCCTGAACAGAAATGGCTGGGAGGTTGACCATTGCAACGGAATTCCCAAAACCGGGCCCCGTTTTCCCAAAGGAAAACTTTAAAAGATTTTTAACTTGATAAAGTTTGATGTAAAAGAAACCCCCCACTAAAACGGAGTAGATTTTTCCCAATTTTCGCCCGGTTGCAATCGTCTGCAGCCAACCGGCTCCGTGTCTTCCACTCCTATCAGCACCCCTTTTTGGAAAAGCTCAGTGCCCCTCGTCCCCAAAATTTTTCACCCCAACCGACCCAAAAGACCCATTTGGGGAGGACCTCAAACTGGATGGCCAACAGTTACCAGCAGGTCAACCCAGAGGCTTTGAACCTCACCCCAGAAGATGCTGTAGAAGCTCTCATAGGACCCCATCAAATGCCTCCACAGCTGCAAGGCTTTGATGGCTACAGAGGTCATCATCACCACCCCCACCAGCACCACCCCCAGCAAAACCATCACCAGTACCAAGGCGGCCCGCAGGAGGAGCGGGCACATCCGCACCAGCACCCACACCATCACCACCACCACCACCATCTCCAATTTCCCCAAACCCCAACCCAAAGCTCTTCCCCCTCCCCCCAAAACCCAGTTAAAACAGCCCCCCTTCCAGCTTCAGTCACCCAAACCCGTAAAAAAAAGCAAAATTCTCTGATGCCCCAATGGTTTCCAGGGTTTTTTCGGGAGTCAACAGGCATCTGGGGGGCTTAAAACAAAGGTAAAGTTATTCGCCTCAAACAGAAGAGAAGAACCCTGAAAAACGGGGGGGTTACCCCCATTTCCGGGCAGGTAAAAAAAGGGTGCAGAAAAAAACACCCCCGGGAAGAACGGGGAAGACAAAAGTCTCCAGAAATTTTGGGAGAAAAGCTGAAAGAGAGGTAAATCTTTCGGGGTCAGAGAAAGAGATCCTAAAAGGGATAAAAGTGCGAGAAAAACTGCCCAAACACCAGCTTCGGGGAAAGGGCCGGCTCAAACCAGCGAAAAACCCAATCTTCTCCAGAGTTTTTTATGTAGTTGTTCCTGTGACCTCTCAAGTAAAAGGAAACTGTTTTTAAGGGAGGAAAAAGGGGGGTTTCCCACGGGACTCTCCAGTTGAATACCAACTTTTTGTAGACTTAGTCTGCTGGGGGAAGCAAGGGTGCACAGGAGAACTTGAGACTACTCTGATGGATGTTGTGTTTGGGGGGACACCAGCTTGAATGGGGTGGGGTATGGGAAAGGTGGGAAAGAACTGTTTTTTGATCTGAAATGCTACAGGACTGTGTTGGACAATAGCACTGCCACTTCGGAACAAGGACAAAGTACTAACAAACTTTACATGCAAATATTTTTCATCAGCTTTGGGGTGATAGAAAACCCTTTAAAACAATGAACCGGGTCAGGGGGGCATTCAGTTTCACCCCCCAAACCCCCCCATGGTTTTATTTGCCTTATTGATTAAACTAGAAAAAAATAAAAAAAAACTGCATTTAAAATTTTTTATTCCTGGGAGCTGGACATGTATGGGGAAAAACTTTCTATTTTGTATTTTTTACCTTGTTTTAAAATGAGCTTGCTTTTCCCCCAGCTTCCCCAAATTCATTAGTTTTTGTTGCTCTTCTAGAATATGTATTATGTCTCCATTCTTTCAGTTGAGTTCCCCTTATCCTCCTCCTAGATGCTTAACCTGTAAATATGAAGCAAGGGTTTACCCATCTAAAACCCTTTAACCCCCTTTGGGATCTTCCCTCAGTAGGAAAAGTTGGGCCCTTTTTTTCATTTGTTCATTGGGAAGGGAAATTTTTGTTTTAAAATGGTACAAGGTTGGGATTGGCCCTTTGGTTTTGTTGCTATATTGTTACTTTTATGTTTTAGTTTTAAGAAAAAATGAAATGGGGGAAACCCGTTTTTCCCGTTTTGTAGTAGGTGTTGTTTGGGGGGGGGATTTAAGTGAGAAACAATATAGAAATATATCATGTTTATATAAAATTTTTATTTTTTTAAAAAGGGGGAGATGTTGAAAGCTTGGGTCTGTAAATTTTCTCCCCTTTTTTTAGAAATTATTCCAAAACCAGGCCTATCAAAAATCATGGGTTAATTAGAGACCCAAAAAATTGGGTCTGCTGACCTGTAACATATATATATGTTACCTGCCATGTCATACAGTTCAGCTTCCTTATGGAGGACGGTGCATTAAAAACGTTTTTTTTTCTTTAATCCCGGAATATACTTTTGGGCTCCATTTTTCCCCCCTTAAAAATAAAACACTGGCATGCGAGGTTTTTAAATTTTGGGGTGGGCACCCGCATTGTGCAAAAACTGCAGTAACCCATCTCTCTAGGACAATAAGGGAGGGGCCCATATTGTGACAGCTTTTAAAGGGGACTTTTTAAATACTAAATGCTTCCCTTTTAACCCCGCTCTATGCGTTATTTCCCCGGCTTAAATTTTCTACTTTCACCAGCTAGCAAAACAAATTTTACTTCTTTTTTTTCTTCCTGTTTTATTTATTTTTATATATTTAATATATATATGTAAACAATTATTTTTCAGCGGTTGCTGTGGGGTTATTTTTATTTTCTGCAGGTCAGTAAAAGTAAAGTGACGCTTTAGGATCACAGCAAACCAAATTAAGAAAATTTTAAAATTACATTTTTTATATATATATTTTTTTTTTTTTTTTGTTCTTTTTTGAATGTTGCACTGTGGTTTCAGATGCATTTTTAAAAAAAAAACTTTTTTTTTTGGTTCGTTTAATAAATTTAAATTAATGGTTTGGGAAAAAAGGAAATTTTATGGACCCATGATGCTTATGTTTTCCCCAAAACCAAAAGGGTTTTTTTGTCAATGCATCAGTAATGGGAAGGGGGGCTATTACTTTTCTTTGATTTCCTGATTCAACTGTGTTGAAATTATATCTCCAGCCATGTGCTGGGATTTTTATTTTATTTTATTTCATGACACTTCTGAAGGGATACATTTCAAACCCTGCTTTTTGAAAAAAGGTAAACCCCGGTCATTGTAGTTTTAATTTTTAACTGGGTTTTTGTTTTTTTATTAAAAAATTTTTTTCCTATTTTGCCCTTAAATTAAAAACATTTTAAATGGCCCATGTTTTCACCCACTGGTCTTTATTTTTTTATGTCTTTTAAAAGGGTTTCGGGGTCTGGGCACCCCACTAACGAATGACAAAATATGGAAATCTTTTATCACCCGATTAAAGGGGGAAATACTTGTTTAAACCGGCCAACCCAAACCCTTTGGGGGTGCAACTCTGTTTTAATGTAAGGGTTTAGGGTCCCCCCTGTGCCATAAAATAATTTCTGGCCTTTTGGACTGAATTTTTTTAAAAAACTTTTACCAAAATTTCTCCACAAAGCACATTTCCACCTTAAAAAAGTGGCACCCCTTTCCCTTTTATTGGGGCAGTCCCCCCACATTTTGGTTTTTGTTAATATGTCATTGCTTTTAAGTTATAAATTTAAAAAAAAAAGGTGTAAAATTTTTAAAACAAAAAAAAAGATTTATCTAGTGCATTAAATTCAATTTTTGGGGGCCCAAAACTCTCCGGGTAACCAGGATCTTGTAACCTTTTCCTTTTAAAAAAAAAAAAAAAAGGGTTCATAAAATATATATTATAAATTTTATAAATATATATATTTATATATTATATACCACAGACTTACTTTTTTGTAAAAGGGAGATGACATTTTAAGGGGGGTTTTTAAAATTTTTTGCAAATAGGGATTTTATACTATTAAATATTTAAAACTATATAATTAAATATACCTGCGGGAAAAATTTAAAAAAAACCCCTTTAATGTCATTTTCCCCCTTTTAAAAAAAAAATGAAGGGCTGGGGTTGGGAATAAATATTTAAAAAATTTTACCCCCCAAAATACACCAAAAGGAAATTTCCCCAATTTTATACCACCCGTTGTGTGTTAAAATATGTGTATTTTATTGTAAATTTTAAAAATATATTACAAACCTTAAATTTTTACCCCCAAAAAGCTTGGGGCACTTTTTTCTTTCAAGTATGTAAAAGGAAATACATTAGTGTTTTGAATTTTTAGAGTACCCTAAGCTATTGATGCTAAATATACCCTATATATATGTTTTAAAATATATTTGTGGGGGTTTTATATTATATATATATATTTAAATTCCCTTTTTCATTTCAAAATTATATATATAAAATTTATATATATTTATATATATATAGGATATTTATATTTTTATATATATATATATTTAAAATTAAATTTTGTCTAAACATAATGGTGAAATTTTTATATACAAGCTACAGGAGGGAAATGGCAAACAAAAAAAATGTAAGGGATTTTTTGGCTATTATTTTCTTCAATTTTCAGCGTGTTTTATGAAGTGGCCCTTGGGAATCAGTTATTGTTCTCTGTTATCAGGGCAAGACATTCTACCTGTACACTATACAGGCCAAGATGCATTAAACCATTAAGAGTTCACGCACAAACAGACATTTCTGCAACATTCTCATTTATCTGAATGAGGTTTTCAGAAATTCTGGCACATAGTAAAGAAAAATTTACACCCAGCTGTAAGGATTAACTTAAATTTGTGCAAGGGGTGATCAAGCTAAGTTTTCTTACAAAATTTTTCGTATTTCCAACCTTTACGTTTTAATTTTTTGTATCTTGAAAACTTTGCCATTTAAAAGTGACCAAAGGGGGAATTTTTCAAAAAGTTGCAAAAGTTTGGCCTTTCGTTGGGGCTGGTTTTGGGGCTGGGGTTTTTAGATGCTATAATTTCCCCCTTCCCCTACAAAATTTTTGCCATACATAGCTTATGTGGGGCCCCGGGTTTAGAGGTGAAGGGTTAATGTGTTTTGATTTGGGAAAGGGTGGGGAAAAATGGGAACCCCCAAAAAATGGGGGGAACCGCCATAGCATTTACTGTTTTTCTCATGCATGCATGAATTAAATTTGGGATGGACTAATTAAACAACAAAAAATGAAGAAATTCCCCTTTTTAGAAGCAAATAATAAGGGTGTCTCTTTTTTCCCTTTCGGCCCCCGCTAAGGTAACGGGTTCCAGCAACCCCAATTCAAAAGTTTAGGGGTTTCCCCTATGCAAAAAAACCCTTTGATAGCCATTCCCCACAAAAAATAAAGGGGGACAAGTTGCTGATGTCATTCCAATTCATCTCCATCGTCAGCCTGTATGTGAAACCCACCCGAAGAGTTCCTCTAATTGTTTTCTCCCATGCGCCCACTATTAAATTTTCGTCAGATATTGGGACCCAAAAAAAATTTCAACAAGCTTTTTCCAAAAAGCCCCTTTAACAATTCTTACAAATCTTATTGTTACAGATGTAAAACATCATTGCAGAACAAGTGGCAGATCTATGGAAGTAAGCGGGGAGGACATATGTAGATGTAGCAGAGCTGAGTTAGTCATTTGACAACTTTGGGGTACCATGCTGCATTATTTGTGACAGAAACAAAAGGGGAAAAAAAATTCGTCAACCCTTTGGGGCCCTCCTCAAAAAAAGGGTATTTGGCACAATGCACACAACAAAAGCCAGTTTCCAAATTGATTTCAATGACAAATTCAGCTCTGCTACATCTGCTGCTTTGCCCTTTGGGAGTTGGCCTAGTGATATTTGCCCCAACCTGACTTTTTTTTGAAATTTTTTAATTTCTCTATAAATTTTTGTATAACAGGGGTTAAATTTAGATTGCCTGCCCGGGATAAAACAGAAATATCAAAAGCAGCAGTGTGGAATATATGCGTACAAACTGCCTGCCAAAATGTACAGACGGTGGTGAAACGTAGATCTAGCTCAGAAATGTTGCGAATTTTTTTAAAATAAATTTACATATTTTCCCTTTACATACATTATTTGAGAGATCTTTTATTCATAAAATGTATTTAAAACATATATAAAAAACATCAGTTTGATTTCAAAATTTACCCTACATTATTAAAAAGAGAAAGGATCAAATTTTATAAAATTTATTCACAACATCGGGGTAGCTACAAAAAAATTCCATTCAGGGGGGTAGATAGATAAATATATATATATTTTATATATTAAAATATAATATATGTACATTCAAATTTTAAAAGCAAATATTTAAATAACTGTAGGTACATCAGACAGATACATACCTACACAGATATATCTGAAAAATATAACAGTACGTACATTATAGAGAGGCAGATTAATGATGTATATATATATATACACGTGCATCAGATAGATGCATATGTGCATACACACATTACAGAGAGAAATCAATGATATGGATGCACACACGCAAGTGTATGTATATATATAGATATATATATATATGTATATATATATAGATGTATATGTGTGTGTTTACATCAGATAGATACATCAGAAGGAATATATAAATATATATATTAATATATAATTATATATTATATATATATTATATATATTTATATATATATTGGTAGATACATACATGCATATACCAGGTAGATATTTTAGATACATACACTACATACATTTGATAAGATACATACAAAGATATATCAGATGGCTTGATAGATTAATAATAGATACATTTATACACACATATGTACATCACATAGATACATGTATGCATCAGATAGAAATATAGGTATTTACGTATGTACATACATTATGGACAGATCAATTATATATATATATATATATATATATATATATATATTATATATATATATAACAAACACACAACACACGTCCGGCAGATACATAAATAGATACATCCCACAAACACATATGTATGTACATACATTACAGAGAGATACCTAATAATGGTACTGTATATATATATATATATATATTAATATATATATATATATATATATATATATATATATATATATATAATTATATATATATATATATGTAATATATATATATATATATATCAGATAGATACATACATGCATTCATTACATAAATATTTAGATACATACATTATATACATCGATACATTGTAAAATTACATTACCTGGTTTATTACGTACGCACATACATTACAGAGAGATAGAGTAATAGATAAATATTTACATATGTACATCAGATAGATACATACATACATCTAATATATTCATACATAGATACATCAGATAGATATGTACATCAGGTAGATACATACATCAGATACATAAATATACACGTACATCAGATAGGCACATTATAGATAGAAAATATACAATTATTAGATTGTAAAATTTACAATGAATAAATTCAGTTTTTAATTTGTTAATAACACAAATCAATACATTTTATTAAATCAAAACATATCATTTACACGTTCACTGGCAGATGTGTGTATATAGATAGATAGATAAATAGATAGATAGATACATGGATGGATAGATAGATAGATAGATAGATAGATAGATAGATAAATAGATTAAACTGATCCACTACTCATCAAAAGCTCCTGCAGTATCTCAGTGTGCAAACAATGCTCTTTCAAAGCGTTCAATTAGAAATACGAATCGGTAGCTCTGTAACTTTTCTCTGCATGTGCAGCCCCTGTTAGCTTCTGCTTCCATTGCTGTAACTATGTTGTTTCATTAGCCACATGCTCTATGATGACATGCCTCTGGACCCATTTATCTCCTGCATAGTCAAGCTGTGTATATGCTATGTGACTGCTGACACCCATCTACCAACAATAGGAAACATCATTATTAAGAGTAGTCATCCAAAAATCTCTATAGAGAAAACTTGGGTTGGCATCTATATGGTGGAAAAAGGAATTCATACAGATTTCTGTGAGAAAAAACTGGAAGCAGGAATCAATTGACCTAAAAGGATGGTTTGTACCAGAGCTGAGAAGTCCTCGTGTATCAGGAGTGGAGCGCTTACTCTTTCCAGTGGCAGATCAGTGCCCAGTGGCTGATAAATGACAGAGACTGCCTTCATGTATTCCACTTATTTTACGGTCTGCAGACAGTAAGATGCTGGAGAACCTTCTGCAAGAGACCAGACTCGTTTTTGTGTACCTTTTTGCCTAGAGAACAGGTTGAACTTGCTCTCTGTCATGTCGTCTGTAACAGAATGCCACACGAATAAGACAATAATGATGAACATATGACTAGATAGAGTAAAAAGACAATTCAAGAAGCCGACGCGTTTCACATTATTCCTATGCTGTCAATACAACTTTATCCCACATCGAATGACTCCATCCTTCATAGTGTTAAAACCCAACATCACACATTGTGCCATATTATCCTCAAGGGTTGCTGCGTCTTACCTGTCTGTTTACAGTATATACGTATAAGTAGCTCATATATCTAGTTGGCATCCATGACGTCAGTAGCATCAGGGAATGTATGTTCCACCGTCCTCGATAAGGAACTACTCCTTACTCTCTTAGGCTTATATTCTATGAACGTTGATCTAGATATAAGCTATAAAGATTGCCTACATCATTCAAAACCTCTATGACTTTACATATAAATAAAATTTTTATATATCCTTATGAACCCTTATTTGGAAAAAATCTGTAAAAAGGATTAAAAGCTACGTTTGGTCTTTCAGACACAAACTAGTATATGAGAATATGAAATGACATTGACAGTGGAGAAAGAATTTGAAACGCGTCGACTTCTCTACTTTATCCAGTCATATGTTCCTCAGTATCGTCTTATCCACATAATGTTCTCAAGCCCAAGTACTAGATATAGGAAGACTAATATAGATTTGACCTTGGCCTAGTCTTCCAAGGCCAAAGAGGAAGATGACCACAGTTACTTGCATTGTTTTTTGTTTCTAGTTCGAATTTTCATAGTATTGTTAGGTATATATTATAGGTGTTGCTAGATATATAATGCTAAGTTATGGGTTGAAGACGTCTGTCACATCACTACTCATGCTGGAGACCAGAACGGCTGCTGGAATTTAGGAGCCATTTGATAGATGTTTTAGTTGCTCTTTGAAACTTTACGCTTTACATTGTAAACCTTTCATTGGTGCCGTACTCCTTTGGGCCTATACTTTCATGGTACACACCATGACATAAATGTTGTGGTTACACCATGTATGTTATAGAAGCCATTGGGGTTGAAGAACAACACAGAACAATGTTTTGGTGTTCGATTGACTCGAGATTCTTGTTGACTCGAGATTCTGGAAGAACATAGTGTCGATGAACATTGTGATGAGTATCGTGTTTTTCGGCACTGAAGATGTTCTTAGTCTTCTTCATTGAGACTAGAGAAAAAAAAAACATTTCATAGTCTCTGACAGGAAGCACACTTCTGTTTAACCCTATTGAAACCAAAAGAGATCAGATTAGATATGATCTACATCTTCACTTGAGTCAATTCTGAGGGTTCTCTCTTCGATGTGCACCATGTCCTGGTCCTTTCTTAGCATTTTCCCGGCCTACATGTCACCTCTGATTTTGTGTGAACACCGCAGAGACCTAACTCTTATTTGACTACCCAATTAGCAACTATATCTACGGGTAACATGGTGGTTTGCCAGACCATGGAACGTAAGACACGGCTCAAAAATATATATGTCATGTGTGGTATTACCGCAGTGTCTGGATCACACTGAGACAATAGTACAGGATGGAAGCAGAACGACCACAATTACACTTGCAAGAACATTATATGAAATCTGAAGCTACTAGAAGCCGTGTTTCCCATTATACTGGTCAAGGGCTCCAGAGTTCTCGTTTAACCTCTTGATTGTATGCTTCTTGGGGAAGTATGTTATTATGCTCTAAGTTTTTTTTATTTTTTATTTTATGTTATTGTTGCAAATTTGCTTTGGCATGAACCTCGTCCTGTTAGACTAGAATCAACCCATATAGTGAATGAGGCGGTATTATCATTGCTCTCTGATTTTTGGCCAGATACATACCATATGTAGAAACAGGGAAATAAAAATGGAAAATTTCTATGCAACTTTTTCATTTGTAGCTATATGCTTTTACTGCTCTAGGGCTTTTGTACCTCTTCTGTGCAATTTTTTTTGTACCTATTGAAGCTAAGTATAAGGCAGCCATAGTCTTACCATTACCCACTAATGAGATACTGTAATGAAAATTTGGTACTATTGGAATTGGTAATTCTTAAAACTAGAAGGGAAAAAATTAGGGCCGTTTGCTTTAAACACTTATTGTAAATTTCACTCTAATATAATTTGTGTTATGCTGTTTCTTTTCTGTTCAATAAATTTCAGAATTTGTTGTATTAAATTTTTTTTTAATAAACTTGGGATCCATGGCCAATGTATATTTTTGTTGGACATAACCGGGCTTGTGACCCCAAAATAGATAGGGTCATAATTAGCGGTCATCTTTTCATGTATTATGCATTAATATTCCATGAACAATATGGCACTTTCTGCATGCCCCATCTCTCCTGCCACCCTCATGGATCTGGCTCCTGTTCGTATGTACATGACCAGGTGCACAGCTTAAGTGTAATTAGTGAATCCTCTGCACATCCTCCAGAGATTTCTGTGCTAGTGAGCTTCAAATAATCGCTGATAGCACTAAAAATTATGAAGTGCTAATACATTTCCACCAGGAGCAAGAGCGAGAACGTATTAACTGTTTCCTGCTGTGAAATCCCAAGCCGTCTGTGAATACTATGGAGAACATTGCAGACAAGCGGAACAGCACAGAACTCAGGTTTCATCAGAATTCGAACATTCCAGAGTTTGAACCTGTCTGTTAATTATACTTAATATTCAGATGTGTCCTACACAGACCAGGTAAGTAAGCATGTTTCTAGACTGAGGATAGTGTTTGGAGAGTAAAAATGTGATCTGGACCTCTATCTATCCATCCATCCATCCATCCATCCATCCATCCAATCCATTCTTCATCTATTATCTATCTACTATCATCTACTATCTATCTATCTATCAATCTATCTATACTATCTATCCATCCATCCATCCATCCTTCCATCCATCCATCCATCCACTCATCCATCCATCCATCCATCCATCCATCCATCCATCCATCTATCTATCTATCTATCTATCTATCTATCTATCCATCCATCCATCTATCTATGCATCCATCTATTTACCTACTTATTAATCTATTTCTGATCTATCTATACATCTATCTATCTGTGCATCTATCTATTTACCTACTTATCAATCCCTTTATGATCTATCTAATTAAGATAATAGATCATAAATGGATAGATAATTCGATTTATCTTCTTATCCATCCATTTATGATTTGTCCATCTATGCATCTATCTATACATATATCTAGCTAGGCATCCATATACCATCTATATACCTATCTATCTAGTTACCCACCCATTTATGAGCTATCGATCGATCTACCTACCTATCTATCTATCTATCTATCTATCTATCTATCTATCTATCTATCTATCTATCTATCTATCTATCTATCTATCTATCGTATCTATCTCTATCCACCCAGCTATCTATTTATATATGCATGCATTGGACTAACAATCAAAAATGACAGAGAGGAGGGAACAGGGAATTATATATATATTAATGATGCACCTTTTTATTTAAGAAATGTGGCAGAGTATGTTGTCATAGTATCACAGAAATTCATAGACACTGCTGGATAACGCCATTTTAACATTGGCATAGGAAAGGTCTGACAACCAAATTCCCATACCTTGGACAACTGCCAAGTAGAACACTGAGGGGAGAAAAGATGTCCACCACCTGGAGCAGCTGAAGACCATGGGTAGGCATCCACACAGAAGTAAAATAAGCTTTAAACATAATAATCAAAAATGGACATTTCAGATGTGTGACCTGTGCAGCTGCACAGGGGCCCATTTGGTAATGGGGCCAATGTCACCTGTTTTCACACGGAGCATTTTTAGTGCATTGTTGTACAGAGAGGCACAGCAATTATGCTGTACATTACTGCACAAAAAACGCATCAAAAACACTCCGTGTGAAAGCACCCTAAAGGCAGCTTTTTGCCGTCAATTCCGTTGTATATAAGGAAACACATTTCTGAGCTCACTATTACTGGTGGATTGTTAGAGGGGCCCTTATTCTGTTCTTACACATGGGCCCTCTGCTGTCTGTGTCCAATTCTGACTGTATTTGTATTCTACTATACAAAGCTTATCAAACATCATTCAGAAAAGCTTAAGAAATGTTACAGATCACTAATGGTAATGGTTATAATATATCAGGCAGGTATGGCATATACCACCATGACTGGAGGTTCTCAGGACTGGAGATAAGTATAAGATGTCATTGGGGGCCGGGGATACTTTTGGACTTTGTTAGTAATCCTACAGAACAGCCATCTTTCCCCCAACCTGCAATGGCTGATAACAGAGAACACTAGGGGCCACACGTATGAACCTGTTTAGGTTTAGGTCTAAGAGTGAGTTTTAGACCCAAACAGTTTCACACACATGGTCCTAGATTTTTATTCTATACTTCAAATAGAGACCAGAAAATAGAGAGCACTTACAGAAACATAAAGCGTACATATGGGTGCACCTGGCAAATATAGCAGAGTATCATGCTGCAGTCTACAGCCCAGATCCAGGTTGTGCAATAGCTGCATGACAAACATAGTGCTGCGAGATAAACCTTTTAAGTTCACGGTGACTGAGTTGTTTGACTTTAGTAGAAAGAGTTTGACAGATGTTGTGAAATGTTCACAGTTATGTGTTTTCTGACAACTTGTAACACAACTTGGAGATCCAAAGATCAGATAGTAATTAGCAGAGTAACAGATGACTAAACTACTCCATAGGCAGAGGAGGTCAGGGGATGTCTACCATGCACAATCCCTTGTGTTAATAGGGTTTCTTGAGGACAAACTGATTAGCAAATCTCTTATGGATGGGATCTCTTGTGATCAGCTGGAATCAGTGATGGAATCTTGCAGCAAAGATTTAATTCCCCTGCAGCAGCTCCAGACGGAAAATTAGGCATTACACAGTTCTCTGTGAAGTCAATGGTCTGTCCATGTCATACATAGATGTGTTAGGCCCTCCAAAGAGAGTGACACTATGGACGTCATATGTAAACAGGGCTGCACCAGTTTTCTGGTGTGTTTTAAACAAAAAAAAACTGTCGTAGCCCCTGTCTGACAGATGTATGAATAGTCGTACGCCATTGAAGCGAACTTGTCCCATTGTTTATGCTGTGATAGAGAAAATGCTGAGCTCTGTAATATACAGGTTTGAATCATTTGGAGCAGGATTTTTGAGTAAAAAGCAAAGTACGTCCTGAAAGGACTTCTAGGAGAGACAGAGAGAGTCCTGCATACACTGCCCACACCTAGTGATTGAGTGTCTTGTGTACACACTCTAATGCTGGGAAAGCTGTCAATCACTATATGTGGGTGGGGTAACCAGGATTCTCACTGTCTTTCTAGAAGTCCTGTCAGGATTTTCTCTGCTTTTTACTCAGAAATCCTACTTTAAATGATCTAACCCTATATATCACAGAGCTCACCTTCTCTCCCTCTATCATATAACTATATATATCACAGAGCTCACCTTCTCTCCTCTATCATATAACCCTATATATCACAGAGCTCAGCTTCTCTCCTCTATCATATAACCCTATATATCACAGAGCTCAGCTTCTCTCCCTCTATCATATAACCCTATATATCACAGAGCTCCGCTTCTCTCCCTCTATCATATAACCCTATATATCACAGAGCTCAGCTTCTCTCCCTCTGGCATATAACCCTATAAATCAGAGTTCAGCTTATCTCCTCTATTATATATCCCTATATATCGCAGAGCTCAGCTTCTCACCTCTATTATATATCCCTATATATCGCAGAGCTCAGCTTCTCACCTCTATCATATAACCCTATATATCACAGAGCTCAGCTTCTCTCCTCTATCACATAACCCTATATATCAGAGCCCAACTTCTCTTCCTCTATCATATAACCCTATATATCACAGAGCTCCTCTATATATATACCCTATATAATATGGGCGAATTTATTCTAACGAATGGAATTCGTTATAGAGCCAGTTTCTCTTCCCTATCATATAACCAAAAATTTCACAGAGTCAGCTTCTTCCCTTCACAAAACCATTTTTAAAGCCCAACTTCTCTCCTCTATCTTTTAAACCCAAAAATTCACAGAGCTCAGCTCCTCCTCTATCATATAACCCTTTTAAATACACAGAGACCTCTTTTAAATTTATCCCTATTAGAGAGGGGCGAATTGATTCTAACGAAATGGAATTCGTTTAGAATTTCAGGAAAACTTCGGTTCGGAACGAAGTCGAACTTGGGGTGAACGAAGTTTGCTTTTGATTGATAAATTGGCTGCGAGCACATGGCGCTACATGGGGCAAAGCACTCTGGGAGGAAGAAGGGCATAGCCTGCATGACATGTGCAGAGATGAAGCCAATCAGAGACCGGCGGGATTCTGTGACGTCACCGCACTATATAAGTCCGAGCGCGACCGCTCTCACTGTGCTGATTAGGGAAGGTGCTGCCGCGGCTGCTTATTATAGCTGATACTAAAAAACTCATTTTTATACAGCGATTTTTGGGGGGTGTCTCAGCTTGTCTCAGAGACTGCTTCTCTTAATGTTCTATTTCTGATTTTGTGGGGTATTGGATCTGAAGTCCAGTGTGCGTCCAGTGCAGCTGCATATACATTTTAATGCTATCTGCTCACAGCACATTGAATATCCAAGGGGGATCTAAGCCTGTTCCTGTTGTATTCATTTAAAGAAACAGCGTTTTTACAATCCAAATACCACTTCATTTTTGGCTGCTCAATTCTTTTGTGCAATTTACATCCAGGGGTTAATTAAGCGTTGTTCTGCTGCTGTGGGGACTAAAAGAAACCGTTTATTTCACCGCCAAAAAAGACATTTTGCCTGTAGCATAATTCACAAGTGAAGGTTAATTACAAGTTTTCCTCTTGTTGTGTAGCGTAAAAAACACGCCATTGTAACACGCTACAAAGCTGGTAGTTTTTGGTTGCTCAATTCTTTTGCGCAATTTACATCCATTGGTTAATTAAGCGTTGTTCTGCTGTTGTGGTGACTAAAATAAACCGTCTTTTTCACCGGCAAAAAATACATTTTTCCTGTAGCATAATTCATAAGCGAAGATTAATTACAAGTTTTCCTCTTGTTGTGTAGTGTAAAATACACGCCATTGTAAAACGCTACAAAGCTGGTAATTTGTGGCTGCTCAATTCTTTAGGCAATTTACATCCAGGGGTTAATTAAGCGTTGTTCTGCTGTTGTGGTGACTAAAATAAACCGTCTTTTTCACCGGCAAAAAATACATTTTTCCTGTAGCATAATTCACAAGCGAAGGTTAATTGCAAGTTTTCCTTTTGTTGTGTAGCGTAAAATACACGCCATTGTAACACGCTACAAAGCTCGTAGTTTTTGGTTGCTCAATTATTTTGCGCAATTTACATCCAGGGGTTAATTAAGCGTTGTTCTGCTGCTGTGGTGACTAAAATAAAACGTCTTTTTCACCGCAAAAAATACATTTTCTGTAGCTAATAATTCACAAGAAGGTTAATTGCAAGTTTTCTCTTGTTTGTAGTGTAAAATACACGCCATTGTAAAACGCTACAAAGCTGGTAGTTTTTGGCTGCTCAATTCTTTTGTGCAATTTACATCCAGAGGTTAACTAAGTATTTTTCTGCAGTTGTACTCAGTAAAAGAAACTTTGTTTTTCACCGCCACAGAAGAAAATCTGAGCATAATTAATATCCGAAGGTAATAAGCCTGTTGTGCTTTTATATTCAGTAAAAAACACAGAGTTTTTAACGCACATACAATCAATTTTCCTGCCATTGTGGAGCGCAATTTAATCCAAGGTTAACCAAGCTTGATTTCTGGGTTCATTTGAGTCAAATACAGGGTGTTAAATTATCATATACAGATATCTATCATCAAACAAGTCTGTACATTTTAGAACAAACAGTATGTCAGACAGAGAGGTGGGAGGCTCTCACATGCGAGTGGCAGTGGCACAAACATTTTCCCGGAGCAGGCCCAGGTCGCAGCACAGGGAAGGGACGTCCCAGCAGGGGGCACTCGGTGAGGCCACAACTGCCCCGTCATCTAGCGGCCCTGTATGCAGCAACCAAGGTTCTTGATTGGTTACAGGTCATCCACTCCTTCCAGATGAATCTGACAAACCCCCCCAAAGTCGGTGGGGAAAAGTTTAGAAAAAACCCTTAGTTGGCAAGGCCCCGGGAGCGGGTCAGCGGCCCCACCTGTCCTCAACCCGCCCCCCCTGTCCCATCGGTTTTCCTCAGGGCCCAAATCTAAATATGTGGGCTTGGGGTCAGCGCCACTATATAAAGGCTAAGGGGTGAACAATTTTAGGAGGGCAGTCAGCAATTTCTTGGGAAACGAAGGGAAAAGGGGGCCCAAAATCCCCTTTCTTCTTGCATTGGGTTTGGGAAAGTATGATTGGAGAGTGGCATGGGAGGTCATGTTGTGAGGGGTTTAGCCCCTGCCTCCAAGACCGGGGATGAGGGGCCAAACAGTGCGATTGGGAAAACAAATTTGATTTTTTTATGTACCACCGACTTGGGACCGGGGAGGGAAGGGGGTTCCCTTCGTCAGGGGAAGAGGGCGTCAAACTTGCCGTCAGGCAGGGGGCGCAGCCCCAATCGGGGGGGGTTTTGTGGCCGTGAAATCAGCGGGGGACAGCAGTGTGAGGTCGGGACCAAAACAAAGGGACGGGTTTAAAAAACCCCCTTCACAGGTTTCCCAAGAAAGTAGCGGCCCCAGGGGTTCCCCGGGGGCCCGGGTAGCCCGTCCCCTCAGTGCGGACTTTTGGGGGTAAAATTTAGCTACTCGGGGTGTGGCAAAGTTTTTGGTTTTAAACACCAAAGGAGCCGAATATGGGATATGTAAAAATCTGTGGGGAGAAAAATGAACGTGGCCAGGGGGCAAAAGTTGGGACCACGGGGCCCCGTGGGCCCAAAAACAAAGCAAACGTCACCCATCCGGGCGGAAAAAGGAGAAAAAATTGGGTTAAATGTGGGGGTCCATCCTGCCGGCCCCCGCAGCAACCCGGGCCCGTGGCACGCATGCCATTTGCCAGTCAAGGATCCACCACCTTTTTGCAGAAGGGGGGTGTTTTTTCCCTTTTTACATCATCCCCGGGCCAGAGCCCTGCTCCTCCCCCTAAATCAAGGCCACCCGTCCTTTAGCGAGGGGGATTTGCAAAGAGAAAAACAAATAAAACCCACCAAACCCCCCTAAAAGGGGCAAGGGAGCTGACCCCTGCTCCGTCCAAGTTGTTTTTATTTGCAGTCCCCCCCCTTTCCCCAAAAGGTGGACTCTGCACCATTTAGAGAACTAAGGGCTTGTCCCGGGACCCGAGATGGAGAGTTCCAACCGAAATTTTTCTTTCCCAAAAAAGGGCAGAAACCACACTTCATAAATATGTAAAAACAAAAGGGGGCCAGTCCTTAGCTTTTTCGTTTTGTTCCATGGTGCACGGCAGCGGGGACGTCCGGAGCTGTAGCTACGGTCAGGGCCAGTACATGCCCTTTTAAACGGCCCCCCTGGGTAAAATTGTGCTTCCTCCCAGGCACACCAACAATTTGGGACAGGAACCCGGGTTTTCCCTCCTCCACGTTGTCAAACTCCGGCCCCCTTCGCCAAATTTGGTCCGCCTCCTCCTCCTCCACCACCACCTTTCATCTCAGCCCCAAACAAGTACTGCCCATCATACCAAAATGTGTAGGGAAACAGGGGTTGCACGCAGTTTTACACCTGGTTTGCCTCGGGGCAATGAAGTAAACAAAAGGGGGGGGGAAAACTGCTCCGCTCATGCAGCAAGAAATCGTGTGTGGCTTTCTCCGCGCCAACGCAAATCAACCATGGGACGGAAAATGGGAGGAAAGGGGGTCCGCACTGCACCGAGGAGGGATTGTCCATGCGCCCTGCATGGCACACCTTTTTCAAATTTTGGGGTTTTGAAAAGGTTCCTGAAGTCTTCCACCGCTTCAAAGATTCTGAAAAAAAGGGCCCGGAAACTGTGGGATGCACTTCATCCTTCCCCACAAAAATCAGGAAAAACACCCTCCTCGAGTTGCGCGGGAGAACGGGCCCCCCCCAACACCCTCTGATATCGAAGTTTCCACCCGTTGGAATTCCCGCCCGCACATTTTGGGCCGCTGTATGAACGGGGAAGGGGAAAAGGGGCCCTTAACAAATTTTTTTTATGATCCAGGCGGACAGGGGTACTCCCCTGTTTAACTTTGATGTCACCAGTGGCAGCTCATGCGTGAAAACCTGACGTTTGTTGAGGGCCCTTCGAAGGGGGCGAACGTTTTTTTGTCAGTTCCCCCAGGAAAACGGGATGAAGAAAAGTCATTCCACTGCCTTTAAAGTCCCGGAACAGACTGAAAAATCTGTCTGGCAGGGGACGGAGACGTGGCGACTACATCTCGCGGGCCAAACATGAGCCGGTGGGGACTGAAATGGAGGAGGAGGAGGGCATTGGACGCAGAAAGCATTGTCTGTGAAATGAGTGGATTTTCTACCAGGTGACAAGAGAGGAGGAGCAGGAGCAGCTGGAGGAGGTAGATGGAGATGAGGAAGACGAGGCAGATGACCCGCAAGCACCGTGGCAGTATACAGTGGAGATGGAGGCAGGGAGCCCTTGGAGTCACTTGTGCAGATGGCCCGCAGCATGTGATTTGCCTGGCTAGCGACAGCCGAATAGTCAGCATCCAGCAGAGGGATGACTTCTGGCTCTCCACCCTATTGGACCCTCGCTACCGATCCAAAATGGGAGCCTTTTCCCAGCTACTGAGAGGAGGACAAACTTCAAATACTATAGGAAATCCTCCGTAGTCATTTGGGCCGCTGCCTATGTGCGGCATTGTCCCTCCTCTGAAAGGTCTGACCGGGGGGTTCCTCAGGGGCTCACGTACTACTGCCGCGGCTGCTGGGGAAGGTGGGGGGGGTGGAGCAGTACCAGCTCCTTTTAGCAGCAACCTAAGTCTGAAGTCACTGATGAGCAGCTTCCTTCACCGCCTATGAAGGGGAGTAGTCACAGCAGCGGGCAGCAGGACCTGGAGCAGTCCCTGAACCAAAACAGGTGGTGGCCTATTGGACAGCACTCTGCCACCCCTTTTAGAAAAACCGCTGGACTTACTGGGCAGCCAAACTGGAGAAGTGGCCGCAACTTGCCGAGTTTGCAGTGGAGAAGCTGTCCTGCCCGGCCAGTAGTGGGGCCCATCAGAGCGGGTGTTCAGTGCAGCAGGGCCATCGTTCCCCCAAGGAGAACCCGCTTGTCCATGGAAATGTGGAACGACTGACCTTTGTCAAGATGAATCAGGCGGGATGGGCCAGGTTTTCCCACACACCAATGCCTTAGGCGTCAGACTACATCAGC
This sequence comes from Phyllomedusa bahiana, assembly GCA_025379985.1. NCBI lineage: Eukaryota > Metazoa > Chordata > Amphibia > Anura > Hylidae > Phyllomedusa > Phyllomedusa bahiana. The sequence goes on from JAODAL010002488.1 coordinate 135,536, forward strand.
CATGACGCCTCACCCAAACTGTGAAAAAATGAGTCTGGGTTCAAACTACTTGCCTCAGCACTATTCTGATGCCGCCACCCGCCTGATGCCACACATCTGCTGATAAATTTTTCCTCTGCCACCAACCATCTTTACCAGATACTGGTATTGCCACCCACCTCCACACTCTGTCATTGTGTCACTCTTTTGACCTCATGCTGCTGCTGCTGTTACTGGTGCCGTGACATCCACACTGTGTCATTGTGCCACTCTCTGACCTCATTTCTGTTGCTCCTACCACCGTCACCTCCCCTCTGTCATTGTGCCACTCTGTGGCCTCTAAAATAAACTGTTTTTGGCCACTTCCAGAATGTATTGTGCCACTGTCTGACCTCATGCTGCTGCTGCCGTCACCTCCACACTGTGTCATTGTGCCACTGTCTGACCTCATGCTGCTGCTGCCGTGCCCTCCACACACTGTGTCATTGTGCCACTCTGTGGCCTACTCCTGTTTTTGCCACCTCCAGAATGTCATTGTGCCACTGCCTGACCTCATGCTGCTGCTGCCGTGCCCTCCACACTGTGTCATTGTGCCACTCTTTGGCCTACTCCTGTTTTTGCCACCTCCAGAAAGTCATTGTGCCACAGTCTGATCTCATGCTGCTGCTCCGGCTGCTGCCGTAACCTCCACACTGTGTCATTGTGCCACTCTGTGGCCTACTACTGTTTTGCCACCTCCAGAATGTCATTGTGCCACTGTCTGACCTCATGCTGCTGCTGCTGCCGCCATCACCTCCACACTCTGTCACTAATGTTGCCACCTGAGCTCTCAGCTTGTTTTTTTCCAGCTTTCGCTGGCATGACATTATCAGCCAACATTCCCGCTTCAGTCTTTTGGTCAGTTTTGTCCTCTTAAGTGCCCAGGGAATTTTATAGTGAAGCGATTCTAAGAGCGGCGGCAGTCATCTGCGTGTCATACTAAAACACAACATTGTATGAAGACCAAACCAAGCTCCCTCTGCATATTTAAGCATGGCACAACGTTCTACAGCACCCTGCAGGCTCTGTGCAGCCTGGAAATAGCTGCTTTTTAACGCGATTCGTCCCAAAGTAATTTGGGCCGAATTTATTTGTGTCTGGAAATTCGGCGAAGTGACCGAACCGAATTTTTGAGAAATTCGCCCATCTCTAATCCCTATATATCACAGAGCTCAGCTCCTCTCCTCTATCATATAACCTTATATATCACAGAGCTCAGCTTCTCTCCCTCTATCACATAACCCTATATATCACAGAGCTCAGCTTCTCTATCATATAACCCTATATATCACAGAGCTCCGCTTCTCTCCGCTATCAGATCCTGCTCTCATATAGTGTAGCAGAAACCACCTAAAAGATTCACTTTAAATATTGATGGCACATACTCAGGATTATGTAAAAAAATGTACACATTTAGGGAGACATGTATGGAATTAGGCAGATCGAAGTTCATTTTCTCATCTATTTTTCAGTGTATAATGTGCCTGAATGTATGAAAGTGTTTTTTGTGCATTCATAAATGGTGTCTAAAGTTCAATGCGCCTCGTCTGTGTGTTTGCCGCATTACGCAACTTAGGCGCATTAGTAGTGCACCTAACATGTATAAAGGCTATAGCCAAGCTGGAAGTAAAAGAAAAGTCATTAGAATAGCATGTCAGTGAATAGAAACTATGATACTGATCTTGCTTGGTGGACCACAGGTCCCAGCAAGACCTTTGTTGTGCCGGCTCTTGCTGTATGTAGAATAAGGCCGTGTTCACATGGCTTATTCCCGACGGATTTGTGAGCCGTATTGAGCTCACAAATCCGCCGTGAATAAGGGGCGGGACGGGGGCGGGGCTGGAGCGCGGCAGGGCGCCGCTCCCGGCCCCATAGACAATGCATTGTTTACGGACCGTACGCGCCGTAAATAATGTGCATGTCACTTTCTCCCCCCGCGGCGGATTCGCCGAGCGGGGAGGAGCGACGGATTCCACTGTTCTCTATGAGAGCAGTGGATTACCGTAATTATTCCCCCGGATTGGCGCCGTACTGAAGCGCAAATCCGGCGCGCAGTATGGCGCCAATCCGCGGCAAAATAAGCCGTGTGAACGAGGCCTAAAGGGTGAGAGCAGCAAAAATAAATTATAAATTTAATGTAGTAAAAATTTAATATTTAAAAATCTGAGCAATATAATCAGTGGGTTATTTAATGTAAAACTAGATTCTATTAATTTGAAATACATTTTATAGGATACATTTTTATATTTTTTAGATATTATATATTTTTATATCAATTTCATATGATAACTTTTTTTAATTAAATTTAACTTATTTAATTTGATATATTTTGATAATTATCATATATTAATTTTCATTATTATACTGGTGTAAGTTGAGAAATATTGGACATTTTTTTCCCTAACAGCAAATCTAGCTTCGACTCCTCAGGCTCAGGCAGACCACATTGAAATAGGTCTGCCTGTTCGAGCAGTAATGCGCCTAGTTTTACCGAACCACATTCATATATGTGTCTAATATTACAAGTGTGGTGTGACACGCCTACATAACGCCCCTTCATCTTAGGCGCATTAAAAAGTGTCAAGTCTTACGAACAATGCGCCTAATACATTCATTGAGCACATTATACATCATAGCCGGCTCACTTTGGTGCATTTGACGCCAGAAAAGGGTGAAAAACCCAATCATACATGTCTTCCGTAGTATTGATGTCATTGTGTCCATGACACAACAATGTCATAATTGTTTTTTTTTACATTAAAAAGAAATAAAAATTATAAAAATGTAGTATGTACCGCAAAATGTTGTCAATGAAGACATCACCTCAGCCTTCACATAGCCCACAGTGGCAAAACACTTATGGCTCCCAGACTGTGCTGACACAAATACATAGCATTGTGTGAAGTGTTTCTATAGTACAACATTATTGAAATGTAAAAAAACTATATAAATTTGATATTGCCATAATCATGCTGACCTGCAGAAGAGCGTTAACATGTCAATCATGCTCCATGAGGAAACCATACAAACAAACCCAAAAAAATTGTGGATTTTTTTTCCACACTCCCTCCAAATGTTCACAAATATTTTCAATTTTTAAAATATTTTATGTGTACCCAAAAACAGTGCCGCTCACGGAGGGCTGGGAAGAAAAACAGAAAAAAACCCTTTGCATCCATAAGGTCAATAAGGCAAACATTATGGCAGAACTGCTGTCAGGGGTCCACAAAATTGCAAAAGAAAGGAACTGGTAATGGGGTTGGTGTCTCAGAAGCTTTAGCTGAATTGACCCCAGGGATCTGCCTGTCCCCTACCCTGTTGGGGGCAAGCCTTGGTTTTTATTTTTTTATGCGTGTCTGTGTCTTGTCCCCACATCAATCCTACCATATCCCCACCCCATTGCCTTCCTGTCTTTCTTATTTTCATCTTACAAGGTGGAACCACAGAGGAGAATGGTGGCTCTGGTTAGTTAGGGCAGAGTGACCACGTGTAGCATTAGAGTAAAAGCATAGAGAGGAAACATTGTGCATTTTCCATGGCAGATCACAGTGCCCTGCAAGTGGTTAAGATATTACTATTTTTTTTATATATCTCATCTATGTTGTGGATTTTTACATATTTTTTTACAACAAAATTGTCCTGCAGAATAGATTTTTAAATCCAAACTGTAACAGGACTGTCTCAGACAGTGAGGGAAAGCCTGACATACGTGAGGTGCATGGTTGGCTCCTGCTTCCACCACTGTTATCTTCCATGGGCTCTAAGTCATGTCAGGAGAGATAAGTGATTCAACTCCATTTCTGAGTTCATTGTCTCCATGTTAATGCAACAAGAAGTTACATTCGACCCCGAGCTCCCAAGTCATTTCAGGGCCCCATACATCCAAAGCATCTAGGCCCCCTACTCATTACCAGTTTCTATCTTACACAATATCAGTCGGTCCCTTTTTGAACATTTAATTGGTGACCCTGACTGGAGTCCATATCTCCCAACTGTTAGAGATTGCAAAGAGCGACACACCCAAACACATGACCTCAGATCAGGACATGTCTCTAACCACGCCAGCACACATACATCCCAATTTTTTTTAAACACCCAAAAGATCCATTTTTTTAATGCATGACTATATACTTGAATAGGTTTTTATTACAATATTATCAGAAAAAACAGTGGAATATTGACATTTTCAGGATTGCATTGCATCTAATGATGAAATATTAAGTAAATTGTTATGTAATGTACAGGTAGAAAGCAATTGGATAGTCAGTTTATTGATGCAAATCTATTTCCCAAATGAAAAATAGGGACATTTAAAGAGCTAATAGGGACAGAGGGACCTGTGTTAAAAATAGGGACTGTCCCTCCAAAATAGGGAAACTTGGGAGTTATAGGAGTCCTGCCCTGCTACTGCCATGTACAATAATGGCAATGTGTCTAGAGGTGAGTATGTCTTATTGAAGCAGTTAAAAGACTTATTATTATTATTATTTATTTTAAAGCGCCATTGATTCCAGGGCGCTGTACATTCGAGGGGGTTACATACACAACATAAGTCAAACAAGTACTGTGATAATTGATGAATGACAATTGACACGACAGAGGGAGAGAGGACCCTACCCGCAAGGGCTTACAATCTACAAGGAGGGGGAAAGAGACAGAAGGTGAGGGGCAGACATGTATGTGGAGGGTGTAGTGACAGCAGGGTTATTTGTAGGTTATAGGCAAGCCTGAAGAAATGGGTTTTCAGGTTGCTTTTGAAGCTGGTGAAAGTGGAGGAGAGTCTGATGTGTTGGGGCAGTGAGTTCCAGAGTGTGGGTGAAGCACGGGAGAAGTCTTGGAGACGGTTGTGTGAGGAGCTGATAAGGGGAGAGCAGAGGAGAAGGTCCTGTGAGGAGCGGAGATTGCATGAGGGGAGATACATGGAAATTAGGGCAGAGATGTATGGAGGGGAGAGGTCATAGGAGAGCCTTGTAGGTCAGGGTTAGAAACTTGAAATTAATTCGCTGGGCAACGGGGAGCCAGTGAAGAGATTGACAGAGGGGAAAAGGCAGAGGAGTAGCGGGGAGAGAGGTGGATAAGACGGGCAGCAGAGTTGAGAATTGTTTGAAGTGGGGCAAGAGTGCTAGATGGGAGGCCACAGAGAAGGATGTTGCAGTAGTCTAGGCGGGAGATGACAAGGGCATGGACCAGCATTTTTGTAGTGTCATAGTTGAGGAATGAGCGGATGCGAGAGATGTTTTTCAGGTGGAGGCGGCAGGCAGAGGTGAGGTTTTGGATGTGTGGTTTGAAAGATAGAGCGGAGTCGAGGATTACCCCAAGGCAGCGGACTTGCGGAACAGTTGAGAGTGTAGCCGTTGGGCTGGATAGAGAGATCAGGGGCAAGGGTAGAGTTGGATGGTGGAAAGATGATTAGTTCTGTTTTCTCCACATTTAGTTTTAGGAGACGTGAGGAGAAGAAGGAGGAAATGGAGGACAGACAGTCAGGGATCTGGGAGAGTAGAGAGGTGACATCTGGGCCGGAGATGTAGAGTTGGGTATCGTCAGCATACAGGTGGTAATGAAAGCCGTGTGAGGCTATGAGCTGACCGAGGCCAAGAGTGTAAAGAGAGAAGAGTAGAGGACCCAGGACTGACCCCTGAGGGACACCAACAGAGAGTGGCCAGGGGGAGGAGGTGGAGTGAGAATGAGAGATGGTCAGTGAGGTACGAGGAGATCCAGGAAAGAGCCAAGTCCGTGATGCCGAGGGAGGAGAGGATTTGTAGCAGGAGGGAATGGTCGACAGTGTCAAAGACAGAGGAAAGGTCTAAGAGGAGGAGCACAGAGTAGTGGCGTGAGGCTTTGGCAGTTGCTAGGTCATTGGTGACCTTGGTTAGGGCGGTTTCGGTAGAGTGGTGGGGTCGGAAACCAGATTGTAGTGGGTCAAGGAGAGAGTTGGAGGAGAGGTGGGAGGACAGCTGAAGATAGTCGTGCTGCTCGAGGAGTCTGGAAGCAAAAGGGAGCAGTGAGATGGGGCGATAGTTGGACAGAGAGGAGGAGTCAAGGGTTGTTTTTTTAAGGATTGGCGTGATAGTAGCATGTTTAAAGGCGGAAGGGAAGATGCCAGAGGTTAGTGATAGGTTGAAGAGATGGGTGAGGGCTGGAATGATAGAAGCACTGAGGTCTGGGATGAGGTGGGATGGCAGTGGGTCCAGACTACAGGTAGTGAGGTTGGATTTGGACAGTAGAGAGGAGAGGTTGTCAAGAGGGGGGAAGCAGGTTAAGGGGGAAGAGCAGTTTGCAAGAGTAGAGGAGGGTGGTGGGGACTGCGGGCTAAAGCTTTCTCTGAGGTGGTTGATCTTCTGGAGGAAGTGAATGGCAAAGTCGTCTGCCGAAAGGAGGGATGGGGGAGGTGCTGGTGGGCGGAGGAGAGAGTTGAAGGTTTTGAATAATTGTCTGGGGTTGTGGGACAGGGAGGATATGAGGTTGGTGAAATAGTCCTGTTTGGCTGAGGTGAGTGCAGATTTAAATGTATGTAGTGATTGTTTGTATGAGGCAAAGTCATCGGTGGAGCGAGTTTTCTTCCAGCGGCGTTCTGCAATTCTGCAATTAGAGGAACTTTCCCAGTTACTGACCTGAAAACTTGTACATTGGTGCCCCTTTTCCTTGTGACCAACTATGTTATTTTCATGGCTTTGTACTTTCTGCTGCGGACACCATGCCACAAATCTGTAGCAGATCTGCCATAAAATCCCTGTGTTAAATGCAGATTCTTTGCTACATTGAAAGCGGTGAAATCTGCAGCATGCTTGTTTTTCCGCATGAGGAATGTCTGCAGCAGTTGGATGACATTTATTATATCTCCTCTACTTTCCTGGTACTGTAATCTGCTCTGGGGTTTACCGGCACCAGTCTCCAGGTAACACATGCAGCAAATCTGACCCATATGAGTTAACTCTAAGGGTGCAAAACTAGAAGAGTAGCACTACGGAAAGTGGTGGGTTAGTACCTTATTGATTCATGGCGGTGTTTGAAGTCTCCTTAGTATTCTGAAACAACAGTGCAATCCAGAGTACAGTGGTGTAACTCCTACCACTAATCATTACAGAAGGTAGGGGGCAGTTACAACAGAAGACTCAGATCTGCCAAAGGAGAGCAGGAAAAAACCCTGGTGGGCCCCTGGGCATGGTGTGCTCTAGGCATGGCAAGCCTAGACTGCTTTTTAGGGAGAAAGACAGAGAAGAAAACGCAGAAAGCAAGAGTCATACAGTACATGCAGTCATGTACAGTAGCTGTAGATTGGGCCCCAATAATCAACTTTACTGGTGGGCCCCAAAAATCAACTTTGCTGGGGGGCTCCAAGAATCAACGCCACCGTTGGGACTTAGGAATCAACTCCACCATTGGACCCCAAGATTCAACTTCACAGGTGGGCTCCAAGAATTAACTTCACTGGTGGGCCACAAGCAACCCAGTCCAACAATGTAAAACAGTGACCAAGAGGTATAGTTGCCACCCATTACCACAGGAGAAAATGGTGTTCAGGTGCATCTGTTCTAAAGAGGACTGCCCTGGGAATGATGTCTCCAACCCAGGTCTTTGAAGCACTTTTGTTCCTGTTGGCACTAGGTGTTACAGAATAGTAATGGAAACCTGCAGCAAAACTTCTGTGGTTATCTACTGATTTTCAGGTACTCTCCACACCTAAATCTCTTGTAATTGTGAGCCTTTTTTAAAGCAGAACGTTAAAGCATATAATTAGAGATGGGCGAATTTCTCAAAAATTCGAATCGGTGACTTTGCCGAATTTTCCGACAAAATGTGTTTTGGTCTGAATTACTTCGGGACGAATCGCGTTAAAAAACAGCTATTTCCAGGCTGCACAGAGCCTGCAGGGTGCTGTAGAACGTTGTGCCATGCTTAAATATGCAGAGGCAGCTTGGTTTGGTCTTCATACAATGTTGTGTTTTAGTATGACACGCACATGACTGCCGCCGCTCTTAGAATCGCTTCACTATAAAATTCCCTGGGCACTTAAGAGGGCAAAACTGACCAAAAAAACTGAAGCGGGAATGCAGCCTGAATTTATTAAGTGAATTTATTCCCACATAGTAAAGACTCAACGTTTCGGCTCTCTCACAGAGCCATTTTCAAGTCTGTGAGAGAGCCGAAACCTTGTGTCTTTACTATGTGGGAATAAATTCCCTTTCATCACTTTGAAGTTGCGACCGTGAGTGCCGCAATTTTTTCTTTACATGTGTTTAGCTGGTCTCCTTGCCGGGAGTCCTATTTTTTGCTGGCACCCTGCTAAAAACACATTTTTTATTAGGAGGTGCTGCTGGTTCTCTTTGGACTATCTATCTATCCATATTAAATAAGAAAAAGTTGCGGCACTCCCAAATGATGAAAAAAACACAAGGCTTTATTCCATGTCCAGTGGTGGTGACGTTTTGGCTCCAAATGAGCCTTTCTCATTTGAAGCCGAAGCATCGCCACCACTGGACATGGAATAAAGCCTTGTGTTTTTTTCTTCATTTGGGAGTGCCGCAACTTTTTCTTATTTTATTTAATTTTGGACTTTTGACTAAGGTCTTTTTTCGTTGCTGGCACCCACTTTCCATTAATTTTGGAGGTGCTGCTCTTTTCCTCATTTATCTATCTATCTATCTATCTATCTATCTAATCTATCTATCTATCTATCTATCTAATTGTATGATATGTATATCTCTATATAGAATTGTTATATTGTGCTTATAGCCACTAGAATGTGGAGGATGCATGGTAGACATCTTGGAGACGACTATGTGAAAAAAGACAAAAGAAGAAAAGCGAAGATTGCGAGGTAGCTAAAGATTAAGGGTGCTTTCACACGGTGCGGTTTTGGTGCGTTTTTTATGCTTTTATTTGGATGCGTTTTTTGTGCAGGAAGGCACAACAATTAATGCTATACATTGTTGCACAAAAAACCTCATCCAAAAAACCGCATCAAAACCGCACCAAAACCGCACCGTGTGAAAGCACGCTAAGGCAGATATGTATAAGGGCACAGGTTATGCAGAGCCTTATACACACATGGGCAAAGTTGTTGTTCCCCTTCCGTTAAAGAAAGAAAAGCCCACAATGGTCACTGAAATAACTTTAAACTGTCCAAAGCAATAATAAATTAAAATTTACTGAAAATCGACTAATGAAAACCAGACATCGCTTTTGAATTTTAGTTCAGCAAATAAAAAATAAAAAAACCTGACCTGGACAAGAATGACTTAATAATTTGTTGCACATCCTCAGGTGTGAAAGTTTCTTCTCCAAACTGCCAGTTTCAGCTCTTTCCACAGATATTCAATAAGACTTTGATCAGGGCTCATTAAAGCTATTTCAGAACAGTCCAATGCTTTGCTCTTAGCCATTCTTAGATGTTTTTAGCTGTGTGTTTTGTGTTATTATCCTGCTGGAGGACTCATGACCTGTGACTGAGATTAAGCTTTGTTGCACTGAACAGCACATTTTGCTCCAGAATGCCTATGTAGTTTTGAGATTTCATTGTACCCAGCACAAATTCAAGACACCATGTTTTAGATGCAGCAAAGCAGCTAAAACATAACCAATCCTCATCCTTGTTTCACAGTGGGTACAATGGTCTCTTCTTTGTGTGCTTCATTTTTGTGTCTGTGAATATAGAGCTGATGTAACTTGTCAAAAAGCTCCAGTTTTTTTTCACCTGTCCAAAGGGCATTCTCCCAGAGGCTTTGTGATTTGTCAATATGCATTTTAGCAAATTCCAGTCTTGCTTTTTAATGATTTGCTTTCAACAGTGGTTTCCTTCTGTATTTAATTGCTGGGCATTATGTACATTTTGGTAAAGACAGCAATAGATGATGTGATCTAACACTGATGTACCTTGACCTTGGAGTTCACCTCTAATCTGTTTGAAATTGTTGTTTTGGGTTCTTTGGTTATCATTCATATAATCTGTCTCTTCAATTTGTTATCAATTTTCCGTTTACAGCCATAACCAGGGCAGTTGGCCTACAGTTTGATAAACTTATGAATAATATGTGCAGCAGTAACATCAAACTGTTTGAAGATGGTCTTATAACCTTCAACTTTAGCACGCTTGTCTATAATTTTTTTTCTAATCTCCTAAAACAACTCTCTCCATAGCTTCCTTTGATCCATGTTCCATGTGGTACACACCATGATACCAAACAGCACAGTGACTATATTTTACTATTTAAATATGCGGACTGACTGATTACAAGTTTGAAGACACCTGTGTTGGTAATTACTAGACAAACCTTAGTTTAACATTTCCCTATGGTCAAATTATTTTCAATCTGATTTTTGTTCCAGTCAAGTTTATTCGTTTTTATATTTACATTTTTCAGTTGAACCACGTGTCAAACACAATATCTGATTTTCATTAGTGAATTTCCAGTAAATTTAAATGTATTTTTACGGACAGTTTCAAGTTGTTTCAGTGACCATTGTGTATTTTTTCCCTTAATGGAAGAATACCAACAAGTTTGTCCATGTTTGTATGTCATGGTTAGTACTTTGAACTGAATTTGCTGGGCAGTGGGTAGCCAATAAAGGGTGTGTCAGACAGAAGAGGCAGAGGAGTATGGAGGAGAGAGTTCGATCAGCTGGACAGCAGAGTTAAGGATGGATTAAAGGGGAGCAAGAGTGCTAGATGGGAAACCACAGAGAGGGATGTTACGGTAGTCTAAGTGGGAGATGTTAAGGGCATGAACTGGCATTTTTGAAGAGTTGAAGTTAAGGAAATAATGTATTCGAGAATATTTTTCAGCTGAAGGCAGCCGTAGGTGGTAAGGGCTTGATTGTGCAGTTCAAAGCACAAGGCAGGATCACAGGGTATCCCAATGCAGCGGATTTGTGGACTGGGGAAAATGAGAGCTGTTGATCATTACAATAAAGGTATTTTATATCTTTTTTGGAATTTCTACCTACTTCATGGTTTCAGAATTAGGTGGGTTAACTCTGTGTATTGTAGAACCTCCAAAGATGTATCCACTGCTTGTTTTCTAAGAATACTATGAAAATTTTACAAATGTTGACTGTGCGGACACTTTTTGTGCATCGTATATATCACACGGATGAGGGGTGCAACATCTACTGTGCTAATCATCCAAAGTGACGACTCTGTGTGGAAATATCTAGCTGACTACATAACACTGCACTCATTCTTAACCAAAGCTGCTGTGACCTTACACATTTCACTATCTGTAACTCATGAAATAAGTAGAATTGTCTCTCACTGTCTATCACATATCAATAAGATACATGTATTTACCTTCTATGGATTTTAACCCCTCTGCGACAAAGACATCTATGGGCATCATGACCCCAGAAATGTTTGCTTTGTCATTTTGGAAGTTGTCTCTGTTGACATAGAAGTATAAGGTTATTATACATTATTTTCTGTGTACTACTTTTGGGTATCAATCCAAAACCGTGTAAACCGTAGTTGACTCGGGGTCTGGTTGGGCTCTCAACTCGGACAGTGTATGTGGATTCAGAAGTGCAGCCCATTCCTTAAAATAAATGGTTTTTATTCAAGCTACGCGTTTCGTGTATTACACTTTGTCAAGCTAATAATGAACATTACACAATCCAGTGTTAAATAGACACCGGGCTGCCGTCAAACAAGATTGATGGTAATCATGACATATCTTCATTATAATTACTTTTGGGTGTACACCCTAGCATTCTATATTTATGAGTTTTACTTTTTTAGAAACCAGCAGAAAACCAAAAATTCAGATTTTTTTTTAATTAACGCTGTTCTTCATTGAGCTAAAATAAGCATATGTGTTCATTGTCCATATTGTTAGAGTTTAGGATGACTGTTTTTTTTCTTGATCTAGTGCTGACGGATGACATGGGAACTGATCATGTGGGCACGTTGGCACCTCTTATGCCACTATTTAATATATTGTTATTTCAAGGTGGCAAGAGGTTAAAAGGATTTTTATTTAATATATGGAAACAAAAATTGATCAGTGCACAACAGGGGTGTAACTCAGCACTTTATATAGGTCAGGGGGCACCTTAAGTAAGGAAAGCATGGCTGGGCAGTCAATCAGTGTGAGAAGGAGGGAGGGGCTGCAAGCACACAGTTAAATAGGAGGGTCTGAAATGTGCAGTACTTATTTGTTGTTACGAAACGCACCGTGGTCCCCGCTCTGGTCATGCTCATGTCTCCATTCTCCGGCACTAGTACTCACCTCTTCTCGCTTCTGCTCCACTCGCAGACATTGACTGGTATGTGTGTACCTGCTCGCCGGCTTTTGTGGATTAAGGATATTCTGGTTATTTGCCTATGGAACTAGAATACCTTGTCCCAGTCCTGTATGGAGAAGAAGAGAGAATAATTGCCAGAGGAGTAATTGTAGTGTAAAGAAGTGAACTGTGCCAAAGTGTATTGTCCACCTGTGAAGTGTAACAATGCTACACATTTGGTGCCCTGAATAAAGCCTGCAAGATCTCAAGCACTATTCCTCCCAGCAATCCCAAACCTATAGGCCTGACATCCACACATGCCTGCTATCCAGATGTGAACACCTGCCTGACACCTGGGACCTGCAAACATTCAACATCTACAGCTTCTTGTGCACACCACAGCTTTACACATTTACAAAATTACACTGTAATTGTCAGGACTCACTTACCTGGTCAATCTCCTGCTGATAGGGTGCAACACTCTACAGCCACTCTGAACATAGGATATGTCTCATAGGCCAATAGGAGACCATACCAGCTGCAGGGGCGGTGTCTGGGAACACCATTTAAACCTCCTCAATACCTTCCTGCTTCACCTGTGAAAGGTTCTAGCTTGTTCTTTCACCTGTGTTTAGTTAATGTGCTTTTCTCGTCACCAGACCTCTGCTTGTGTTCTTGACCTCGGCTTGTCTCCTGATTCGGTACCTCATTCTTGATTGTGTTCTGACCCCTGGCTTGTTTCCTTGTATTCCTTCTGTTTACTGATTTGCGGCCTGACGTTACCGCTGTGTTGCTGATTCGGAATGTTTCACCATTCTTTCTCCGGAAGGGCCCCTTAGTAGTTTAGGGACTGCCGTCAAGTTGGGGGCTGCCATTTAGGGCAGCTTGCCAAGTAGGTAGGGACAGTGTGCTGGGTTTCAGTCAGGGCTCACTGTACCTCCCTTGATGTGACAGTAATATTAACCATGTCCAGTAGCAGAAAAAGAGTTCTTGAAAGCTCCCACTTTCCATAATTATTTTGATTGGCCTCTGGCTGGGACCGCTGCTGTTCTACATCTTGCCATAGGGCCTACAATGGCACAGAGTTACCACCCTTCTTGAGGGGTCCTGTCCTGCTGGAAATAAACCACAGGTTGAATATGCTTTTCCAAGATCCCAACTACCATATTAAAATTAGATTTCCGTGAACCCTTTCATTAACTCTTACATTTGTATTTTACCGCTTCAGGAAACCCTCATCTTACCGCCACTGTGACAAAGGAACAAGCCCACTCACTGTGCATACAGGTGGACAGGTGGGTAATTTCCTCTTATTCTGGTACCTGGGTGAAGAGGGTCACCTCTTTCTCATACCCCTCCTTATGAAGCCCCATCCCATGTCCCCGTGACATTGCTCCTCATTCACACTTAACATTTAAAGGGTCTTTTTGTTTCATTGATTAGCTTTAAACATGTAGGCAAAGGTAAATAAAGACCATTACCAAACACATCGCTGATGTATTTCTGATTCCCTAGTTACCGGCCATCTCTCTCTGTAATCTCTCTTTGCTTGTTTAAATTACTTACTGACAAGTTTTAACCCTTTAGAGCTCTGTATCCTTGTGCACTACAGTTTACAAACCTCCAGCAGTCATGCTGTAACAGAATCAGCTACGAATAGCAGAGACGATATATCAATCACTGCTATAGACCCACCCACAGTCTAACCAGGACGTGAGAGCCTGAAGCTGGCAGGGGCTATGTGAAACAACATGGTGAGAACACCTCATTAAACTCTTCCTTCACTACACAAACTGTAGTCATCTACTCCCGCTGTCTTGTGTACCTCCCTTACACCTATGGCTACACCCCAGGGGCTTTCTTCTTGTTCACACACTGTAGCAATTTTTTACACAGATATTTATTTGTGATGCATATTTTAAAATCTGCCGTGTATCAATTGCTTATGCGGATTTCCACTATTGATTTTACCCCTGTCAGTGCTGAAATCATCAGTGAAAATGGGTTAAAGGAGTTGTCTCCCCACAGGGTTTCAAAGAATGCATGAAAGAAATTCTCTGTCACTTCCTGGTTCAGACTAATTTGCATAAGCTCCCTGCTTGTTACAGCATAAGCTCCGTGCTTTCAGATGCTAATTAGATTAGATTAGCTTCTCAAAACTACTCTGAGGACTTCTTATCTGATCCCAAAACAAAAGCCCTAATTACAGAGCTGTTTACTTGAGATAAATCAAGCTTTTTACTGTCTGGCAGCACAAGACACTGACTGACACTGCTGACCTGTGTGATGACTCACTCTCTGTTATCTCATTGAACAAACAGCCCGGGGAGATTTGTTTACAGGTCCATTACTGAACTGAAATAGGGACCTGAAATAGCCATGGAGGTAATAAATTCACTTGTATCTCTTTAGGGAAAACAGAGGAACAATGCAATATATTTGGAAAATGTCTTTATTTTGTGTTCCCTACAATTTGAAAGCTATTCTTTGTAGCGAGACAACCCCTTTAAATCCATGCTGAATCTGCAGAAAAATTGGCACGTTACGCTGAAAGGGGTTTGATAGGATATGCTATCATTGTGCGAAAGCTGCAGGTCCCATCTCTTGGACCCACACTTAGGCCATGTTCACACGGCTTATTCTGGGACATAATTCAGTCCGTAATTACGCGCCGGAGTGCGCCAATTACGGGCTGAAAACGTCCTGGTCATTACGGTAATCCACAGTTCTCATAGAGAACTATGGATTACGTCTCCTCTCCCTGCTCGGCGAATATGCCGAGTGGGGAGATAGACAGGTCACTTTCTAGCGGCGTATACGCGCCGCTAGCAATGACTGTCTATGGGCCGGCGAAGTACCGGACCCCTCACGCTCCCCCGCTCCTGCCCCGCCCCCGGCCACACGGCGTAATTGCGGGGCGGAAATTACGCCCCGCAGTTAAGCCGTGTGAACATAGCCTTATTCTGAAGAACGGACCCAACAAAATTCTCACTTCCGAATTTAGATGTGGCCAATCTTTTGCATTTACTGTCCACTCCCTTTAGGTCAGAGTTGAAGCGCGGGGCTGTTTTGAGAAGGGCAAGTGACCACGACAGCACGTCTACTGTTCCATTCTGAACCTGGAGTTTCAGGGCCTATTTCCGAGATAGGTGTGGGTTCCACCTATGGGACCCAGACCTATGTCACATTGATGGCATTTCTTATTGATAAGCCTTTAAAGTGTGAGATGGGACAACCCTTTAGGGGCTTTACACCTGTAGGAGCAGGACAGCGGTAACTGTAGTGCTCTTCAATGACCTTGACAGGAGGATCATCAAATATCTTACTCCATCTCACAAATCTACTGTTCTGAGAACCAGTCCTAGTTTGTCTTTTCCATAACTCTATTGTCCAGAATCCAGTCAACCAGCTTTCCTCATCTAATTCTAATTAACAGGGAGTTACAGTGGAGAGATCTAGGTGGAAGCAGACAGAGATAAATATCTTGTGGAGCTTGGGGATGGCCGGGTGGCTATGGCTTGTGGTACATGCCTTGATTAATCTCTTTCATTAATAGTGGGGTCTGCTGGGTGGATCTTCTTAAAGTACTACACGACCTCTTAGCTTAACATTTCCTTCCAGTAATGTCATGAATATTCATAGCTCTTCAGCTTTGGTAAAATATTCTGTGTCCAAGGTTGGCCTAATAAGACACCAGTGATTTGAGATAAGTGTGCCAACAATGGGCTCATGTTATTTATTATCAAGAAAGCCTGGAATGTTAGGAACACTGGAGCAGATTTACTAATCCTGTGTAATACCTAAATAGGATAAAATTAGACTTGGTAGCATAGGGATTTGCCAAATATATATCATAGAGGCTCATACTGTATGCTAAATTTAGTGCATTTTGTCTAATTTAACACCACCTTACTTTATGCCAATAATTGTGCCAAAATTTTGGCACATAGCGTCACATTTGAAGCAGGGCGCCATTTCTACTAAATCACACTATTTTGCTGATAAACTATGCCTCATTGTCAAATGAGACAACAAAGCATCTAAGACTGAACCCCCACTGCATTGGACAAAAAAAGTCTGAAAGTTAACCGGATTTTGTCCGATGAAGGACCGCGTTTTTTGTCATGTTTTGAACAAAAACCATGGTCAGTTCTCGTTTTTTTGCCATCAGCCCATACAATTGATTGTATGGGAAGATGCCGAAAAAACTCAAAGCGGCAGCAGATTATACAACATGTTGTATAATACGCCGATGCCAGAAGATGAGCATAGAAAAAACGACATATGGAGACTACAGGTCGTTTTTTTCTATTGTCATCTATAGGGCTGCCTGAACGATCATTTTAACCCCTTCCTGACGGATAGTCATAATAATATGGCTCTAATTTTTTTTCCTCCTTACCTTCTGAAAGCCATAACTTTTTTATTTTTCCACCTAAATAGATGTTTGAGGGCTTTTATTTTGCGGACAAGATGTACTTTCTAATAGTATCATTCATATTACCATAGAATATACTGGGGTAAGGCAAACAAATTCTAAGTAGGGCAAAATGTGAAAAAACGTACTTATGCCATGTGTGCGGGAGTTTTTTTTTTTATGGCATTCATTCTTCAGTAAAAATGAGTTCTCTGTATTCTACAGGTTGATACGCATCCGCCAATACTAAAAATGTATGGTTTCTGTTATGTTTTTGTACTGTAAAAAAATGTCAAACATTTTGTATTTTTAAAATTTGCGCTGTGGCACCATTTTTTGCATTTTTTGTGGGCTGAAGTGTACTCTTTATTCCTAGCAGTTTGGAATGCATGTGACTTTTTTTATCACTTTTATTCCAATTTTTATAGGACGTGAAATGACCAAAAAAACGCAGTTTTGGTGTTTGGAATTTTTTTTCTTCTACGGTGTTCAGCGTACCGGATAAATGATGTTATATTTTAATACATCAGACTTTTTCTGACGCGTCAATACTAAATATGTGTAACTTTTTTATCATTTTATTTTTTTATTTGTAAAATGGCGAAAGGGGGGTGATTTGAACTTTTAATACTTTTTTATTTTTTTACACTTTAAAACTTTTTTTTCTCTCCTCTATCATATAACCCTATATATCACAGAACTCAGCTTCTCTCCCTCTATCATATAATCTAATATATATAACAGAGCTCAGCTTCTCTCCTCTATCATATAACCCTATATATCACAGAGCTCAGCTTCTCTCCTCCATCATATAACCCTATATATCACAGAGCTCAGTTCCTCTGCTATCATATAACCCTATATATCACAGAGCTCAGCTTCTCTCCTCTATCATATCACCCTATATATCACAGAGCTCAGCTCCTCTCCACTATCATATAAACGTATATATCACAGAACTCAGCTTCTCTCCCTCTATCATATAATCTAATATATATCACAGAGCTCAGCTTCTCTCCTCTATCATATAACCCTATATATCACAGAGCTCAGCTCCTCTCCTCTATCATATAACCCTATATATCACAGAGCTCAGCTCCTCTCCACTATCATATAACCCTATATATAACAGAGCTCAGCTTCTCTCCTCTATCATATAACCCTATATATATCAAAGAGCTCAGCTTCTCTCCCTCTATCATATAACCCTATATATAACAGAGCTCAGCTTCTCTCCTCTATCATATAACCCTATATATCACAGAGCTCAGCTCCTCTCCTCTATCATATAACCCTATATATCACAAAGCTCAGCTTCTCTCCCACTATCCTATAACCTTATATATAACAGAGTTCAGCTTCTCTCCTCTATCATATAACCCTATATATAACAGAGCTCAGCTTCTCTCCTCTATCATATAACACTATATATCACAGAGCTCAGCTCCTCTCCACTATCATATAAACCTATAAATAACAGAGCTCAGCTTCTCTCCCACTATCCTATAACCTTATATATAACAGAGCTCAGCTTCTCTCCTCTATCATATAACCCTATATATCACAGAGCTGAGCTTCTCTCCTCTATCATATAACCCTAAATATCACAGCGCTCAGCTCCTCTATCATATAATCCTATATATCACATAGCTCAGCTTCTCTTCATCTATCACAGAAACCTCTATATGACAGAGCTCAGCTTCTCTTCCTCTATCAGCAATAACCGCTTGACAGATTCCCCTTAAAGAGACCGCCGACATTAGCTGCCTACAAGATAGCAAAAATGTCTGGCCTGGGCGCTATGCCACCATCATTTTTGCCAAACCACACTGCAGCATGAGTGCAAAACATAACATAAAGCGTAATGTTCACGTGTCACACCAGCAATGCACTACGGCATCTCCAGCAACACAAGGTAGAATGGTTAAGCACACAACATAATATTTCACATTTCTTTCCCAAGTTCCATATCACAAGATAGCTTAAAGGAGGGCACCGCACAGTCTCTAAGGGGTTCTTGCATAGTTCTTTCAACTCCCCCCTTTCTCCCTCCTTATAGGCATCTATAAATAGGTGAGTGTGTGTGTACGTAGCTATATATGAGTGTTTTGTTTGTGCAGTATGTTTATGCTGCTGTGTAATGTATTAATATGGAGAAAGTGTTTTGTGACTACTAAATGTTGTGTTGTGTAGCAGATGGTAACATGTGGTCACTTCATAGCTATTTCCCTTGATTTGTCGTAAAAAAATAAACATAAATATATATATATATATATATATATATAACCATACACACACACATGCACACATATATATATTATATATATTTATATATATATATATTATATATATAAATATATATATATATTATATATATAATATATACGGTCGGGAAAAAATAAAAAATGATTCAGTTGGCCACCAACTGTGCAAGTTCTCCCACTTAAAAAGATTAGAGCGGCCTGTAATTGACATCATAGGTAGACCTTAACTATGAGAGACAACATGAGAAAACAAATCCCGAAAATCACATTGTCTGATTTGGAAAGAATTTATTTGCAAATTATGGTGGAAAATAAGTATTTGGTCACCTACTAAGAAGCAAGATTTCTGGCTCTCACAGACCTGTAACTTCTTCGTTAAGAGGCTCCTCTGTCCTCTACTCGTTACCTGTAGTAATGGTACCATAATTTGCAAATAAATTCTTTTCAAATCAGACAATGTGATTTTCTGGATTTGTTTTCTCATTTTGACTCTCATAGTTGAGATCTACCTACGATGTCAATTACAGGCCTCTCTCATCTTTTTAAGTGGGAGAACTTGCACAATTGGTGGCTGACTAAATACTTTTTTCCCCACACATGTATATATATATATATCCTCTCGTCCCCCAAAAGAATGGAGGCTAAAATTCAGATTCATGATTACCTGACAAAAGCTTTAACAAAACGAAACTTGCTGATTTGCCAGGAAGGCAAATTTTCTCACATTCATTTCTATTATGGGCTATATAGAAGCTGCATGACATCATAGACATGTCAATATTTGTAAGCACAGGGTAAAGGTGTTATTTGAACATTATTAGACACTTTATGGTATATGTGTCAAACTCAAGGCCCTTAGGTAGAATCCATTCTGCCACGTCATTTTACAGCAGGTTGCAAAAGTATTCATACCCTTTGAACTGTTGCTCATTTTTAAACAATACAGACACAAACTTAAAGTGAACTTGTCAGGTGGTTTATTCTACCCTTTCTGAGAGCAAGATATTGAAGAGAAGCAGAGCTATGCGAGATGTAGGTTTGCATGATTTGGAGCAGGAGAAAGCAGAAAAAATAGTGACTGGACTCCTTAAGAGACAATAGGAGTCCTGCTTACCACAACAAATAAATAGAAAATTCCACGGCACTCCAATAGGATGCTAATTTGGCAGTTTTATTACAAAAATTTACAGAAGAAAGAATAAGAAATCTATAGAGGTCCAGATTACTGTACAAGATTCATTACAACAAATGTCAAGATGTCAAATATCGACGTTTCGGCTACTGAAGCCTTTTTCGAGTGACATCTAGAAAGTAAAAGGAAAATTTGTGAGTAACTGGAATAAATAGTACAATATGAGGATCCAAAGAAATGGAGAGAAAAGAGGAAAGAAAGAAAAAGTAAAAAGAAAACAAATACTAGAGGGAATCTGAGAAGTAGAACAAAAGTAGAATAATAGTAATAATGAAAGAGAAAATAACAGACTCTCTACTTATTTCTATTACTTCACTGTGCACCTATTTACCTTCTGTTTTTCTTTTATCAGCAACGGCCATGTCCTACTCCAGATTCAGTTACCTAATCCTATACCCAGGGCCGCCGTAAAGGCAGTACAGGGGGTACTGCCGTACGGGGCCCGGTGAAAGAAGTGGGCCCGCTGCAAGTGGGGTTTATGGGGAAGAGGGGCCCAGACGCTTCAGCTATATGGGGCCCTGAAATTTCTGATGGCGGCCCTGCCTATACCTCATATACCTTATTTTTTGGTACACTTTACTATGATCATACCTGCGCACTTAACCCTTTCTCGTCCCCCACCCTTTTCTCCCTTCCCTCTCCATATATTTCTGTTTTCTCTACTCTTTGCTTTATATTTTTACTCATTAATTTCATTTCCATCCTTTGCATCCACAGCTACAGATACCAAACAAAACCTATATGGTCCACCTTATTACTTTTTGTTTTAACTGACTCTCATATATGAATCCCTGTGGTATGTACTTTTATCATATTGTCTAGTCTCCATTTCTCTGACTACACAATATGGGTGACATGCATGAAATTTGGCTTGTGAACGCCAAATTTCATGCGCATATTAATGGAACAGAATGCTCCTGATTTATGAACCCGCTCTACAGCGGGTCATAAATCAGGCGCATTCTATCGATAGGACGACATTTCTGGTTCAGGTATATCACCTTGAAAGTGGTTTACCTGTTCCAGATGTAATGCGCCTAGAAATGCCGTAGTGAAGCTAAAAATATGTAGCTTCACTATAATTCTAGTTTGCCCCACCTCCCCGCCCTCCGAAAACAGGCGCATTACAATGGCGTGTGGGAGATTTAACATGTATGAACGGGGCTGCACCAGTTTTCGGGCTGAAAAGACGCCAGCTATCTGGCACAGCCATGTTCATACATATCGCCCTATATGTCTACTCTCTATTGATCCTAACTTCTAGTTGTATGTTCCTTTTCTACATCTTGACTCCACCTCCTGTCTCCTTCAATTCTTATTTTCTCTATCATTATTACTATTATTCTCATATCTACTTCTCAAATTCCCTCTATTTTTTGTTTTATTTTTAATTTTTCTTTCTTCCCCCATTTTTCTCCATTTCTTTAGATTATCAAATTTTTGCTATTTAGTTACTCACAAATTTTCCTTTCACTTTTACTCGAAAAAGCCCTCAGTGGCTGAAACGTCGATATTTGACATTTGTTGTAATGAATCTTGTACAGTAATCTGGACCTCCATAGAGTTCTAATCCGTACTTCTGTAACATAATTTTTCCAATAAAACTGCCAAATTAGCATCCTATTGGAGTGCCATGGAATTTTCTATTTATTGAGTACACGGGGCTTAGCCAACCCTTCTCCACAGAGCACCCATTAATCTCTCTCACTAGGTACACACTAGAGAACTCAGGGATAAAGTTGTGGCAAAGTGTATTGCAGGTTTAAATTTTGAAAAAAAAAAAAAGCCCTTTGAACATCTTACGGAGCATGGTTCAATTCGTTATCCATGAAGGAAAGGAGTATAGCACAACTGCTAATCTACCCAGACATAGTTGTCCACCTAAACTGACAGCACAGGCAAGAAACTGCCCAGAAGTCCAGGTTCACTCATGAGGATCTGCAGAGATCCATAGCTCAGGTGGGAGAGTCTGTCCACAGGACAACTATTAATCATGTACTCCACAAATCTGGCCTTTCTGTAAGAGTGGCAAGAAGAAAGCCATTTTTGAAGTCCTGTTTGCAGTTTGCAAAAAGCTATGTAGGGGACACAGCAAGCATGCGGAAGAAGGTGTTCTGGTCAGATGACATGAAAATGTAATGTCATGGCCTAAATGCCAAACACTATGGGCGACATGTATGAACGTTGGCACTGACAGGCCAGTTCTAAATAGGTTTAAGGCAGTGTAGAATGCACCAGAATGTATGAACCTGTTCTTCTGCAGGTCGTACATACAGGTGCAGTGTAGGGCCAATACGACAAGTCAGGCACCACCTTTAACCTGGTCTGGCTGTTCTAACTGTTCTGCGAATAGGTTTGGTATCGAAGGATCATAAATGTGTTTTATTCTACAAATGTGGTTCGGCACGCCCCCCAGAACGCCCCTAATCTTTGGCGCATTAAAACGTGTTACTTAGTCGCTACTTGCGCCAAAGTTTGGAGATCGACTGTTAATACATCTATAGAACAGGTCTACTACAGCTTCTTGATGCCAGATAACTGCCGCAGCCCCATTCATACATGTTGCCCTATGTGTGGAGAAAAGCCAACACTGCACATCTCCCTGAACACACCATCCCCACTGTGAAGCATGGTGGTGGCAGCATCGTGCTGGGGGAGGCTTTGCTTCAGCAGGGACTAGGAAGCTGGTCATAATTGATGGTTGACAACCCCTTTAATATTTGCACCTTGTTTGATAAGGAGTAGTGGCAGCCAATGAGCATGGCTTGGTGGAAAAGGGGCATGGCATGAAATGTGGCAAAATATTGGCTCAAAATATTGGCATATAGTAAGCCAACCAATAAATGGTGTAGAGGTAGATAACAGAGTCTAAAGACGCACCATATTTACAATACATCAGAGTACTGTATATAGCATTGTGAAAATATTATGTAGTGTAGATGGTGTTCAGTAAAATGTTTATGTACACTATGGTGGAATCATTTTGTAATTTTTAGAAATGTCCCTGAATTTTAGATCATTTGGGTTGTTTTGGAAATTTCTATAAAGTTGAATAAAGCAGCAGTGATAATGCTACACTGCCCATCCATACCAGCTGCTAACCAATGTGGACAAGCTGGTAAAAGGGAGACTTGGATCCTCTATGAGAGTGGCAAATTGGGGGTCTATGCTATCTAAAATTTTCCATCAAAATTTTATTTGTGTTAAATCCACTGCATGGTACTATAAAACAGCTACTTCATAACTGATTTGTTTGTTATCTTATAGGGAAGACTTAAAGGGAAAGTGTCATCAAAAAATGAGTCATTGTTTAAGTCCCATTTTTATGTTAAACACATTTTTTAGGAATTTTTGGTTGTTTTTGTTTAATTTTTCATATCAGTTTCAATATTTTTTAATAATTCTTAAGTCCTGCAGTTTTCACTTTGGCCACTAGGCCTTGTTTGCACTGCTTTAACAGCAGTCAGGGAGATGCTGTACAGTAGCTTCATGCACATTAAGACTGACTCAGTCCCATGCACTTCTATAGGAGAGTTTTCTAGTCATGCTCTGTGACCTGGGAAGAAATCAGCGTGCAGGGAGGTGAAAGGGTGAACTGTGACTATCTCCTCTTGTGACTGGTGGATTCTGTGTTATCTATTCACACTGGTGTCTCCTTTCAGTTTGACCCTCTTTGTACTGATAATGAGCAGACAACTGAGAATCTTTCTGTACAGTACAGGAAGTGTCAGACAATTATTAGGCCTAGTGGCCAAAGTGAAAACTGCAGATTTATTAAAAAAAATAAAAAAATTTTAACCAAAAATTCTTAAAAAATGTGTTGAACATAAAAATGTGAGTTACACAAGTCATTTTTGATGACACATGCCTTTTAAAAATATTTCTACACATAGAAGCTAAGGCTAAGTCTACATGGCAAGTGTTAAAATGCCGTCCAAAATCCGATGACATTTTGACACTTGCAGGACTGTGTTTTTTGGCGCAGATTTGCGCAAAAACCACTGTCGGTTTTCAGATTTGTTGTCGGCCCCATACATGTACGAGGCCGACGGCAAATTCAAGCAGAATCCAGTGGAATATGTTGCATATTCCGATGGTAAAAAATCTGGGCTGTATAGACTACAGCACGGATTTTTCATTGCTGCTTATGTAGCACAGTGTAACGTTGGATTTTCGGCGGATTCAAAATACTGAATCTTCCAGAAATTTTGCCGGTAAAGCTACTCCATGTAGACATATACTAAGGCCACCTTGCTTCCTCAGAACCTCTGATGAGGTTGCACAGAGCATTATGGCTAGGAAACACCCAAACACATATAAACTGAATTGTTTTGCTTTATGCAGCACTTGCATGGATTCAGTCAATTACATGGCCGCGCCATTGACTAATGTTCTCTATGTTGATCTGTCTCTAAAGTAGAGCAGTGTTTCTAAAAGTAACAGAGCTTGTTCCAGTTTGATTACATAAATGACACTGTTTGCAGGGCTGGAGAGCACAGGGAATAGATCTTCTTGGACTCTCTGTAAACAGCTTTAAAGACACTTGGGGCACATGCTATTTCTATTTATTCATGCAATTGTGCTTAGAAAACAGAATGGGTGTCATGAGTCATAATGCAGCTGGTGCCCCCGGACATGGACATGCCTATGTGCCTCCATGCCATGCTGCAGATGTCTCTTCCTCCTATTCCTCCATCTTCCCCATGGAGCTGTCTACTATTCCTGTGGGGTGCTTGAATGCACCCTCTTTGATTAAACGGACCATTGCATGTCACCTAGCTGACCCAGCTTTGGCCTACTCTACTTAAAAGGCATTTCACTGCCAGTTTGCTAATGTGCTATCCAAACACCCGCATCTGGATTATGGTCTAGTGTTTGAATTTCCAGTATCTGACCTCATCTTGTCTCATGGCCTTTGCACTAGTTGGCTGCCTGTCCTGACCTTCGGCCCGAGTCCTGTTTATGAGATAACTTCGCCTGTCTTAACCTTTTGTTTATTTCTCCAGTACCATGCCAGCATGTCAGCCATCATGCGAGTTGGGGGGAGCTACTTGGGAATTCCTTTCAGTGAACTTCAGATTCCTTGTGCCTAGGGTTAAAAGATGAAGATCAGGGGAGTCTGTAGATACTGCTCCTTGGAGTGGTTCCATGCCAAAGTTTGTGGCCCACTCATCTCTGGTAAGCTAAGCGATGGGTTTGAAGGAGAATGATATCTCTACACATATATGTAATTGGCAGGGATCAGGGCCGGGATGACAGGTAGGGAAAGGTGGGCAACTGCCTAGGGCGCCACTTCATCCCAGGCAGGAAGTTGGCACAAGGAAGGAAGGGTTGAATTTTCCATTGGGAGAAGGGGGGAAAGCTATGTGCCTTATTTGCCTAGGGCACAGAAAACATTGTCCCAGTCCTGGCAGGGATACAGCTATAGGTGGGCAGAGGTAACATGCACACTTGGATCCTGATACCTGAAAAGAGACCCTATCTATCACATAGAAATGCAACAAGAACCTGTGCTGTCCAAGACCACATCCACAATGCTCTCCCTCTTCCTCCCTCTCCTGGACCTTACATCTGGCCACTCTCCCTTACTCAGTCATTTCACTAAATGACTCCTAAATCTGCATCTTTTTCTCTAGAATCTAGCTGCAGTGAGCAGTTAGATTCTAGAGAAAAAAGTGCGGATTAAGTAGAAATGGACCCATCTTTTTGACAGGTCTGTTTGTCTCAGAGGTTTGCCGAAAATGTTCTCACCCAAAAACTATAATAGGAGCCTGTTCTTATACTGCTTTTTATTATTGTTCATTTCTAGTGCTCATAGCTTTTTACGTCCCTGTTGTTTACATTGACAGGACAATTATGAGGTTTTGATATAATAATCCCCCATTTTTGAATCTAGCTCGGTGCTTTATTATATATGAGCGCTGCGTTGCGGAGGTGTGGTTATAGCACCCAACACAGACTGCCTGACTCACTAATGTTGCTTATCTCTTGGCACCAGACCAACCTCCCACCCTTGACCCCAGAAACACTTTTGAATTTCAAGAGTTCTTAGGTTTGGGATGAAATTTGACTTTTTAAGAAGGAATTTTGGACAATTTGTATTTCATATATTTTTTTTAAATGTATTTGCTAATTCATACATGGGCTAACCAGTTTATAATAGTAGCATCTTGCCCAGTAACACAGTACTATCCAAAATAAGGTAGAATGGTCAGCACCTTCAACAATGGGAAATAAATACACGCTGCCATTGCTGCAACATGAATACAAACACACAGAAACAAAACAGCAGCACTCTGCTGATGCCAAAAGACTGGATATACACTCACCGGCCACTTTATTAGGTACACCATGCTAGTAACGGGTTGGACCCCCTTTTGCCTTAAGAACTGCCTCAATTCTTCGTGGCATAGATTCAACAAGGTGTGCAACGATGCTCAATTGTACCAAGGGGCCCAAAGAGTGCCAAGAAAATATTCCCCACACCATGACACCACCACCACCAGCCTGAACCTTTGATCAAGGCAGGATGGATCCATGCTTTCATGTTGTTGACCGCCAAATTCTGACCCTACCATCCGAATGTCGCAGCAGAAATCGAGACTCATCAGACCAGGCAATGTTTTTCCAATCTTCTACTGTCCAATTTTCGATGACATTGGAGAAATTGGAGCCTCAGTTTCCTGTTCTTAGCTGAAAGGAGTGGCACCCCGTGTGGTCTTCTGCTGCTGTAGCCCATCTGCCTCAAAGTTCGCCGTACTGTGTACAGAGATGCTCTTCTGCCTACCTTGGTTGTAACGGGTTGGCTATTTGAGTCCTTTTCCCCTTTCTATCAGCTCGAACCAGTCTGCCCATTCCCTTTGACCTCTGGCATCAACAAGGCATTTCCGCCCACATGACTGCCGCTCACTGGATGTTTTTTCTTTTTCGGACCATTCTCTGTAAACCCTAGAATGGTTGTGCGTAAAATCCCAGAGATCAGCAGTTTCTGAAATACTCAGACCAGCCCTTCTGGCACCAACAACCATGCCACGTTCAAAGGCACTCAAATCACCTTCTTCCCCATACATGATGCTCGTTTGAACTGCAGGACATTGTCTTGACCAAGTCTACATGCCTAAATGCACTGAGTTGCCGCCATGTGATTGGCTGATAAGAAATTAAGTGTAACGACAGTTGGCCAGGTGTACCTAATAGTGCCGGGAGTGTAATAAACACATTACTGCTACATCTACAATATAATATTTATTTGTATCATTTTCCATTTAGGGTGCATACAAATTTTCCACCTTTAATTCCAAATTTATAGCAAAAGTGAGGTGATTGACACAGAGACACAATTAGGACATTTTTTTATGGCGGTAACATTTAAAAATAATGTAGTCCTAAATCTTTTTCTTTTTTTTTTATTCCTGTCTCACCTGGGTATTTGTACAAGTGATGGCTAGTAGAATATACTATGGTACTTGTGTACTAAATTGTATTGTCATTCAAGCGATCCCCTATTATACTTGCCTCTGGCCACAATAAGCGTTGGTAGGTAGCTAGGTTAGGTAGGTCACCCTTCTGTAGAGTAAACCGTACATCCTGCAAAACTTTCTGTAAATGTAAAAAGTTGGACAGAAAGTTCTGTAGGAGGCAAACCAGACAGGAAAGTAAAGAGTTAATGCAGCAAACTATGTGCTCCCCTCACCTGTCTACAGTGTGAATGTTGTGTTCCCCTCACCTGCTCCTGGGAGATGGATGGCTGGGACGACCTCCAGGACATCTTGCGGGTAGCGTAGTTAACGTCTCCTCCAGGGACACCAAAAGAGCTCCAGTGTCACCTGACTGTGCCTGGGCCAGGTACGAGTGCAGGAAGAAGTGGTCGTCTTCCCTTGTTTTTTTTTTCTTTCGGCCCAGACCGCCATGATGACTTCTCCCGGCCACGTCTCATCTCTGCAAAATTTACCACATTGCCATCTTAGAATCCTCACTTTTTCAGCAGCTACTTACTTATAAGTATATAAGTCCCTTCAGATGGGAAGCTCTTTAGATCTCCAAATTTAGGTACGTATATAGGACCCCTCAGATAGGAAACTTTCTAGGTCCCCACAGGTATGTGTATAGTTCCCCTCATTTAGGCAGATATATATAGGTTCCCACCAGGTAAGCAGGTATATATAGGTCCCTTCAGTTAGGCAGGCATGTATAGGTCCCCTCAGTTAGGTAGGTATCTATAGGACCCCTCAGTAAGGCAAGTATATATAGGTCCCCTCAGTGACACAGGTATATATAGGTCCCCTCAGTAAGGCAGGTATATATAGGTCCTCTCAGTTAGGCAGGTAACTGCCAATAAAAATAATAACAATAATACCTACCTTTCTAACTGCCACCATTTTGGCCATGTCCTCCACCCATCTATTTAGGTTGTTTTTATTTAGAACAGAGTATAGCTGAAACCCTCATGCCCTGAAAGTACTGAGGCCTGGAAAGGCACTGAGAGAGGCGGGTCTCTGTAGCGTAGGTCTCCCATAGCAACTGATGGATTCCCATAATTTTAGAAGATGTGCACTAAGTTTAGAACCGCATATGTTTATCGATTCTCGGTGTATTAATAATGCAATTTAAATCTAATTCACATATGCAGTATTTTTCTGCATCTTGGCTACAATGAGTGCTGCTGTTTCTTTGCGTTTTCAGCGAGTGCTGCCACCACTGAAGTCGGACTTCCCCCAGTCTACACAAGTGGATTTTTATCACATAACCCTTCTCACCCCTGACAATAACAACTCTCATTTGTTCTTTGTAAATAGAGCAAGTACACCGAGTCTCATTTATCATAACTGTCTACGGCTGTGTCTACACAGCAATGTTAAAATGCCGTCCGAAATCAAAAATGTTGGTTTTTGGAGCAGATTTGCGTTCTTTTTTCCTATTTGCCGTCGGCCCCCTTACATTGAATGCAATCCGGGCAGAAGATGCAGCATGTTTTGAAATCTGACAAAATTCGGCGGATTTTAAAACCAGTGTAGACTACAGCCTAGATTTTTTTTATTGCGGTCTATGCAGCACTCTGTACAGTCAGATTTTCGGCAGATTGAAAATACTGAACCTAATACTGAAGAGCCTAAGGCCTCGTTCACACGGCTTATTTTGCCGCGGATTGGCGCCGTACTGCGCGCCGGATTTGCGCTGCAGTAAGGCGCCAATCCGTCGGAGTCATTACGGTAATCCACTGCTCTCATAGAGAACATGGATTCCGTCTCTTCTCCCGCCGGCGAATCCGCCGGCGGAGAAGTGACATGCACTATCCAGGCGCATTACGCGCTGTGGATAATGCAAGTCTATGGGGCCGGGGAGCTCCGGCCCCGCCCCCATCCCGCCCCTTATTCACGGCGGATTTGTGAGCCGGATTGCGCTCACAAATCCGTCGGGAATAAGCCGTGTGAACATGGCCTAAGGATACGTTTACACGGCTGATTTGGACGCTGACAATTTCAGTGCTGAATTAGTGTTGAATCCTCGGCTGAAATCTGCGTCTGTAAGCGCGGATTTCAGATGAGGATTTGATGTTGATTTGCAGAGAGATTTTCCTCCTCCTATATGCTATAATGGGAGGTAAGGATTCAGCGAGGATTCATCACAAGAAAATTTTCAGCTTTGATAACGGAAGGGGAAAAGTCTCTCCTTAAGGAGAGGAACTAATAAATTGGTCGGTGTGAGGGTTTACTTGCCATTCAGACCTCACTGACTGTTTTGCATAAAGCAATGGCTTATGGGAAAAGAGCTGAGGAGCTCCACGGCGCACTCTATTGGATGTAAGAAATCAACGCTGAGGAAAATCAGCGTGTGCACACTGATGCGGATTCTCCATTAGAAAGGATATAAGGGCATGTTCACATAATGTACTTTTACATTTATTTTGGGGCATATTTTATGCTCCAAAATAAGCATCAAACAATGTTTTATGCAGCTTTCATTGATTCCAATGTAAAATGCACGCCGTCATGACGCGTATTTTACAAGCATATCTGCAATGCATATTTAGGGATGATTTTACTTGTGTAAATTTAAATGCCTAGTCAATTCTTAAAGGGAATGCGTTATCAAAAATGAGTCATTGTTTAAGTCCCATTTTTATGTTAAACACATTGTTTAGGAATTTTTGGTTGTTTTCTTTTTTTATTTTTCATATCACTTTCAATATTTTCTAATAATTCTTAAAGTGTTGCAGTTTTCACTTTGACCACTAGGCCTTGTTTGCACTGCTTTAACAGCAGTCAGAGAGATGCTTTACAGCAGCTTCATGCACATAGGAGACTTAAGACTGACTCAGTCCCATTGACTTCTATAGGAGAGTTTTCTAGTCATGCTCTGTGACCTGGGAAGAAGTCACTGTGCAGGGAGGTGAAAGGGTGAACTGTGACTATCTCCTCTTGTGACTGGTGGATCCTGTGTTATCTATTCACACTGGTGTCTCCTTTCAGTTTGACCCTCTTTGTGCTGATAATGAGCAGACAACTGAGAATCTTTCTGTACAGAACAGGAAGTGTCAGACAATTATTAGGCTTAGTGGCCAAAGTGAAAACTGCAGGACTTAAGAATTATTAAAAAATATTGAAAGTGATATGGAAAATTAAAAAAATATATAACCAAAAATTCTTAAAAAATGTGTTGAACATAAAAATGTGAGTTAAACAATAAGTCATTTTTGATGACACATTCCCTTTAAGGTGTTTACGCAAGAGAAATCGAATAGAAACATTGGTGGAGAAAATTTGCGCCGCGTAAGCACAATACGCTCCACAGTACACTTCAAAATATGCCTTAATTTAGGCGTATTTTGAAACTGATTTTGAAGCGTAAATTTACACTTCAAAATTACATTGTGTGAACATACCCTAAGGCAGATAGCAGTCATATTGGACGCTGATACACACGGCCGCAGGGGGGCGGCTTTTCTCCGCTGTTTGTGGAGAAAAGCCCTTCCCCATTGCATAGATTTGTTCATATGTTTTTCGGGTGGCCTAAAAAACTGTCCGGCGGAAAATCCGTGCAGTGGGGACCGCTGCACAGGTTTTCCATAGAGGTCCGTGTAAAACTTTGTCGGACGGTTTACAGACGGTTTTCAAAAACGAAAACCTTCTGTAAAACTGTCCAAAAACCCTTGCCGTGGGGACTAGCCCTAAGGGTATGTTCACACGGCTGATTTTGATGCTGTTTTCGGAGTGTTTTTCAGAGCATTTCTGCTCACAAAATAGCATAAAAAAGTCTCCAAAATGTCCCCAGTTCATTTCTGAAAAAGAAATGTTATGTCAATTCTTGAAGCGTTTTCAGCATTGAAAATCCCCAACCCTTCTATGGTCAATCACAGGCAGGGCCGGACTGGGAATAAAAATCAGCCCTGGCACTAAGCCTCCAGCAGCCCACATACAATATCCGCTTACAAAATTTCCCTTGTTCTCGCACCTCGCCACTTTCTAAAATAAACTACACTATAAAGGTGCTTTCACACGGAGCATTTTTGATGCATTTTTTATGTGTTTTTGGTTCGTTTTTGTGCAGAAAGGCAGAGCAGTTAATGCTGTACATTTCTGCACAAAAAAACGCATCAAAAAATGCACCAAAACCGCTCCCTACACACAAGCAAGAAAGAAAGTGGTGCAGAGGAACCCCTCATCACAGAGTCAGTGTGTGCACTTGCTTACCATCAGGGACAAGTCCCACACTGACACTACATAAGCACCAACATAACCTACAACCCCACCAATCACATCCCCAGTAGTCAGGTCACCATCACATGAATACTGCACTGACTCAACACAGAAGTAAAATGACCCCAGACAGCAGCTCTGATGGGAGTCGTCTTCTTCTCCTTTTCTTCTTCTGGCCCAAACCTCCATGATGTTTTTCCTGATGAGTCGTTCCTTTCCATTTCTTTCTCTGTCCAGTACAGCATGCAGTGTCCTCTTCTAGTGGTCACTACTCGTCCCTGTAGAATTTACCACAAATACATCTTAGACTCCTCTCTTTTCCAGCACTTTCCTATCAATTCCCCAAACAGTGTATGTTAGACCCTAAAAATTAGAAATTAAAAAATATCAGATAAGTGACATGTAAATAGGTAGACCCCTATTAGCTAGGTAAAAAGGGCCTTCCTCCATTAATTTGGTAAGTAGACAGGGCCTACCCCAGTAACTAGCCAGATAGCAAGGGCTGTCCCCAGTAACTAGCCAGGTTAGCTGGGGCTGTCCCCAGTAATCAGCCAGGGAGGGCCAGGGCAGTAATTAGCAGTCAGGGCCAGTAAGTAGGCAGGCAGGGGCAGTATGTAGCCAGGCAGGGCATCATATAGGTAGGCAGGGGCAGTCTATAGCCTGGCATCGGTAGTCTATAGCCAGGCAGGTCCAGGGGGTATATAGCCAGGCAGGGCCAGGGGTATATAGCCAGGCAGGGCCAGGGAGTATATAGCCGGGCAGGTCCATGGTGGTAATACCAGGCATGGTCCAGGGGGTATATAGCCAGGCAGGGCCAGGGGGTATATAGCCAGGCAGGGCCAGTGTGTATATAGCCAGGCAGGGCCAGGGGGTATATAGCCAGGCAGGGCCAGGGCCAGGGGTATATAGCCAGGCAGGGCCAGGGGTATATAGCCAGGCAGGGCCAGGGGTACATAGCCAGCCAGGGCCAGGGGTATATAGCCAGGCAGGACCAGGGGTGTATAGCCAGGCAGGGCCACGGATGTATAGCCAGGCAGGGCAGGGGTATAAGCCAGGCTAGGGCCAGGGTATATAGCCAGCAGTGGCCAGGGCCAGGGTGTATAGCCAGGCAGGCCAGGGTATATAGCCAGGCGGGCCCGGCCAGGTGTATAGCCAGGCAGGCCAGGGTGTATAACCAGGCAGGGCCAGGGTGTATAGCCAGGCAGGCCAGGGGTGTATAGCCAGGCAGGGCCAGGGGTGTATAACCAGGCAGGGCCAGGGGTATATAGCCAGGCAGGGCCAGGGGTGTATAGCCAGGCAGGGCCAGGGGTAATAGCCAGGCAGGGCCAGGGGTGTATAGCCAGGCAGGGCCAGTGGTATATAGCCAGGCAGGGCCAGGGCCAGGGGTGTATAGCCAGGCAGGGCTAGTATATATAGCTAGGCAGGCAGGCAGGCAGGCAGGGGCAGTAAGTAGTTTAAAAAAATAAACTACTAATAAAAATAAAGATCTTACTCACCTGATGTCTTTCCTTCCTCTTCTCCAAGTTCATCCGGAGCGGCCGCTCTCACCCGAGTGGGGGCCGCAGAGCAGGCGCGCGATGACGTCATCACATCGCGCACCTGCCCCGCGGCCTCCTGGGAGCTGAACAGACGGTATCAAGAGATCCCAGATGTTCAGCCTCGGCTGCTGCAGGCGGCGGCCGTGATGGCTGCATGGCTGGGTCAGTGACACGGCCGTGCAGCGAGGGGGGCCTGTCGGCCCCCTGGCTCAGGGGTCCGGTCGCATATGTGACCATTGCGGCCCCTGTGCGTGCGCCGGGGGGGGGGGGGGGGGGGGGGGAGGGCAAGTGCCCGGTTTGCCCTATGGGCAGTCCGGGCCTGATCACAGGGCTCCTATGGGTCTGTATTATTTGCCTGTAGGTACTCTTGGCCTTATTTACCAAAACTGTCAGGTAGTAAAACTGTCTTTGTTGCCTATAGCAACCAGTTAGAACTCAGCTTTCATTTTTCATTCCCCATAGGAATCAATTGAAAGCTTCAGAACACACGTTCTTCTAAAGCGCATGGGGGATGGCCCTTGGCCGGCCCCATTCTCTCTCATTATCCCTGCCCCTCATACGCCGGAAAGAAGGGACATAATCACTTCTCTCTGCAGGCGTTCAATATGCGTCAGGGAAAATGGCAGGTAATCATGGCTCTCTATGAGACCTATGATCACCGTAATTACAGGATGTATTTCGGTCACATTGCAGCGCAATTATGCCCCAAATACATCCTAAAAGACGTCGTGTGATCATAGCCTATGTTCACACAGCTTATTTGGACGCTAATTTTTAAGCAAAGCAGCATTAAAGCCTCACCCGAAACATGCTTCGGTTGAGGTTTTAGACGCATTTCTCTGCATGTTTTGACGCATTTTTGAGGTTTTTAACACTGTTTTCGCCCATACAAATTAATAGCCAGGGCAACAAAATGCAGCGAAAAACGAGTCAAAACACGTTGAGGTTTTGGACGAGTTTTGAAGCACTCTATTGATTCCTATGGAGATTTTCACATACCTCCCAACATTTAGAGATTGCAAATAGGGACACATTAGCCACGCCTCTGGCCATGCCCAAACAAATGACATCATATCGAGCCACACCTATGGCCACACCCAAACAAATGACATCACACCAGGGCACGCCTATAACCACACCCCCAAATAAAATCATGCCCTACACCTACAGAAGACCAGCGCCAACACAACAGTGGCGCCACTAGGGTCTGTAAATATGAATTTATATAAAAGTAATGTATTGTATATACAGAGATCCATACAAATAGCTGTCAGACAATGTTCTGTGGATGATACCGCTATATAATAGTCATACAGTGACCACATAATACAGCCATACTGATCCTGAATACGAACCATTACACTCCTACCAACATTCCTGCCATACATTGACCATATGGGGGGTAGATAGCAGTTGTACACAGACTCTACAGACTGTATATACCACCATACAGTGACCATATGGGGGTAGATAGCAGTTGTACACAGGCTCTGCAGACTGCATATACCACCATATAGTGACCATATGGGGGGTAGATAGCATTTGTTGTACACAGGCTCTACAGACTGTATATGCCACCATACAGTGACCATATAGTGGTAGGTACCAGTGTACACAGGCTTTTGCAGACTGTATATAACCACCTTTACAGTGACCAAATGGGGGGTAGATAGCAGTTGTACACAGGCTCTGCAGACTGAAATATACAACCATACAGTGAAAAATATGGGGGTAGTACTAGTTATACACAGGCTCTGCAGACAAGTGATGACAGTACAATACAATTTAGTGACTCACGGGTGACGTCTTCTTCTGTTGGGAGTCATTCCCTTTCTCCATTCCTCCAGACCGCCATGACCACTTCTCCCGGCCTCGTCCCTGCAGAATTAAACCCACATAAACATCTTAGACTCTGCACTTCTCCAGCACCCCCCTACCAATTTCCCCCACCTCGTACAACTCCTCATATGCTGATAGGTGGAGTACAGGAGGTATGGGGCAACAGGCAGTGGTCAGGGGGTTATAGAGTGTTAGGTGAGGGTTGTATTTTGTCTTGACACTAGGCCGCAGGGGTGAAGAGGAGGTAAAGGCAACAGCTTACAACACAATCTCCTGGGGGGAGACAGAAGACCAACACCCAGAGATTGTGGTCCATTCCCAGCACCCCAGTGATCAGCCAAGGCCGTGCCTTCAGGGTGCAGGGGATGGAGTATAATACTATTGGATTCATTAGACTATGTCGGACCAGCGTAGCATCTATTTCTAAACTAACATGGTCAGCGAGGGCCGGCATCAGGGAGTTTATTTAAATAAACTGCTTTTTTATTTGGTTTCTGTGTTATTTTTTCCCATTTTTTCCAGTGATAGTAGTGGAGGTGTCTCATGGACGCCTCTTCATTTTTACGCTTGGGTTTGGTGTCAGCCTGCGGCAGTTTTTGTCACCCCAAGGCCGACACTAACCCCGTGTCACTATTAACTCAACACACCAGGGGTACTGGGAAGAGCCGGTAACCGTCAGAAGTGTACCCTCTAATGTGATGGTCTGCTTCTGGGGCGGCTGCAGGCTGGTACTCTTAGAATAGGAAGGGACCAGTATCCATGGACCTTCTCATTTCTGATAGTATCAGGTTTCCGCTGTCGGTTTTACCCTGGCTGGTTATGGAAATCAGGGGGCCTCACGTTGTTTATTTTTTTATTTTTTTTTTTGAAAATCAATCATTTATTGAGAATCCCACAGTGGGCACCTCCTGTAATGATTACAGTGGATGCCCATGTGCAGATTCTCAGTAAATAAACAAATTTCCATAACCAGCCAGGGTAAAACCGACAGCGGCAGCCTGATACTATCATAATGGGAAGAACCATCGATACTGGTCTCTTCCCATTCTAAAAATACCAGCCTGCAGCTGCTCCAGAAGTGGACCCTCACATTAGAGAGTCCATTCCTGACGGTTACCGGCTCTTCCCAGTACCCCTGATGCGTTGGGTACTGGGGTAATAGTGACACGGGGTTAGTGTCAGCCTTGGGCAACAAGAAACACCGCTGACTGACACCAAGCCCCAGAGATAGTAATGGAGAGGCGTCATCCAGATACCGTCACTACTATCACTGGAAACAATTGAAAAAAAACACACAGAAACAGGAAAAAAACACTTTATTTAAATAAACACTCCCCGACACCGGCCCTCATTAACCATTTTATTAAAGAAATAGACGCAACACTGTCCGACGTAGTCCACCGAATCCGACGTAGTCCAAAGGGGAAACCTATAAAAAGAAACAACAATAACCCATAGCAGGCGTCCAGGAAAGCTGGGTGCTTGCTGTGGGGGATGTCACCCAGCTTTCCAGGGTGCTGAATAGCCTACACAGTGTCTTGGAAAGTTGGGTGAAATCCCCACAGCAGTTGTCCAGGAAAGCGGAGTTGCACCCATCCGCAACAGTAAGCACCTAGCTTTCCTGGACACCTGCTGTGGAGGGTTTTCACCCAGCTTTCCCGCATCCTGAATGAGTTATCCAGCACCCGGGAAAGCTGAGTGGGGCCCATCCCCCACAGCAAGCACCTAGCTTTCCTGGACGCCTGCTGTGGGGGGTTATAAACCCAGCTTTCCACATGCTGGATAGTTATTCAGCACCGGGAAAGCTGAGTGGCACCATTCCGCCACAGAAATTTACCCAGGGCCCTTTCCCGGACACCCCCTGTGGAGGATTTTCACCCCTTTCCCACTTTCTGGATAGGGTTATTAAGCATCTGGGAAAGCTGGGTGACATGGTTCACAGCAGGCGTCCAGGAAGGCTAGGTGCCTGCTGTGGGGGATGGGTGCCACTCGGCTTTCCCTGATGCTGGATAACACATTCAGAATGTGGGAAAGCTGGTAGGTCTTAGGGGGAAAGGGGGGGAAGTGTGTGTGGGGGGTCAGGGGGGTAAAGGAGGGTGTCTGGTGAAGGGTTTAGGGAGATGGGGGGGGTCAAGTGGAGGGTCAGGTTGGTTCAGAGAGGAAGGGGTTGAGTGTCAGGGAGGGCTGAGTGGGGTGTCAGAGAGACGGCGGGGGGCAATTTGGGGGACAGGGAGAGAGGGAGGGCTGAGTGGGGTGTCAGGGAGGCGGAGGGGGCGATTGAGGGACAGGGGGGGTGAATGGGTGTCAGAGGTGGGGCCCATGGGGTGTCAGGGGAGGGGGGCTAAGTGGGGTGAGGCAGGGGGGCCATTTGGGTGAGCAGGGAAGGGTCGTTTGGGCTTCGGGGGGGGGGGGGGGGAGGGCCGAGTGGGGTGAGCAGGGGGGGGCAATTTGGGGTTCACAGAGGGGGGCCTTTAGTGGGGTAAGCAGGGGGCCGTTTGGGGTGAGCAGGAGAGAGGGGGCCGTTTTGGGTGTCAGGGAGGGGGGGCTGAGTGGGGTGGCAGGGTGGAGGGGGGCTGAGTGGGGTGGCAGGGCGGCCTTTGGGGAGGGGGGCCGTTTGGGTGTCACAGAGGGGGGGGCTGAGTGGGGTGGCAGGGAGGGTGGAGGGCCGACTGGGGTGAGCCGTTTTGGGGTGTCAAGAGAGGGGGGCTGAGTGGGCTGAGCAGGGGGGAGGGGGCTGTTTTTTTGGGGAGCTGAGCAGGGGGGAGGGGGGCCATTTTTTGGGGGGGGCTGAGCAAGGGGGCCGTTTTTGGGGGGCTGAGCAGGGGGGAGGGGGGCCGTTTTGGGGGGGCTGAACAGGGGGAGGGGGGCCGTTTTTTGGGGGGGCTGAGAAGGGGGAGGGGGGCCGGTTTTTTGGGGGGGGCTGAGCAGGGGGGGAGAAGGGGGTTTTTTGGGGCTGAGCAGGGGGGCCGTTTGGGGGGGGGATCTGAGCAGGGGGGAGGGGGGCCGCGTTTTGGGGGGGTGAGCAGGGGGAGGGGGGCCGCTTTTTGGGGGGCTGAGCAGGGGGAGGGGGGCCGCTTTTTGGGGGGGAGCTGAGTGGGGTGGGGGCAGGGAGGAGGGAGAGACACTTGCCTTCCGCTTGCTGTGTCCTCTTCTTCCTCCTGCTGCTGCTGGCTCCGGCCCCG
This sequence comes from Phyllomedusa bahiana, assembly GCA_025379985.1. Taxonomy (NCBI): domain Eukaryota; kingdom Metazoa; phylum Chordata; class Amphibia; order Anura; family Hylidae; genus Phyllomedusa; species Phyllomedusa bahiana. Next base: position 173,898 of record JAODAL010002488.1, read on the forward strand.
CAGTCACACTGATCAGTGTAGCTGAGGGAGCGGGGCCAGCCCCCTGCAGGCAGTGACATCAGGGGAGAACGTCTCTATGACGCTTCCCCTGCGTCCCTGCTCTCTGCACCGGCCCCTGTGAGAGAGAGAGACTCCCTGACAGGCGGCCGGTGATCGCGGACACTATTTGCGCGTCCCGCGGACGCACAAACAGTGAACTGCACAGCAGAGTCCCGGGGATTCAGGACACAGGCCCTGGATCCCCGGGACAAACCCGAACACCTCCCAACTGTCTCGGGACGCCGGGCGGAGGGTCCCAAAGCGGGAAAGTCCCGCCCAATTCGGGACAGTTGGGAGGTATGTTTTCAGCGCTGAAACACTTCAAGAATTGACATGACGCTTTTTTTTCAGCGCCCAAAACAGTGTCCAAAGAAGCACCTAATACTCGCGTAAAAACCTTGTGTGTGAACTACATCGCTGTTTTACATAGGAATCAATGAAAATGAACGGGGGGAAATTTTGGGGCTTTTTCTGAGCTATTTTAAGTGAAAAAAAACTCCCAAAAAAACCACTCCGAAAACAGCGTCAAAAACAGCCGTGTGAACATACTCTAAATTATTATGTAATTTGTATGGGTGAAAACCTCATCCAAAACCTCACCCAAAACCCCTTTTCCAAAAAAGGCTGAGAAATGCATCCAAAAACCTCTTTGAAGAAGGTTTTCAGGCGAGGTTTTAGTGTGTTTTTTGGGGGCTGTAAAATTTCACCCCAAAAACCGGGGTTTTTGAACAGGGGGCCCCCAAAACTGTCGTTGGGTTTTTCATAGAAACCAAAACTTTGCTCAAGCTTCAATTTTTCCAAGAAACAGTTTTTGGGAAAATGAAAGTGGCCCCTGATTTTTTTGCTATGGGAAACCACGGCTTTAATTTCTGACAGTTTTGATAAAAAGGGGGCCCAGTATTTTTTTCCGCGTTCCTATCTCATATCTGGGGGAAAAAAAAAGGGGGAAAAAAATTTTTGGGGGGGGGAAAATTTACCATTCCAAATGCACCAGAATTCTGGCTCATTTTGTACCAAAAAAAAAAATTGGGTTTCAATACATGTACGGGGAAATTTTTAAAAAAAGGGATTTTAAAACCCAAATTAAACATTTTACCCAAGGGTCCTACACATGAGAAGCTGTGCGCCAAAAATTTTTATGGTCAAATCAAAAAGGGGGTCCCATGGGTCTGTTTTTATTTGCCTGTAGGTTTCTCTTGGCCTTTATTTAAACCCAAAAATGTCAGGGGAGTAAAAATGGGGGTTTTTTGGGGCCCCTAAGCCCAACCCAAAAAAAAGTAAACTTTCAATTTTTTTAAGGGGGAGTATTGGAAAAAGAAATGCTGAACTCTAAGTGGTTGCTAGGGCAATTTGAGACGTTCCTTTGACTAGACAGTTTTTTATAAATAGGCCCGTATGGGGCCACTCTTTTTGGGTTTGCCCACGGAGGGAAAAAAGGCCTGACCTGGGGAATGGTTCCCTGGTAAAAAATCAGCCCGGGCTACCCGTGTTGGGGAAAATACTTTTTTGGGGAAAAAATTTTAAATTTCAAAATTTCTTATGACTGAAGGGATTTTAAATTTCAAATACCTAAAAATTGAATCCCGAAGTATTTTAAAAATAAAAAACTACTTCCCAAAGTATTTTCCCAAAAACTAAAAAAATTTTCTTGAAAAATTTGTAAAACAAAAAATTTTTAAAAAAAAAAAAAAAATGGATTTAGGGGGTCCTTTTACCCCCCTAGGGAAATTTGGGTCTACCCTTTCAGATATGTCAGTGGCCAGGATTCATTGTGCCCGACTCCTATAGAAGATGTCTGTCATATGGAGGAGAGGATGCTACAGTAAAGAGAAACATACAGGTACTTTTCTTTAGTTACTATGCCTATTAATGTCAGGCATTTGGGGATATAATTTAGTTTCAGTAACTCCATGTGCTTCACATTAATAGCAGTTAACCCCATCATGTCCCTCATATTTACCCCTGTGTGCCCCATATAAGGGTTACTAATATGTGAGACACATGGGGGTACTAATAAAGGACCTTAATTATGAAGATACCTAATTATTACCTCCATGTCTCTCACATATCAGTAACTCTTATTTGAGGCACACAGGGGGGTTAATGTGAAGGACATGATGGGGTTAACTGCTATTACTATGAGGCACATGGAGTTACTAAGCTGTAATGCACATGACCAGACTTTTTATCTGCAATGGTGGATTCCCCCCCCTCGACTTATACTCGAGACAATACGTTTTCCCAGTTTTTTGTGGTAAAATTAGGGGCCTCGGCTTATATCCGGGTCGGCTTATACTCGAGTATATATGGTAATTTTACGGAATGGATTACGCAATCGGGATGATTAAAAAACTAAAAATAAATCACGCTTCACTACAAGGCGGACTTGCGTTGCTGGAACGCGCTGGGATTTTCCCTCCTCTCGTCGCACCTCGCACGAGATACGAGAAACGAGAGTGATGACGTGACTCACGCTGTTGTTTTTTTTAAGTGCGGTGAGGGGGTGTTATTTAAATTACAACATTTGTTTTGAATTTAGAATAGTAATTAAAATACTTAAAATACTTCCTAAAAGTATTTTAATTACAAATACAAAATACTGAATAAAAAAAGTATTTTGATTTCAAAATACAAATACCTGACAAGTACTATTTTAATTACTTGTATTTTAAATACTCCCGAACACTGGCTGTCAAACCTCTGAAACACAGTTACATTGATTTTCCAAGATTAGAATAATAAAATATACAAAAAAGTCCTGTTGTAAACTGGTTCTTCCCATCATGGATCACTATAGGGCAAATTGTTTAGCTGAGTTATTAATTACATGGGATTTTACCTCAGGAGGGGGAGGAGGGGTGTACAGGCAGACATTATATCCAGGTCCTGGTATCCAAAAAGGACATTATACCCTTCTGCTACATGAGAAGGCACTAGTATTATAAGTGGTACATGGTAGATAAGGGGTCCTATTACAAATTATGCATGGTGCCCAGGACCCTTTGGTTATATGTTAGTTTTTAAGCCATTATATTTAGAATCTAAGTCACCAGGACCCAGATTTTGCCTCTCTTGCTGACACCCTTTGGAATTTGATCATGAACCTTAAGCAGCTTGGGGTTAATGTAATAATACTACTAATAAACTAATAAATCTGAGTGAAAAATAAGAAAGGCATAGCAAAATCCTGGAGGATCAAAGAGTGACCATAATGTAGAGCTCCAGCCCGATGATGTAACCAGGTCGCAGGGCTATCAATGTTTGCTCTAAACTTAAGCAGATTGCCGATTGTAAAATGATATACAAACAAGAGAGGAAACCTTTGCACTCAACTTTTTACTTGTCCCCTGAGCATTATTTATTGGGATAATTAAGGTATTAAAGAGGATTGTACTTTTTCCTCAGCCCAGAATGCAGACGTACTGCAGATAACAAATGCCCTCCTCCTGACTCCTCTACTTTTCTTTTCTTTTTGTACTTTTTTTGTTGTTGTTGTGGTTTTGATTTCAGTTCATTCCAACATTTGGACAGTTGTCCCTTTTCGCCACTGACCATCCCAGATTGTTATCCATATCTATCCGTCTATACTACTGGTCAGTGACATATGTTAATTTTCTCAGTCCTTCTCTTAGTGGTGTCTTATAGAAAAGGGAAGCATAGGTTCATCACAAAAAGGTTTACATTCATAGTCTCCCCATACACCACCCCATTCTGGTAAAACCAGGCCAAAAATGATTTGCTTCTCATATTACTTCTCTTTTGCAGCATACTGGAATATTTAGTCATGTAGTGAAAAAGAAGGAACAGACAGTGAATCTGAAAATAGCATAACCTCTGAGTATACAATGCTTCCAGTTATTCAAATTATATTAAAAATAACTTGTCTTTAATATTTTTCTGCAGTACATGCAATACATTGTGTGTTTCGGGAGCTCGCGCTGAACAACGTGTACTCCCACGGCGCGGGGGGGCCGGGCGCTCGCCTGCCCCATAGACATGCATTACTTATCACATGACACTTTCATTTTTTTAGCGGGGCCCGGGGGGGGACGGGGCCCTAACCCATAGTTTCTATGAGAGCTTGGTTTTTACTGTATTTATGGGGCGCATTTCCCCCGTTTTTAAAGGCGAAAATACGGTGAAAATAACGGTGAAATGCGCTCCAAAATAAGCCAAGTGAACCCTTAATCCTTCTGTTAACCAAATGTTAACTGTGTAGTTGAGCAGCCTGAATACTACTACTACTGCTAGTATTAGTACTACTATCCTTTGTTTACATAGGGCCATCCTAAGAGATTGTGTCATTAAAATTTTTTATTATTATTAACATTAAGTTTTTATTACAAACATATTTTCTTATGTGACTTTCTATTAAAAAAATTATTCTATAAAAGAATTATTCTAGCTTCCACACTGGCCACTGGAGAACATACAATAGGCTGATATTTCCTGCTCACCTTAATAAATTTTTAGCTTTATTGTATAGACTGGGACATTTCAGCATGTCACTTCCAGTACTTGAAAGGCAGTGCTTTTTTAGAGCAAAAATAAGGCGGGTAGAACACTTTAACCCCTTACCGACAATGGACATATGGCTTTGTTCTTGTAACGATTCGGTGGATCCGGCGGGGGAACCCACCGCAAGCAATGGTGCTAAGCCCACCGGGGAATGGATTTTAAAAGTCCCCCCGGTATTCACCGGGCCCCGCCGCAAAGCGGGATGGATTTGCTCCCTTTTGGTGGGGTTCCATGTCGTTCCCCCTGACGTGACTGGCTTGCGGGGGGCCGGGCCGGGGTTTGCGGGTCAGAATCGGAATCCGGGAGGCGGAAGTCGGACAGGCAGGATGTCAGGGCAGGGGGGCAGGGGGTTCGTAGTAATTTCCGGGCAGACGGTCAGGGGGGGCGGAAACAGGCAAGGTAGGAAACTTTGGGGAAAAAGGACTGGTACACGGGTAATCAATAGGAAATAGAGACACTCTAAGCTCACTAAATGAACCCCCAACAAACTGGCAGGAGTGGCTGGGGGCCCCTTCCCCCTTAAAAAAGAAAACCATCGTCCGGCAATCAACCAATTTAAAAGGGCCCCTGGCCCTTTAAATCAAAAAACCAAGGTGTCTGTGCGGGGGCAAAGGGAAAACGGGCACGAGCCCGACACCCCGGGGGCCAGGAGGGAGCGGCTTCACCGGAGCGGGGACAGGAAAGGAAGCAGCGCCGGGGGAACCGCGGGCACGGGGGTGGTCGGGGCGGGGGCCCCGCGTTTTGCCCGCACCGAGCCCCCCGCGGGGGGGGGGCCGGCTGCGGGGGCGCGGCGCCCGCGACCCCCTTGAAGTCCCCACCCCTTGGTCCCCCCCCTTTTTTTTTTAAAATGGCAAAAGAAGGTCAGGGGCAAGTTGGCCTCAGTTCCCCAACGCTCCTTGGCCCGAAGCTTTAAAAGTCAATGAGAAAGAACCGTTTTCCCCTTTACTGTTTTCTGTGCCACACCCCCCTTGACCTCAAAGATGTTATCGAGTTGGCCACAGGAGAAGGCGAGACAGCCCCCGGGAGAAGCGTTCAGAAACCACCGGCTTGAGAGAGAAGAATGGAAGGGCATTCGGGAACCGCAAGAGTGGGTGGCAAGCGGAGTTGTAGGAGCCCGGGTTTTAAGTTCCCCAAAAAGTCACAAAAGGGGGGCCCCGTATTTAGGCCCAACTTGAAAACTGGGCACCTTGAAGCGGGATGTACTTGGAAGATAACCCCACACCCTATCACTGGCTTTAAATATGGGGGGGCCTCCGTACATATCGGCCCTGAATTTGGCGAGAGGGGGCACGAAGAAGGGCTTGACGGAAAACTTGCCAGAGTGATTTGATGCCCCCAAACTTGGGCACCCACAGAAAAAAGAAAATGCTGGGGGGCTAGGGGGAGAGGTGGGCGGGGATGTAAGCCAAAAACAATAAAAAAGGGGGCGGCCCCAGCAGATTTAGTCAAGGGAAATTATAGGAGAATTCCGCCCAGGGGAGGAGGCCGGACCAGTTGTCCTGAGGGCAGACCAAAAATTTTCGCAGATACGAGCCCAACATTTGGTTGCCCCTCCCCACCTGCCGTTGTTAGGGTGGTATGCTGATGAGAAGTCCAACTGCACCCGTAACTGGCACAAGGGGCCCCCCGAACTTGGATAGAACTGGACCCCCCCTATCCGAGATGATGTGCAACGGGGAGCCCTTTAACCGGAAAAGATGTGGGGGGAAGGGAAAGAGCTGGCTAGCTGAGGTCCCCGGGGTTTTAAACCCGGGGCAGGGGCAAAAAATGAGCCTTTTTGGGGAAAAAAACCTGTCAACCCCCCACCCAAAGACGTTTTTTCCGGATGGGCCGGCGGGGTCAGTGAAAAAAATCCATGCAATATGGGTCCACGGTTTTTTTGGGCAAAAGGAGGGTGAAGAAAGCCCGCGGGTCTGAAGGCGGGGAAAAACCTTTTTTCGGGCACAAGAGGCACAGGAAAAGGGGACAAAGTCCAAAAGTCTTGCATGGAGTGGGCCCCAGTAGTATCTGGAGAGAGTTGTGTGGTTTGTGAATCCAAAAGCCCCCCAGTTTAAAAAAAGAATGCCCCCATTTAGGATTTCGGACCCGCAAAGAGGGAGGATGGGGTCTTCCCTGGAGGTATCTGTTAAGATTACAGGGGGCCCCCGAAAGAAAAGTCGTTCCCGGGGGAATAATATGCTGTAGGTGGTGGTCCAAGCCCACGTATGGAGGATCTGGGGGGAGGGAGCGCCCGCCCTTGGGTTTTTTTGCCGGTGGGAAAGTGTAGAAGGGAAATTAAAACGGGCGAAGAAAAGGCCACCTGGTTTGTCGCGGATTAAAACGGGAGATTGCAAAAGAGAGGTTTTATGTCAGTGTAGATTTCCGTGGGGTGGAGAGCCCCTTCCGCAAATGACCCCTTTTCTTCGGGCCAATTTAATGCAAAAAGTTCCCCGGTCACCTTTTAGTGTATTTTTGCGCCGGCTGGGGTGAAGGTCTTGGGAAAAAATCCACAAGTTCGAAATTTCCCCGCGGAGGACTTCTGAAGAAGAACGGGCCCCCGGACCAACTGGGGGAGGGTTTCGATTCTAAGACAAAAGGGCGCTGAGGGTCCTGGGAGAGGGAGGAGAAACAGGAGCAGAAGAAAATTTGCGGCTTTTAGACGTTTAAGTTTTGGGCCTCGGGAGGCCCAGAATTTGGGGTCGGCACCCTTTTGGTGGGGCACCAAGGGAGCCACCAGAGATGGAACTGAGGAATAAATTCCCTATAAGTTGGGCAAAGCCTACAAAACGTGAATGGCCCCCAAAGGCCCATTTGGACGGGCCATTGCAGGACTGCGAGAGGGTTGGCGGGGGTCCATTGAAGCCCCCGATAAGACACGATGTACCTAAAAAGGGCCGGGAGGTGCGGGGTTTTTCGAAAAGGCACTTTTCAGCTTGGAAAAAGTTGGTTGGGGTCTGGAGACGGGGAAATCGAGCACTTGGCGGACGTGGTGACGGTTGGGTTCCAGGGTTTGGGGAATAGTGAGAATGTCGTCCAGTTTAAAAAATAAAAAAAAAAGTATGAAGGTCCCGGAAAATTCATTCAAGAAATTTGGAAAACAAACCGGGGAGCGTTTTTAAGAGACCAAAAGGGATGGGCAAGATAATTAAAATGGCCTCTTTTGGGGGTTTTTAAAAGGCCCTTTTTTTCCCCTCGTCCCCTTTCGATCAAAAATCGGGATAAAAACAGGGGGGGGACCGTTTTTTGAAAGTTTTTTTTGTTCAGGCCCGTAATCGATAAGGGCCGGAGGGTACCATCTTTTTCTCGACGAAGAAGAATCCGGCTCCCCCAGGGGATGACGACTTGCGTATGAAGCCCTTGCGTAGGTTTCTTTTGGGTATAGTCGGACATTGCCTTTGTCTCGGGACGGGGGAAAGCGGGGGGGTTTAAAATCTGCCTCGGGGGAGGATAGTACCGGGCTGTAAAAACAATGGGCAATCGAAAAAGGGCCCGTGCTGAGGCGAGTTTTTGGCCCCCGTTTTTCAGAAAAAACATAGCATAGTCCTGGAGGGAGCAGGCAGACCGGCAGAGACTTCTAGGTTTACAACGGGGAATCTGAAGGGGCCGGGCGGAAGGGGCGAAGGCATCGTGAGTGGGTGGGCCCAAACAAAAAAAAAATCTCCCTGTGTTCCAATTTAGGGTCGGGGCATGCTCTTACAACCAGGGGGGGCCCAGGGGATCTCAGAAGAGGATCGAGGAAATACGAGAAGTTCAAAAAATTTTGATGTAAAGCCCCAATCTGCAAAGGGGGGGGGCGCAGTGAGAACCGAAAAGGCATCCTTGAGGCATTCCCACTGACGGAGGACAGAAAACTGGGTTTCTGCAGGGGGGGGGCACTGGAAACCCGGACGGGTTGGACACCAGAGCATGGTAATGAAGTTACCGGCGGACCCCCAGTCCAGGAAGACGGTTTTCCTGGAAGCTGCTGTTTGTAAGTTCCGCAAAAAGAACAGGGAAAGGTCGACGGGGAGGGGCCGCAAAAATGACACCCCCAAGGTGCCTTCCTACAAGCCCAGGTGTGGGAGTTTCCCCGGGTGCACCGGACAGTCTCCCAAGAAATGGCCGGGGGAAACCCCCGCAAGTAGAACAAATTTTTCAGACGCGTGTGAGCGTTCCTCCGGGTCAGATGTGCCCCCTTCCCCCTGCATGGGTTCGTTCCTCAAGAAAAAGTTGGCGGAGGGAAGTGGAGGGGTTGGAAGACAGGGCCCCAAGAGGTAGCCCGGCTGTTTGGTGGGGGTTATCGCCGTTGGGGCGGAGCCCTTGTTGTCTTTCGGCAAAAACGGATATCGGACGGGTTTTGGCCAAAACCGAATCAATTGTCCGTGAGGTAGACGGTCTCGACCCGCGAGCTCGTCCTTAAAAGCTCCCGAGAGGGCCTTTTCCCAAAAAAGTTTCCACCCGGCCTCGTTGTTCCGTGTAAAACTCGGGCTAGGGTGCGGAAAACTGCACGAGTGTGTCCCACAGTGGAGGCCCTGCGGAGACGGAGCAAAGTGCGGCAGCTGAGGGGTGCGACCAGGTTCCTCAAAAAACGTTCGGAAACCCCTGGAGGAAGGCTTTCAGGTTAGCCGGTTAGCGGGTCTCCCCCGGGGTCCCACAGCGGAGTGGCCCAGGCCAGAGCTTCGCCAGTTAGGGGCTAATAAAGAAGGCGACTTTAGCCCCTCGTGGGGAAAATTTGTTCCCCGTTTCAAAGTGTATTGAAAAAGGCGATGAAAACCCCCCTTGCCTTCTTGGGTTTTCCATCATAAGAGAGGGGGGGCGCAAGATGCAGTTGGAAAAGGCCCGGTTGCAGGGGGAGGACGGCCAAGGCCTGCAGGAGCAAAAGGGGAGGCAGGGAGGGCGGGGCATGGGGCCCAGGTGGAGGAGGCGAGCCCAAAAAGGGTTTTGCATCATGGCCGCGACTGGTCGAAAACGCTGGCTTGTGGGCGATGGCCGTAGTTTAAAGTCCCGGGAGTTCGGGCAGAGGTCCCTGGCGGAAAAACCATGGCCAGATTGGGTACTGTAACGGTTGGGTTTTGGGATCCCCCTGGCCCCACCCCCAATTTGTGGAAGTAAGCCCGCCGGGGAAAACGGAATTTGTTTTTAAGTACCCCCCGGTATTCCCCAAAGACCCCGCCCGCCAAAGGGGGAAATGGGCTTGCTGGGGGGTGAGGTTCCAGGTCGTTCCCCCCTGCCCCGTGATGGCTTGGGGGGTGGGGGGCCGGGGGTATTGCGGGGGGTACAAAAAATCGGAAAAAAATTTCTTTTACCCCAACCCGGAAAACCCCCCCACTCGGCCTTCAACAAAACTCCTTTCACTTGCTCCTCCTTTGACCCTCCCGGGGGAAACCTCAGGACCCAAATAAAAAAGGTGGACCAAAAGGGGAACCTCATTTTTCCACCCGCCTCTGCCCCTATTAAACCTCAAAAACTCCCCCCCCCATATCTGACCAAAACCCTCCCTTTACCTTTTTTCCCCATCTCCCCCCCCACCTGCCCCCCTCCTGTCTTCATACCCAAAGTGCGACCCCCCCGGGGAAACCTAAAAAACCCTAAAACCTTTCCTAAACTCTTTTGGACTCTCTTGCCCCCTTTCTTTCAACCATCCCCCTCATTTAATGACCCAGACGCAGCCCCACTTTCTAAAACCCACAATCCCCCCACCACCCTTGCTAAAGGTCGCTCCTCTCAAACAAAAACGAACCCCCCCCCAAAGTCAAACAGCAACCCGGGGCAAACAGATCCCTAAAAAAACTGAGGCGTGTTTTTCCAGAATTGCGGGAACGCCGCGGGAAAAAAAAAAAATCAATCCCCCGGGAGGGACTTTGCCTCTTTCCCAAAAAAATTCACTACATACTTTTAAATCTGCATCACCTCAGCCAAACAGGGACTATTTCCCCAAACCTCATATCCCCCCTGCCCCCCAAAACCCAGAAAAATTTATTCAAAACCTTCTTTCCCCCTCCCCTCCCCCCCCCCCAAGCACCTCCTCCCCCACCCCTTTCCTTTCAGAAAGGCCCGATTTGCCATTCATTTTCCTCCAAAAGATAAACCACATCAGAAAAAAGGCCTTAGCCCGCAGTCCCCACCCCCTCCTTACTCTTGAAAAATCCCTCCCCCCCCTTTAAACCCTGCTTCCCCACTGTCACTCAGGGAAAACCTCTCCTCTCTTCAGTCCAAACCCCAAACTCATCCCTGTAGTCTGGGCCCCATTTGCCAACCCCCACCCCCATCCCTGACCTCAGTGCTTCTACCCATCCCGCCCTCCCCTTTCTTAAAAACCTATCGCTAACCTCGGGGTTTTCCCTTTTTCCGGGCCTTTTAAACATCTACTATCAGGGCCAAATCCTTAAAAAAAAAAAAACCCTTGACCCTCCTCTCTGCCCAAAACTTTCCCCCCAAAATTCTCACTACCCCCCTTTTTGGGCTTCCAAATCCTGGGCCCGCACTCTATCTTCGTTCCCCCCCAACCTTCCCCCAAAACTCCTCCTTGCCCCCACTAAAATTGGTTTCCGACCCCCCCACTCTACCAAAAAACCCCCCTTTAAACCGGGTTTAACCCAAATTGACCTGGGAAAAACTGCCAAAAGCCTCCCCCATTTTCTGTACTCCCCCTTTAGCCCTTGTTTTCCTCCCTTTGACACTGCGCCCTTTCCCCTTTCCTGCTAAAAAATTCCTCTCCCCCCTCGGATCAGGGGATTTGGGGCCCTTTCCTGGATCCCTTCCTTTCCTCATGATGGCCCTTTAAAGCGTCCCCAATTCTCGCACCACCTCCTCCCCCCGGCCCCCCTCTCTCTCGGTGCCCCTTCAGGGGTCTCCTGGGTCCTTTTACTTTCTCTTTTTACACTCTTGGCCGGGGGTCAGTTTTCATACCTCAAGGGCTTTCTTTATCCCCTGTTGCTAAACGATACCCAACTCAACTTTCAGGCCCAGATGTCACCTCTTTCCTCCCAGATCCCTGACTGTCTGTTTCCATTTCCCCCTTCTTCTCCTCACGTCTCCTAAAACTAAATGTGGGGGAAAAACAGAACAAATTTCATTTTCCCCATCCAACTCTCCCCCTTCCCCCCTGATCTCTCTATCTCGGGTCAACTTTTTGGACACTCTCATGTCCGCAAGTCCGCTCCCTTGGGGGTAATCCTCAAATCCACTCTATTTTTCCCAAACCCACACCCAAAAAACCCTCACCTCTGCCTGCCCCCTTTCCACCTGAAAAAAAATCTCCCCTTTTTCCCCCCCTTCTTTTCCTCAACTATGACACTTCAAAAAATGCGGGTTTCCATCCCCTTTTTTTTTTTTCCTTTTTCTCCCCCTAGACTACTGAAAACACCCTTTCTCTGTGGCCCCCCCATCTGGGCACTCTTGCCCCCTTTTTAAAACCCTTTTTCAACTCTGCCCCCCGTCTTACCCAAAACCTTTCTCCCCGATACCCCTTTCCCTTTCCCCCTGTCAATCTCTTCACGGGTTCCCGTTCCCCCAGCGAATCAATTTAATTTGCAAAACTATCCCCTTAAAAAAGTCTCCAAAAAACCTTTCCCCCTCCTTACATCTCTGCCCTAATTTCCAAAATCCCCCCCTCAGAAATCTCCGCTCCTCACGGGGCCCTTTCCCTCCTTTTGCTCTCCCCTTATCAGCTCCTACACAACCGTTTTCCAAGACTTCTTCCCGTGCTTCACCCACCCCTCTGGAATCACTGGGCCCCAAAAACATCAGCTTCCTCCCTTTCACCGCTTCCCAAAGCAAACCCGAAAAAAACCCCTTTTTTCAGGGGTTTTGGGCCCATAACCTAAATAACCCCTGCTGTCAATTTCACCGGGCCCCATACATTTTCTGCCCCCCACCTTCTGTCTTTTTCCCCCTCCCTTTTAGATTGGGAAGCCCTCGCGGGGGGAGGGTCCTTCTCCCTCTGTCGGGGGCCAAAAAATCATTCATTAAAATTTTCACTGTTTCTCGTTTTACTTATGGTTTTGTATGTTAAAACCCCCCCGAATGTACAGCGGCCCTTTGGGAAAAATGGGCCCCTTTAAAATTTAAAAAATAAAAATAAAAATTAAAAATAATCCAGTGGCGAGTGGGGCGGGCAGGAGGTCCCCGGGGAGGTGGCAGAGGGTTGGGTCCCGAAACAGGCAGACGGTCAAAGGGGAGGGGAAAAAAGGTAAGGTCAAGGGAAAAAAAGGGAGCGGAAAAGGAAATGGTACCCCGGGGGTAATCAATAAAGGGGGCAAAAGAGACCCCTCTTAAACTCCCTAAACGCACACCCATTTCAACGGGAAGGGAGTGCTGGGGGGCGAAAAACCCCTTTAAAAAAGAAACCCCTCGTCCCCGGAATCAACCCAAATTTAAAGGGACATGGCCCCTTTTAAAACTAAAAAGTGTCGGGCCCCGCGTTTAAAGGAAAAAGGGCCGGGGCCCGACGGCCAGCACGGACCGGGGGGGCGGGGGGTTCACCCAGGGAAAGGGGGGCCCGATTAAAAGGGAAACAGGCGCCGGGGACCCGGGGGGGGGCGGGGGTGGGGCGCGGGGGGAAGCGATGCCCGCCCCCGAGCCCCCGCGGGGAAAGGGGGCCCGGCTGCGGGGGGGAGCGGCACCCGCGACCCCCGGGGACAGTTCTTTTTGTTTAAAGGGGGCTTTTGGAAAAGGGTCTTACCCCATTGTAATAATTTGCGATCAGAAAATCCCCATGAAAAACCCAAAATGATTCCAATAAAAAAAAAAACACTTTAGCCTGCAAAAAAAAAAAAAAAAACAAACCCTTTAATCAGGGTTTTCCCAAGGGGGAAAAAAAAAAAAAAAGTTATTGGCCCCGCATAGGGGTGGTGCCTTTCAGGGACAAAATAAGAAAAAAGGAAAATGTTTTTATTTTTTTTAAAAATTCTAAAAAACATAAAAGGGAAAGTGGTTTTTAACAAAAACATATCAACCACAGAATAAAGAATTTCACATTGGGGTATACCGAAAAAAGTGAACGTTAAAAAAAAAAAAAACCCCTGTTTTTTTGTTTTCCGTAAAAATTCTAGATATGGTGATGGCACCACTAAAAAAAAGGAATTTTTATCCCGGGCCCAAAGTCACTTCTGGGGATTTCCCCGGCACGTGAGTTTAAAGCGAGGTGGTGGTTGGAGGGGATGGGGCCATGGAAATGGAAACTTTGTGGCGTTAACCCGGAAAAAAAAAGGAAAAAAGGGCTAAAATTGTAGCTGTTTTGGATTAGGGTTATAGTTAGAGTTACAGGGTTACAAATAGAGTACAAAAATCTAAGCTCAGGCCATCTAAACTTGCACTTTTTTTTTACAGATTTGGTTAAACCAGTGTTATCCATAACAAAGGTGGCATTCTGTACATCTAGGGGAAAGAAGATGTTTATGTAAACATAGAAGCTGATTCTTTACTGTAAGAGGAGTGTAGAATATGGATCTCTCTGTCAAAGGAACTGGTCATGGTAAACTCTAAATAACTTCCAAAGGGGCCTGAATGGATTTCTATTGAGCAAAATAATAAGTTATATTAATTAGGGTCCCTAAGTACGTTCAGAGATCCAATAATTTATTTTCATTGCCAGACTGGAGTCGTGAGGAATTTTTCCCTAAAATGAGGACAATTAGCTTCTACCTAATGAGAGAATTTACCTTCCTCTGGATCCACACTGTAGGACAATAGGCTCAACTGTATGAATGTTTTTTTCAGCTTTACAAACTATATAACTACGTAATAGTGTTGAACCGAATAAAGACAGATTCGTGCAACACTGCTAATGACATTAACCTCTTGCCAAAAAAAATGAAAAAAACTTGTGCGCTGCAAAAAAACGTTATGTATTTTGCTAGTGTGTAATTTTGACTTTGAAATGTTGCTTTAGTCCCCAGGACAGTTTTTATCCCCTTCTAACTTTATTATTTCACGATGAGATAAACCTGCTTCAAAAAAAAGTGCAAGTAGTTTAAAAAATTTAATTTTTAAAATGGCCCAATTTAAAAATTAATAATTCCATTTTGGCAAAATTTTAAATTTGGCTGGTCTATTTGGGTTCACCATACAACACTTTAAAACACGCTTTAAAGTTGTAAAAGTTTTTTCATTTAAATTTTTTCAACCCCTTTTGGTTTTGACGGGGGGGATAAAAATTCGGCCACACAAAGGGTTTGCCCATAGCTTTGGGAGTAGTTGGGGAATACATACCCCCCCCCAATCATCCTTTTCTTTTCCCTACTTTTTGGGGGAGCCCCACAAATGCCCCAAGAAGGGAAAACCCTGCTACCCAGGTACTCCCCTAGTGTGCCCTCTAAATCCCTGTTTCCCTGGCTATCAAAAAAATGGTTAAATTAAAATTGTTTTCGGTCACTGAAAAATTCAAGAGTATAAAACAGTTTTGTGAATGGGGCACGTATTTTAGATTCATCTATGAGGAGTGTTAAAAAATTTTTTTGGGGCGTTTTTCACACGTATTTTTGGTGCAAAATATGCACCAAAATTTTTTAAAAAATAACACCGGGGGGTTACATCCCGTATGTTGATCGATGGGAGAACCCCCTCCTAATGATAGTGCGCGAGGCATTTAAATTTGACAATTAACCCTTACCAAACCGCCTGTGATCAGAGCAAATATCAAATAGTTTAAAAATAAAGGACCATGATTAATGTAATTTGATGTGGGCATCAGAAAGGGGCTCTCTTTGTGGACCCCCTCCCTGCCTGGCAGCCCGGGACCTATAAAGGTCCGGGGACTGCTGGGACTTTCAATTTAAAAATACTAAACTACAAACATACTAAGCATAAAAAATATCACAGTTTGTCAATTTCTTTTTCCCCTCCACTCAGGTTAATTTTTTTTCTTGGATTTTAAATTTTGGAGAAAGCTGCCTCCATCGTTGCGTGCCCTCCCCCCTGCTTGCTGAGGTTGTTATGATCGTGTGAATGGGGGCCCAATTGAATGTTGGCGGGTTTTTTCCTTTTCATAGAGGCATTAGAGTGGGACCAAATTTTCGCAACTTTTCAAACTTACACTTAAAGCATGAATTTTGTCAAAGTGTAAAGTTAGCGTAATCCATTATAAATGTTTCACTTTATTGTTCGTATGGGGTTTTTTTTCTGGCTGTGTGCTGTTATTTTGGGGTTTGAGAATTAATTTTTTACAATCCAAAAGTGTATAATTCTTTACAAACTGCAAATAGGTTGTGCTAACTTTTTATTTTTGGATTGGCATTTGGAAGAGTGTCTCCCTCCCGACGTGCACCCATCTACCGGCTGCATGGGCCCTTTTTAAATCGTGTGTGGGATGGAGTCTGCCCTAAATGTAGTAGTTTCCCCCCAAGAGAAAGGAACCCCTAAAAGGCACCTTATGTGTAGGTGGCATAAAAAACAATAAAACTATGCACAAAGGGCCACGATTCGGGATATGTTTTTTAATGCACAAAAAACAGCAACAAAAAAAGTCTTACACTTGGGGGCCGTTACTTGGAAGGAAAAATACGGTGGGTTTTTACCCGACCGGTTTTTTGTCTTGTTTTGTGCCATACACACGGCTAGGGGGATGGCTTTTCTCCACGTTAGGGGGAGAAACCCTCCCCCTTCCCAAGCATGTTCATACGGAAAAATGAAGGTTCTATGTTTTGGGACCACCGAGTCCAAAAAAAAAAAAAAATTTTTTAAAGGGGAGGCAAAAAAAAAAAAAAAAAAAAGGAACTCGTGCCGTGGGGCAAACCCTTAGAAAAGGGTTTCTACATGCCCCCAAAAGTCTTTTTTTTGTGGATGTAAAAACATATAAAGTGAATCAAATTGAAAACCGGAGGACCCTTGTGATGACTGTGGCTGCTCGGCCTCGCCACAGTTCTCTGTCCGGGAAAGGGTGTGGGGGGATGCACTTTTTTACCAAAATTTGTGTTTGAGGCTATGTCTACACTAAGGGACAAAAAAGGGTAAAAAGGGGCCGTTTTTTCTCTAATTTGGACCACATTTTTGTCACGCTTTGTACAAAAGCCGGGGTGTTTTTTTCCTAGTCGCCCAATAATTGTATTGTATGGGAAGCGTCAAAAACGAGAAGCCCCGGCGTATTATACAAATGTTTTTTAATACCCCGGCACGAAAGCAGGCAAAAAAAGACAAAGCTTGTAGACTGCAGTGTTTTCCTTTTCTGTCCATGGGGCCCCCGGAACGATCGTATCTTTGGCGCTTTAAAAAAATGAAAAAACGCCGAAGATCGATTGTTTTCTGGCAGTGTGGCTTTACCTAACTGTTTTATTTTTTCCCCAGTTCCAGGGCGCCAACGAAATTTCAGGGCCCAACCTAAAGCACCTGCCCCCCCCCCCTTAAACCCCGCCCCCAGAAACCCTATCGCCCCTCCCCAATCAAAAAAAAACGGCCTCTAGCACAAAAAATGCGCCCATTTTACCACATATACAGTGTGAAAAAAAGAACTGTATTGTTAGTACAATAGCAAGTGGTCACACATAGTCTTTTCCCCACAATCATAGACACAGGGAAAAATAGCTCCATCATATCCCCCCCCACCCACATAAAATTTTTCCTCCTCACCCCTACAATACCCCCCTTTCCCCCCATACAATACCCCCTCCCCCACAAAAATTTACCCCCCACCCCATAAAATACCCCCCTCCACCCACATACAATACCCCCTCCACCACATAAAATATCCCCCTCCACCCACATACAAATCCCCACCACCCACATACAAATCCCCCCCCACCAACAATACCCCCCTCCCCCCACATACAATATCCCCTCCCCCAAAAAATATCCCCCCCCCCCCCCACCCCCCCCTCCACCCAAAAAATATCCCCTCCCCCCACATACAATACCCCCTCCACCCACATACAAAAATCCCCTCCACCCAAAAACAATACCCCCTCCCCCCCACATAAAATATCCCCCTCCACCCACATAAATACCCCCTCCACCCACATACAAATCCCCCCCGCCCCATACAATATCCCCTCCACCCACATAAAAATTTTTCCCCCTCCACCCACAACAAACCCCCCTCCCCCCACATACAATATCCCCCTCCACCCAAAAAATTCCCCCCCCCACCCACATAAAATATCCCCCCCCACCAACCTACAATACCCCCTCCACCCACATACAATACCCCCCCACCCACATACAATATCCCCCCCCACCCACTCAATATCCCCCCCACCCACATAAATATCCCCCTCCACCCACATACAATACCCCCCCTCCCGACATACAATATCCCCCTCCACCCACTACAATATCCCCCCCACCGAATTTACAATACCCCCCTCCACCCAAAAACAATACCCCCCTCCACCACATACAATACCCCCCCACCCATACACACCCCCCCTCCACCCACATACAATATCCCCTCCACCCCAAATAAATTATCCCCCTCCACCCACATACAATTCCCCCCCCACCGACATACAATTCCCCCTCCACCACCCCAAATACCAAACCCCCTCCACCCACTACAATATCCCCCCCCCAATAAATATCCCCCTCCATAAATACAATATCCCCCTCCCCCCACTACAATACCCCATCCACCCGCATAAAATATCCCCACCCCCCGCAACAATATCCCCCCCCCCCACACACAATTCCCCCCCTCCACCCGCATACAATATCCCCCCCACCCGCATACACTACCCCCCTCCCCCCGCATTAAATATCCCCCTCCACCCACATACAAACCTCCCCCACCCACATACAATACCCCCCCACCCAAATACAATCCCCCCCCCACCCCCCAACAATCCCCCCCTCCACCCACATCCAATACCCCCTCCCCCCACATCAATTTTCCCCTCCACCCACTTTCAATGTCCCCCTCCACCAACATACAATATTCCCTCCACCCACATACAATATCCCCCCCAACCAAATTTAAAATTCCCCTCCCCCCACATAAAATATCCCCCTCCACCCACATACAATATCCCCCTCCACCCGCATAAAATACCCCCCTCCACCCACATAAAATATCCCCCCCCCCCCACATACAATATCCCCCTCCCCCAATACAATCCCCCCTCCCCCATAAAATTGCCCCCCTCCACCCACTTAAATATTCCCCCCAACCCAATAAAATATCCCCCTCCACCCACATACAATATCCCCTCCACCCACATACATATCCCCCCCCATCACATCAATCCCCCCTCCACCCACAACAATACCCTCCCCCACAAAAAACAAAATCCCCCCATTTTTTCCCTTGGTCACGCACCTCACCACCTTCAAAATAAACACCACAAGAAAGTAAGGTCCCTCCTAAACCACTCAGGTATAACCTAAAACCCCCGCCACATGAGACCACATAGGGGTAAACACCAGTGGGTCAATTACAGTGAAACAGCATGATCCAATTAGAAGCAAAATAACCCCCTGAAATCATAACTCACCCGGAGACATCTTTCTGGGGGTCGTTCTTTCTTATGATCGTTCTTATTCTTTTTTCTGCATCCGTTCCCCCCGCCATGAGGACTTTCCCGGCCACAGCTCATCCCCGCAAAATTTACACAAAATCTTAGAATCCTCAATTTTCAAGCATTCTTTTCCCATTCCCCCCCTTGTACAAACTGCCCAGGGGGGGGAGAGGGGACAGGCCTAAAATTAGAGGCCTAGTATCCCAAGGGGTTGGAGGGTGGGGGGGGATAACCCCCTGGAGATAATGCACAGTATGGGCTCTCCCCTAAATTATATTTCATATAGGGAAATGGGAAAGGCCCCCGGGAATTAGATAGGCCCCATTTAGGGAGGGGAACCCCCCCCCCTTTAAATGGTAGGCCAGCCCCAGGTAGGTTGGTGGGTCCTAGCCATGAGTCCCCTTTGTTTTTGGCGGTCAGGGCCCTCCTTTAAGGGGTTTGGTGGAGTCAGGGCCCCCTTTAGAGGTTTGGGGGGTCGGGCCCCCCTTTTTGAGGTTAGGTGGAGTCGGGCCCCCTTTGAGGTTAGGTGGGGTCAGGGCCCCCCTTTTGAGGTTAGGTAGAGTCAGGCCCCCCTTTAGGGTTAGGTAAGTCAGGGCCCTCTTTAGATGTTAGGCATAGGGCCCCTTATTATGGGGCGCCAGGGCCCCCCTTTTGTTTTAAAGGGGAGCCCAGGGGCCCCTTTGAGAAGGCAGTGCCCCGGGACCCCCTTAGGATAGGAGTGCCAGTGACCCCCTTTTGTGAAAAGGGATCAGGGCCCCCTTAAATGATAGGCAGTCAGGGCCCCCTTTAGTGATAGGCGCGCCAGGGTCCCCCTTTGTATGGCAGCGCCAGGGACCCCCTTTAGTGATAGGCAGTCAGGGCCCCCCCTTTAGTGATAGGGGAGCGCCCGGACCCCCTTTAGTGATAAGCATGCCAGGGACCCCCTTTAGGATAGCCCGGCCCGGAGCCTTTTGTGTGGCGCGCCAGGGGTCCCTTTTTGTAGGGACCCAGGGGGCCCCCCTTTAGTGTAGGCATCAGGGGCCCCCTTTTGTGATGGCAGTCAGGGGCCCCTTTTAGTGATAGGCAGTCAGGGCCCCCTTTTGTGATAGGAGGCCAGGGACCCCCTTTTGTGATAGGGGACGCCGGGACCCCTTTAGTGATAGGCAGTCAGGGCCCCCCCTTTGTGAAAAGCAGGCCCGGGACCCCCTTTTGTATAGGCAAGCAGGGCCCCCCCTTTTGTGATAGGCAGCCAAAGGGCCCCTTTAGTGATAGGGGTCGGGGGCCCCTTTTTTGTAGGCAGTCCGGGCCCCCCTTTGGATAGGCATCCGACCCCCCTTTTGTGATGGCAGCGCCAGGACCCCCCTAAGTATAGGCGTCGGGCCCCTTAGTATATTAAAAAAAAAAAACAAAACAATCCTTACCTAGCCTCGGTCCTGCCGCTCCGAGCTGCCGCCGGGCCCCTACTCCCCCGCTGGCGGCGCGGTGAAGTGACTCACCGGCCGCCTAAGGCACCAGTAGGGGGCGGGCCTGGCAGGCTGAAGGCCAATGCTTTTTCCTCCAGGCGATCAGCGGACGCGCGCTAGTGGACTGTGCTCCCGCGACACCGAGCCCCCGGGGGGCGGGGACTAGTCCCCCAAATCCGGGGGGTCTTGAGCGCTCGGGAGCGGGGGCCCCGGGGGTTCAGAGACCGGATGCGCGGCCGGGGCCCCCGGGGGGCGACGGGACTGCCTCCGGGGGGCCCCAGGATCGGGGGGCCTGGTTCGGCGGCCGCGCCCCGGGCCCCCTCGCCGTGAGGAATAAGGGGGCCCCCTTTTCCGCGGGCCCCCCTTATTTCCCCCGGGCCCCCTACGGGATACCCGGTTTTTTACCCCCCGATGGCGGCCCGCCATCTCAACATGCTTTAGGTGATTTGGATTTGACAGCTCCCCTGCTCCACTCGTTTGTTTTTTTGTTGCTGCTCTAGGTTGAGATGTTGGGCTGATTTGATTTACTGTACCTTGGCCTTAAGTCTGCGTTCGTGTGTCTGGTCTCTGCATCCTATTTTAGATAGTTCTGATTGGGGGCTGTTCTGGGTTTTAAAATTACTTAAAAATGTGTGCTTTTTCCCCATTGTCTTTTTTGGTTGCTG